>JBBBDQ010001568.1:600000-975000 GCA_037127315.1 Ascarosepion bandense | reverse complement strand
AAATCCACTAGTGTATGTGTGTGTGTGTGTGCGTGTGTGTGTGTGTGTATAAATAAAACGTGATAATACTATTCATGATGTTGTGAGTTACTTGCTTTTGATCTATTGGAAATTATAAAGGGCAAAAACCCAAAGTCAAAGCAGCCATTAAGGTGTATAGAAGGCTGTCAACAGTCTGCACTCAGAATATATGGACAAATATTTTCTTTACTAATAACAAAAGGAGAACCCTCACCAACTATATTCACAATGTAAGAGAGGAGAGAAAACTATAGAATAGAGAAGAGAGAGAGAGAGGGAGGATTTGGGATAGAAAGAAGAAATGGTATTAATATATAAAGGGACATACATTCATAATGGAAAAGACACAAAAGGAGAGGTATTAGGATAGAGAGAAAAGTGGAAAATTTGACAGAAAATGCATGAGAAAGAAAAAAAAGAATTTTTTTTCTTTTAGAAAAAAAAAAGGAGAAAATTTATAAAGAGAGGAAAATCAGATGTTAATAAAAAATGGTAAGAGGGAAAACAGGAAAACTAATGGAAAGAAAAAAATCAAAAATGTATCATAAGAGAGCAGTTGTTGATAATGCCATACAATGAGAGAGGAAGTAAAATTGAGGAATCCATGCAGAGGAGAAAAGAATGAAAAGAGAGTTGAAATCTATCTCTACCCCAGTAATGCCAGATAAAAAGGGAGAGTAAGAGTAAATAGAAAAGAAGGCTTCAGACTTTATTTTATTGAATATGTGATCAGTGGGTGAAAAATAAAAGAAGAAGGGAAGGATCAACATATATATGCAAGGAGGGGAGAAAGACATAATGCCAAAGAGAAGCCCTTAGAAAACTAGTGAGAAAAATGAATCAGTGATATGGACAAAGACTAGAGTAGCCAAAAGAGAATGTGTGTCTCAGGTGGGGTGGGAATATTGAGTGTTAGGGTGAATGACAATACTTACCATGTAAGCTGATGAAAGATGAAATGAAGGCTAATGCTTTTTAGTGTGCAAAAATAAATCATACTGTGATAGTGAGAAAGATTGATTGTCAAATAGTTCATTGGAAATGGTCATTAGAGAGAACAGGTCAAAGCCAGATAGATGAAGAGTTAGAAAGGGAAAAAGATGAAGAGATAGTTAAGAAAGTGAAAATAACAAATATAATGATGGTTTGAGAAAGAGAGGTAGAGAGAGAAAATTAAAAAAATAAATGACATGGAGACAGAAAATGAAAGCAAGAAAAAATACATGGTTAAAAATAATGGTTAAAATTTGATCTGTTTTGATGGTATCTGTTTAAGATGAAGGTAAATAATAATAATACAGAGATGTAAAGGAAAGGTGGAAAAAAATAAAGGAGGCAAGTGAAAAGACCAAAACTAATGTTTGAGTAAATTTCTTGGCACCAAACCTCTCAACTAAGACTTGAGAAAAGAGAAGAAAAATATATAGTTTTCACAGAGAAAACAATAAGCAAAAACAAATAAAATGGTTTTAGTAAAGTCTGGAATCATCCAGACCAGGTGGCAGTTAAAATGTACTAAGTCTTACAGTTGTCAAACTCCTTGAACCACTGATTAGTTGATAAGTGATCTATTTACAGGCTTTGCATTTAAAATGAAAAAGAAAATATTTCATTGTATGAAGTTATAATGCAAGATAACAAGTATCAATGAAGAAAAAAAAACCTCAGAAATATAATCATAAAATTCAAGCACTGTTCTACATCTAATTTATAATAAGTCAATCATAAATTAACTTTTCCAACTTCATCCTCGTATCTTTTTTTTTTAAAATCTAAAAATGATATGCACTAACTGAGGGATAATAAATTATTACTACTACTAGAATAGTACCCATAAAAAAGTTTGTCTCAAATTAGTGTGACACCTGTATACTCTACTAAGCATTAAAATATTGTTACTTAGCACTTCTGTTTATGGTCAGTGTAGTATCTGTTCATTTTCTGAAAAGTATTATACATTATCTAAATACAATGTATGTGTGTGTGTGTATATATATATATATATATATATATATATATATAATGTTCTTAATTATCCATATCCTCACTCTTTTGAATTCAAGATCATATTTTTTTTTTTAAATATACACAATTAAGTTAAAGTCAAGAGAATCATTTGGTATTTAACCACAATGTCTGAAGTAATTTTTAGTGGAATTCTCTACAAAAATTATCAAGAAGTTAAAGTGGAGTAAAAATAAACAGACAGCAAAGGAAATTTTTTTTCATAAATCTATTGACAAATTATTTATCGATTATATGCCATTGATATTTTGCAAACATAAAAATAAAATAAGGGCGATAACTTACCTTGCCATTTCCAAATCTACCTTGAGTTTCTACATCTGTTATAACATATAGTTCTCCTAGATTTATCTGTAAATATTCATATGTATCCTTAGTGATCACATTTTTTGGACACCAAGCTCCCCCATTCTTCTCTGTGCGAATTCTACAAAAAGGAAGAAAAATAATGGTAATATTTTGTATTTAATGAAGCATTTTGAAGATTTCTATCATTTACAAAACACAAAAGAGTAACAAAAATTTATAATGCCATGGAAATATATATAAATATATTTGCCTATTTATAAATGAGTTTGTACATATAGCAGATAAAAATAGAAATGAAAGTGCAATAAGTATATGAATAATAAATAATATATTTTATAAATAAAAAAATTAAAAAAAATGGAAAAATTTTATCAATATAGCCAGTAGTTTTAATCAAAAAAGTAGAAAAAAAGCTACAAATGCCCAATCAGAAAAGGATTAACCAAAGAAGGTATTGACAACTTCAGCTATTATTACTGAATCCTGATGCCCTATTATTTCTCTTTGTCATCTAAGTGGAGAGAGAGAGAGAGAGAGAGAGAACTTTGAAATCCTATTTCATTAATTTGATCCAATCACTACATCTCCATTTTCAAAGCTTAACCCTCACTAAATCAAGTTTAGATAATACCATGAAGGCCTGCACTTCTGTTCTTGAATGCATATATATTCATATAACAGTTCATGGCAAAACTCTTTCATCCTTACTTTGAAGTACTTAGGGGTGATTTTGTCAAAAGCATCAATATGTTACTACTTATGTTCAATTTTATTGAGAGAATTCTTCATTGCATATTCTACACAGATGCATGCATATGGATGAAAATAGATCATGCCTGTTCATATATAAATATCAAGTGTCATACATGTTACACACTTGGGCAATCATATCTTGAAAGAGACAACTGACAGGGCAGAAAATTGTCCTGCAGTAGATTAATACCTTTCCCAAGGGTATTTGCACATAAGTGAATACAACTATATATATCTATATATCTATATATATATATATATATATATATATATATATATGGTCTAAATAATGATATAATAATGCATCTCACAATCCACTAGAAGAAAGCTTGGGCACACATGTACTTTAGCCATGGCAACAGTGGTAGGTATCTCTGTGGTAAAATAGCTCGATAGAATCCATGTCTCTTCAAGCTGGTTCTGAATTCATCATTCTCCTGTGTGACCTAACAAGCCTAAAAAGGCCAAGTCTGCCTTAATATTTCAGCCATAGCTGAGGAGGGATTATAGATAGATTCATCTCTTTACCAAGGCTATTAGTTTCAAGTTCCATACAATGTTTTACTGATAGATAATGAGTAAATCTAATAAGGTAAGTAAAAAACAAAATTACTCTCATTATAATCATATCCAACATAACGAGTTGAATTGTGAGTGATGTAGTATGAATTGTAGACATGCAAAATATGAAAAATAATGCTTTATGTCAAGTCAAAAAGAAGTTGATTGTAGTTTGGATCATTGAGTCAATGTGAATGCTCCTTTCCTTAGCTGCATAGTATATGCTTTGCCAGAGCTACATATAATTTTGTATTCAGAGTATTTTCCTTCTCCTAGACCAGTTGCCACCCAATCCAGTCTGTTCTGCATTATTTAATAGTAACATTTAGTATTTAATGAAACATTTTGAGGATTTCTATCATTTACAAAATACAAAAGAGTAAAAAAGATTTAGCAGGGAAAGAAGTGATGAACTTTTCCCAAGGGTATTAACACCGAAGTGAATGTAATAAACTCAACTGGAATTTGAACTTTGCTCTGATTTCTCAGTCCAAGCTGCAACCCATTACTGTACTGTGTCAGCCAAAGTCTAGTCTATTAAATATTTTCTATTTAGATATAGCTGCTGTGGATGTGAAGTTTAGTTTTGTATATAAAGTGATGGAACTAATATTGTGGTTTATTATCAAATTCATAAGACATGATAAAAATAAACAAGAATAATAACCCATGCAAAAATCAACATGTCAACCAACCAAATGACTACTTTAAAATCTTAAAAGGGAACCAACTTCATTTTACATGTATATATTGTTATCAAGTGCACCAAACTTTAGCAGTCATGAGAATATCTTTAGCAAGAGATAATGCTGACCTACTCAACCACAAGTCAACTGCAGTGAGTTAAGAAATATACTAATGCAACATCAATTTCAGCATCTGAGAGCAAAATCCGCAGTATCACAAAATAACCTAGTTCTCTCAAAACACATCTTCAGTATACGACTACAAATCAACCTCCTAATCAAGAAGAAATGCTGAACAAATCTTATTTTAATCAAGTTAGTCTCAAAGTTATCATTTTAGACTAAAGCAGAGACACTGATAACAACCTCTTCACATCAGTAATACTTAATTCAAACTACTGAAACAAGACTAATATGCTGCCTGAGGCAACTTCAACTTTCATTTCTTATTGTTCATATTTAGATAATTATTTTCTTATAATAATTTTTCATTTTATATTTTATGTGTCAACACACAATTTCTTAGGCAGTTTGACCACTCAGATGATTTCATCACTTGATTACCAAAAAGTATACAAAAAAATGATAATTCAAATTGGACAGTTCCTGTATAACTGTGTGCGATATATAAGTAATGGCTACTAATGAAAGTACATCCCACAGTTAGATATTTACTTTAAAAAAGTGCTCAATATAGAAGTAGAGGATAAATATATGGTCATAATAATAATAATAGCATACTGCAACTCAATAGTTATAAAGTTTCAGTGTTAAAATCTATTATCAGCCAGTAAAACGTGGTTAAAATCAGTATTGTTCTGAAACAGGAAAATTTTTGTGTAGTGATATGCTTTTATAAACCACTGTAATAACAAAATTACAATATTAAGCTCTACTTTGTATCGAGCACTCTTTATAAAAGCAGATGCTTGAACAGTGGGTTTTAATCTACCTGTTCTTTCACTTTCTTATAATTTTATATATGTGTGTGTGTGTGTGTGTGTGTGTGTGTGTGTGTGTAGTGGGGGTGTCAAGGAAGACAAAGCAATACTAACATACTGAAATATTTTATATTAAGAATCAGTTTTTTTAAAAAGCCTTTAATGATTATGAGAGAAGGTTACTGCTTCATAATAGAAAAGCTGATTGATAAGTATGGTTTCCTTCCACATGGTATTGCTAATAGAGTGTATATATATTTTTTAAAACTATTTAAACATTGTATTATATATATAATACAATATTTATTTGTAAATTCAGTATAATCAGTAGTTTTTCTTTTAATCATTTCACTCCAAGCAAGGGGGTACCATCACTGATGTGCAGGGTACTACATAAGAGAGTAAAAGTTTAAGCAGGAAGAGAGTGAAAAGAAAGACAAACCAGTTACAGGGGGTGTCAGAGAAAGGGCAAGAGAAGGATGGAAATACAGGTGTGATGACAGTTGCAAAGGTAGAGTGAGAAAGGAAAAGAACAAGATACACAGGGTGATGTGGAAAAAACGAGGGAAGGACTGGAGTCAAGTGGATAAGAAATGGGAATTGACATTGCATTTAAGTTCCTGGAAATTGTAGCCATCAGGAAAGCAAGTATGCAGAAGGGAGTCCCACAGGCGAGATGTGCGAGAAAAGAAGCTCGTAGAGTTGAAGTGTTGGTTGCATTTTGTAGATTTAATTGTAAAAGGGCAGGACCTTGTTGCCAGTCTGGTTGCTTGAGTAAATTCTTGTGGCAGGGCCATCAATGACCTAAGCTCATTAAAGCAGAAGCCATGAAAATATTTGCAGAAGAGACAGAGGAAAGCCACATCCTGCAGGTGAGAAAGTGGCTGGAGTTGAGCTGCAAGATCGGGACTGATTACAATACAAATTTTTTTTTTTTTGCAGCCTGTTGAGAACCCTGAGATGAATATCAGGAGTGCCAACCAGATATGACAACAGTATTCTATGCACAGTCAGATGGTTGATTTCTATATGTGCAAGATGGACTCAAACAGAAAAAACTTCCTAACCCGACACAGTGACCCAACCTTTCTAGCAGTGGATTTAGATATTGATTCAATGAAATGGTTCCACTTGAGGTTAGAGGAGAGGCTGAGGAGGCGCAGTGTATTACTTTCAGGGAGACTTGCTTGATCCATGCTTAGTGGAGTGGCAGGAGAGACTGCCTGTGATGGTTGACAGATAGCAGCTTCATTTAAGAAGCATTGAAATTTACAAGCCATTTTTTACTCCAGTCTACCACAGAGTGGAGGTCTTTTTCAAGATCAGCAGCGAGGTTGTTTGTCCACCTCACCAGATTTCCTACTGATGTGGGAGTAAATGATGGTGTCATCTGTGTAGATGCCTACTTGGGATTTGATCATGTCAGGGAGATCATTTATAAAGATCAGAAAGAGCGTCGAGCCTACGATAGAGCCCTGGGAGACACCAGTGTTTATGTGGTAGGATGTGGAGGCATGGCCGTTCAAGACAACCTTCATTATGCGGTTTGATAGGAAAAATTGGATCAATCCAAGCAATCGTTCAGTGATACCATAGCCTTGTAGCTTGCACAGAAAGCCGATGTGCCAGACCCTATCAAATGCTTTGGAGATATTCAGAGCAACAGTTTGAGCTTTGCTGGACTTATCAAATGCCTGGTATATGTACTCTGTGATGGTTGTTAGCATATTGGCAGTAGACCTGACAAAGCGGAAGGCATACTGTATGTCTGAGAATAGTTTATAGGCAGTGAGATGTTGAACTATTTCAGCATTGATGATAGCCTCGAACACTTTGCTAAAAATTGGTAGGAGGTTGATAGGGCAATAATTGGATGGATCTGATAGTTTCCCCGAGTTCTTAAATACAGGAACCACAAAAGAGGACTTCCAACAGGCAGGAAAATAGGAAGCAGAGAGGCAGTAATTATAGAGTTTTAAGAAGACAGAGGAGAGTTTCGGGGCACATTTCTTCAAGACAATAAGTGGGATACCACCACCTCCACTCGCCTTATGGGGGTCAAGTTTTGAAATTATTTTAGATACCAGAGAAGGGGGTATATGAATATTCAGTTGAGCCTCAGTTCTAAGGAGGAAGTCGGGTGTTATACTCCAGACAAGTCAAATGTGGAGTTGAAAGAAAATCTTCGAGCAAAGCACTTGGCCTTGTCCACAGATGCTGAGAGGACCTTGGATTTATTAAAGGAGGGATGTCAGGTTTGCTGTTGTTTAGCACATGTTTGCAGAGCCACCAATAGTCTTTTGAGCTGAACTTGCGAGCAGCTATGCACTGCCTTGTTCTCTCAGCTAATAGGCACCTATTATAGTCTGGCATGTGGCTTCGAAATAGCTGGAAAGTGTGGTTCCTGTGAATAATGGTGAACAAGCAGGCAGGAGAGAACCAGGGAAATAAATGAAGTTTGGGACAGAACTTCCTAATCTGTATGAAAGCTTTCACCCAGTAAGAGAGACAGTCTTCAATGGGGAGACTAAACACTTTTTCCCAAGGGATGACACATATGAAATTGTGGAATGAATCCCAGTCTGCTCTTTGGTAGCAGTAAGAAATTCTGTTGGTAGGGGGCGCCTGGGGAAAGTGTGAGTGAAGAGACATATTAATAAAAATGACAGTATAATCAGAGTTACCAAAAGGGCAAAGCTGTTAGCCTTGGTAGAAGTCAGAGATACAGTTGAAGCATATCTGATTTGTTTATTCCCAAAATTGAAAGAGTCATTGAAAAATGAACATTTTTCATCATATTTCACCAATTGCTTTATTCAATTAGATCAAAAGAAAACCAGAAACTTTCTTTTTGAACAAAATTAAAAAGTAAACAAATATTTGAAAAAATGTGTAGTATTTAATGGTGACTATGTTGAAAAATAAAATTGTAATTCAAGAAAATAAATTTACTTCATTTTGTGATACCAGTTTCTTTCTTCTATATGGTCTAAAACATTTTATAGGATTAGAGATCTTATCAATCTTGTATTTAGCTTATAAGAAATTTGGTTTAATAACATTTCTAATTTTATTTACATATCAAAAGAAAATGTGGTGAAATAAACTAAAGCAAATATTGATAATATTTATAATTGTATGAAAAATTATTTTAGAATTTGTTTTTGTAGAGGCAGGTGCAAATTTACACAAGAATACAAATGTTATCAATTCATGAAGCGGCATAGCTTTAATCACATGATCAGAAAAGAAAGGATGACAAGCATATGCAATCTAGCATGTTTTTCAATATGCCCACCAAACAGTAGAATAGATGGACATTGGTCAAAAACTGTGCTTTAAGAAAAATAAAAGCTGCACAGGAAATGATACCCATAAGTGTCAGGTGAGGCTGTAACCAGTGAAAGAAAGCTATTATCAAGTGCTGTATAAAACTACAATATGTGCAAAAGAGCAGATGCTGGAGTCTGCTCAAGAAACTGGAGAACTCAAGTAGAAGACTTAAGAGTTTGTAGATAAAAAGAAGAATTTTGTATAGGAATAATGAAGACCAGAATTTCTCTTAATGATGAAGAATACATTGTCCACAGGTAATTGTTGAGAATTTGGATGAGTGAACATAACCAGAGTTCAGGACTTAAAATAGAATAAGATATAAAGGAAAATATGAGAAAAGATTATAATATAGTGAATGGTGTTATACATACAAGATTAACCAACCTTAGAACGGCTAGCTTTAGTATATATCTCCAAATGTAAAAGAACGAAGAATAAAATTGTAATGCTCAAAACGTTAATTTAAAACAGGGCTCAATATAAAAAAATAGCGCAATAAATATTTATTATTCAGCTTTTTCATTGGAACATGTAAATAATTACTACAAAATTGCACATTTTGTTTCGACATTGAAAAAACAATGTCTCATCAGGTAGTTGAAAATGATGGTAATAAACACTTTTAAAAATCTATTTTATGAAGCATCACTTCACTTACTTTTTTTGGAAAAATTTCCTGTACAAAGTAAAAGGTTTAATAAAAAAAAAGAAAAGAAAAAATAAGAAATCAAGAGAAGGAAAAGAAAGAGGAAAGAAAATAGTCAAAAAGTAAAAAGTAAGCATAAGAAATTAACCCTACTATAGAGAAAATAGAGAGAAAAAGTTAAAAGAGAGAAGTATAAGAAAAAATTATGAGACAAAAGAAGTAGAAAGTAAACAAAAAAAAAACAAATGAGAAGATATTAAGAGTTTAAGCCAATGAAATAATGCTAAAGATTAGAATACAAATTTGAATGGAAATGAGGTTATCAGTACGTTACAATGTTGCAATTCAAATTGTCAGTTTTAAATGAAATCACAAACTTAAATAAAAAATTGCTTATAGAACATAAAATAAGGGTATGTTAAAAAGTAATATAAAAACTTAAATTAAAGTAACTTAACATTACAAATTACAATAAAAAAATAAATTTAAATTATATATATAATTTTTTCAAAATTAGAAACTACTATCAGTATATTAAGAGAAAGAATAATAAATATAAAAAAAATGAAGAAAAGACTAATACACAGCTAAACATACTATCAGTAATTATTGAATACAATTTAATGCCAAAACTAGAATAGATCACAAATGGTAATATAATGTCAATAAAAAAGATAATATAACATAAGAAGAGAGATTATAAGTTAGAGGATTTTAGAGGACAGTTAATACTTTAATATGTTTACAATTTACTGTAGTTTCATATCTTTGGTTTAATAATAAGTCACTATTTAAAAAATTAATAATTTGCATTCTCTTTTGCAGACAGAGGAAGCAAGGTTCGTTCACCGATCTAGAGATTCTAGCTTGTTTGAGAATTTTCCATTTAACTTTAGGTGTTTTATTTTCCTTTTTTAACTTCCAAAAATATTTAGAAAGTGAATTCATTTGTTATTAAACTTTCTTTTTGCTTTACTTTTCTTTCCACTTTCTTTTCCTATTCTTAATTTTTTTCTTTTTTTTATGAAAACTTTTACAGGAAATTTTTCCAAAAACAGAAAGTGAAGTGATACCTCATGAAATAAATTTTTAAATAAAAGTGTTTATTACCATTAGTTTCAACTACCTGATGAGACATTGTTTTTTCAATGTCAAAACAAAAGGTACAATTTTGTAGTAGTCAGTTACATCTTCTAATGTAAAAGTTAAACATTATATATATATATATATAAAAAGTTTAATATCTTGCTTACACAAAGAAAATACTTTTTAGATGCATCATAATCTTCAATTTGAATTGCTTTGAGCATAGCAAATAAACACTAAATAAGAGGGCAAAACTAATTCTAGCTAAGATTAGAAAGTCACTTTCCAAAACTAAGCTTTTAAGGCAACAGTAAAATTACCCAAAACTACATACATAGGAAAAGCCATACAAAAACTAAAGACACAAACATTTTTGCAGAATTACAATTTGATTTTGCTAACATAAACTGCAATGAATTTGTGGTGTGCAGCATTTTATAAAAAGAAAAATAATAATTCATCTGTAATACATGTATGATTTGTAATTTATACAACATGAAAAAAAAAAATTAGTATTTTAGATTAAAATCTCCAAGATACTATAATGCCAATCATTTATAAGAATATAGAATAGAATTTTTATGCAAAAAGAAAATTATTCGTAACAAAATCAAACATACTGAAAATGGCATCAGCTGAATGTTTCATGAAAGATCCTTGAAAAATGTATCTGAAAGCAACCTAAGCTCCTTAGCTAGAGAAATTACAAATAAGTTGAATCTTATGAGATAGGTTTAGACACCATCTGAGTCTGAAATGATCAAAGAATGCAAGAAAAGAACATGGCTAATACAGGTTATGTGTGCATGCGTTTTTAAGGTGGTTATCAGATTTGGTTTTGTCAAAAAAACAATGTCACTGTTAAAGAAGATGATTTGCTAATGAAATAAAAGCAATAAGCAGACTTTGCGTAATATGCATACATCTGATCAAATGTCCAGAAAGAGTAAGACACACAAAAACACTAAAGAAAGACAAAAAAAAAATTATGAGAAATGCCATCACAGTTTCTCTTTTCTCTCATTTATATATGACGTATGGAAAAACACTTAAAGAAGTTAGATCTATAAGAAATTTTAACAAAGTGTAAAAGATACATCAATTTACAAAACTTGAATAAAAACATGCATTATATATATATATATATATAGTGTGCGAGTGTATTCAGCCAGCGTTTTTTCATTAATGCATGTTTCATTAAATAATATAGACAAGTTTTGTTTATTTAGTTGATGAACATTTTTTTCATAATTTCTGATAAGCTTAATAGCATTATCATTAAATGAAGAAAGAAAATTACAATAGTGATACATAATTTTTTTAATAATCCAATCTAAGCTTTCGGCTTACGTAAGCCATTTTCAAAGATGTCAAATTACATTATATATTATAAACACTGACAAACTGTTTTTATTTACATGGAAGATTTCCATATAAACATTTTTGAAGTTGAAGTATTTCATCTGTATTTTTAACTAACATAAGAATATCATCAACATATCTTAGGTAGATGGATGGTTTTTTAAAATCTGTAAATATCTTATTTTCGAGGTTCGACATGTAGAAATTACTAAATGTCAGGCCCAGTACTGAATCCATTGAAACACCATCACATTGTGTATATATATATATATTATTATCATGATTTAAGAAAGGGACTTCAGTAGTACAAGTTAATAGTAATTTCCGTAATATATTAGGATTAATTTTAAGTAGGGGTAAAGATGAGTTACTGCATATATTTTTTATAACTATGTGAATAGTTTCACTAACTGGGACATTGGTAAATATATTCTTAAATGCCTATAATTAATAACAGAAGCCATTGGTTTATTCCAGTGGCTTCCCATACTTAATATTTCTTGTTTACACTCTTGATTGGTCATGTGTGACGTCACAAGCTGTTATGCAACATTCACTTCCAGTGTCTTAAATGCATGAGTTTGTTGTTGCTTGGAAATTTTCCATGTAAACAAAAACAGTATGTCATTATCATTTGTCCGTGTTTATAATATATAATGTAATTTGACATCTTTGAAAATGGCTTATGTAAGCTGAAAGCTTAGATTGGATTATTAAAAAAATTATGTATCAATATTGTAATTTTCTTTCTTCATTTAATGATAATGCTATTAAGCTTATCAGAGAATATCAGAAAAAAAAACTTTACATTAAATAGACAAAACTTGTCTATATTATTTAATGAAACATGCATTAATATATATATATATATATATATATATATATATATATATGAATCTCATGCATATAAAATGTATATTTATATCTAAATAAGCATATCTGTATACCCAACACAGAATGAATTTATATATTTTTATCTTGCTTTTTAAGCAAGAGAAACGTATCATTGTCATTTGACAAACTCAGCTGCTTTTACTAATTTATGCATACTTTTAGATGATTTTCACACCTGAAATATTCGCAAAATGCATTGGTTACAAAATAAAAACAAAAAATCAATGCATGATATCTAAAATGATTAAATAAGTATTTTTTCCCTAACTGGATTATAAATTACCAAGAAAATCTTGTCATGAATTAAATGAGAATTTATAAAATAAAAATATAAAAATAAATAAAACAGCTGAGCATGTTTTTACTACTTAAACAGAATTGAGTGCATTTGATATAGAGAGAAAGTAAGTGGAATTTGTGAATTTTTTTGCAAGGAGTCATCCACTTCTAGATCACTACTTCCTACTACCTCACATACACACATTATTCTCCACTGATATTATCATTTCACATAAGAAGCATAATCAAAGAGAAATATAACAAAGTTTGAAATTGTTTACAATAAAGATTGTTGCTGTGGATAAGAAAAAAAATTCTTTATTATTGCACTGGTGTAAATCAAAAACTGAAAGTTAAGGTGAAACACTCTTCATAATAAATGTTTTTTTTGCATTTGTAAATAAACAGAGGTTTGGCCAATAATACAATAGGAAAATCATACTAGCAAAGGGTTGCAAGGCTAATGTAGAGAATAGTTATTATGCACTCCAAAGAGGAGAAAGTTCAATACATTTCAATATACAAGAGAACTGGAAAGGGAAATAAATAACCTACAATTTTTGTCTTTATTTTCACATGAAATTAAAGCCAAAATACGATGTTTAGAATGGCTCATGATTAAACATAATAAACATTCATTGTCTGTTATATTTAACAGTATAAGATTAAATATATATATATGAAGAGATAAAGTAAAAAACAATATGTAGGCAAAAGTAGATTCTCTCAATGAGCACATGTTAACTATGTTCAGTAGTAATAAAGATATCCAGTAAATATTAGATATATAAAGAGATTTGAAGTTATTCAATAGAAAAAAAATGGAAGAAATTCTGACTGATACTTGTTAGAAACCATTTTTTATTTTATTTTATTCTTCATCATGAAAGAGAGAAAAGAGAATTAGAACTACTAGTGTCACATGAATCATACATGAACCTAAATCCATGAAAGAACTAATGTTATAATATGGAAGGAGTGACAACAGTGCCTCAATACAATCAGGCTTAAAGTTAAGATCAATACTATTTTTTGTTTACATGTAAAACACTAAGAAAAATTATATACTTATAATGACTGTTGTCATATCTGGTTGGGTGCCCCTGCTATCCATCCTGGGGTTCTCGACAAAATTCAAAGGAAAATCTGTTATGTAATCGATCCCAAACTGGCAGGTTGACTGTAGTTACTTTCTCATCAACAGGATGTGGCTTGTCTCTTTTACAAATATTTTCACAGTGTCTGCTTCGATGAGCTCAAGTCTCTGGTGCCCCCACTACACAAATTTACTCTAGCTACTAGAATGGCAACTAGGTCTTACCCTTTTACAGTCAAAACAGTTAAATGTAGCCATCATTTCTACTCTAACATTTACTTTTCATGCATTTCCTGTCTGTGGAACTCTCTTCCATATACTTGCTTCTCTGATAGCTACAATCTCCTTGACTCCCATCCTTCTCTTATCCATTCTCCAACTACCCCTGTAACTTTTTTGTTTTTCTTTTTGCTCTCTTCTCATGTAGTCCTCTGTGCACCAGTTGTATCTATATAGTTAAATATAAGAGACAATGAATGTCTATTATATTTAATCATGAGCCATTCTGAACATCATATTTTAGCTTTAATTTCAGGTGAAAATAAAACAAATGTTATGACTTCCTTCTGATCCCAAAACACAGTGGGCATCACTTTATCTGCAGACCATGCTGCCTTAAATTTCTTCAAGGCAGGCACCACCCAATTAATCTTTTGTTCCCTGGCTTATAGTGGTGAACCTAGGTTTCGTTAGTAACTAGCCTATTTAGGAAAGTGCAATCTGTGTTGTACAGCTCCAGAAGCACTGTTGGGCAGGGATCCTACTATGCTCCTTTATGGAGTCTGTCAGCATTCTGAGAAACCAATTTGTACAAACTCTTGAGTAGTCAATAGAGTGCACTAAACTGTAGACACTACAACAGCTTTTACAAGTATCCAGAGAACTCATATTTTGAAAGAGGATTATCGGGAGGAAGAGATTTGACAAGATATTTTTTGCCTGGAATTATAGAAAATATGGTTTATAGAAGAAAAAAAGGCATTCTGATGAATACTTTTAAAATTAAATTACAATAGGCATTACTTTTTTTTTTTTACTAACCTTTGTAAAACAAGATAAAAAAAGAGGCACAATGAAAAAGACAAAGTTATCATCTAAACAGTCTCAGAAAGAATATGTTATTGTATCAGAATGCAAATACAAGGTCAGAAAATTGTATAAATATTTTGTAAACAGACTGCAATAAGAAAATGTAATGCAGAGAGGGTGAAAATCTTTAATCTTTAACCTTAAAAAGTAGTTAAGAAATTAAAAAACAAAATGATAAATAAGCAAATTTAAGATATGAAAGAGTTGAGGTAAATGAATAAAAATTTCTAGACCTAACAGTGCCAGCCTGATGAGTGTTATCATCTGGGAACTGATAAAACTATTTTATATGCTTTAACTTTTCCCAGAGCTGAAAAAACTGAGTGAAATGTTTTATACTAATGCAACCAGACAATTTAGTAATTGATTTGTTTGCACACTTGGAAGTTTTTGAACAAATGGAATTAAAATAGTAAACTTTTAGTGATGCAAAGACATTTGGTTTAATTGTAGGTAATCATCTGTGTAGATATACTGATATTAGAAAAAAAATAGAGAAGATGATATAGAAAATAAGAGATTTGTTTTGTCAATCTTGCAGATGCTATTTTTGATCAGGGTGATTAAACAAGCTATAAAAAGAGGATAAATAAAATATACTGATGTCAAAGTACTCCGGATGAAATTAAAAAGGAACTGAAAGGTGAAAACCTAAGACAGACTGACAGGTGTGATATTAACATTTGAGGAGTATGACATTAAACAAGGTAAGGAAAGGTAAATAGCTATGGGTGATCACTGATGGTTAGAATGCTAAGGTGCTTGAACTAGAAACCCCCCCACCCCGAAAAAACCCCCAGAAAAACAAGGAAACAAATTTATATGGTCACACCTGCCAGTAATATTTGGTTACAATTCAGCAATCAGAGTGGTAACAAATACTGACCATAATAATCCAATGTTTATCTTCTTCATTCAAGTCTGCATTGAAATGAAATACAAAGAAGATAAAAGGTTAACTTTAGAGGATCCCACCATAGTAAAACATTTCAAATGGTTGCTTAGTGCTGATTGTCTACATTATACTAGAAGGCCCATGTAAACAGAAAAGGTTTTCACATGATAGTATAAATAACAATAAACAATCAGAATTAATAAGAATTTTATATATATATATATACACACACAAGTATAGGGCAGGTATGGATGGAATAAAATCCATATAAAAAAAAAACAAACAAAAAAGCTCCAAAAAAAAAATACTATTTTTAAAAAAGTCCCCAATACAAAGTAAAGCAAATAATATTTGTTTAGAATTTATAACATAAATGTTATAATATCACTACAAAAGTAGCCATTTTGTTTCGACACTGTGTCTTATAATTTTATACAAAATATAGCTAATTTTGTAGTGATAACATATTTATGTTATAAATTCTCTCTCTCTCTATCTATCTGTATATATATATATATTTTATTTATTTAAACATTAACTTTAATGGATACTCATATTTGAGTAGATAGTCTTTTTTTTATAATTAAACAGTATGTTTATTTATTACACTATCCTGAATAATCAAGAAATGTTGTTAGGAAGATATTTGTTCTCTGGTAGAACTCAATATATATATATATATATATATATATATATATCAGAAATAGTAGTCATTAAAGTAATGGATAAAAGACCATGAAGTCTGTTAAAAGGAAATTTCAATAATTAAAGTATGATACATTAAGAAAAATTGGATTCTATTGTACTGAAGAAAGAATAAAAATTTACAATGTTTTCCACTCTAGGCTTAACTTTGAAATATTATGAAAGATATGATACAGTTCTCTCCTCCATGGTTAGTGTTATGCAAGAAGAAATTGTTGGTACCGACACACGTGGTCGAACACATCTCCAGGCAACAAACGTGACCATTGAATGAATTGTGCTACTGGGATGATGTAACCATAAATAGTTAGTATATAAAGCACTCAGTTAGAAGTTTGAGCATGTTCTGCATCATTCTGGTGTTATTGCCAAAGTTCCTTTCAGAATAAAGTTATGAAAATTAATGTCATAAAAGTTAGTTTCTTAGCATTAAGTTATGAATTTTATGTCATTTAGTTAAATTTCTCAGTTATTAACAGAAATATAATAACGTTTTGAAATTCAATTGCCTTTTAAAAGTAAAAACCATGTGTCAAGTACATATTTTGCCCAATTTAAAAACTTTCATTAACAACACAGAGGGATGGGAGATTGATTTTTTTAAACACACACACACACACACTATACTGGGTGCAAAGGATAAATTGTCATCTAAATTACACAAAATGAAAATAACACTGACATCTCATTTTAACAGATACATTTAACAAAATTACACAAAAATATCCTGAAAGAGCTTCAACCATGGCCTCCAGACAATTTTGAAATCTCCTGCATCTCTTCTGGACAACCTCCTTGTTTAAGTTGGTGAATACTGCCATAATTCTTGCCTGCATTTCATCTTTGCTGTTACAAGGAGTTTTGTCGATCTCTTGCTCAACTGTACCCTACATATAATAATCAAAGGGCTTGCAGTCTGAGGAGTTAGGTGGCCAGATGATAGGGGTGGTGTAGTTGCAGATATTGTTTGATAGCTATGACCAAGTTCTCCTGATTGTGTGATCTGGTGCAGAGTCCTGTTGCCAGATATAGGGTCATTCAGTAACAATCCTCTTGACCAAGGGCAGCACTACCTCCTCAAAGAACTTGCTGTAGGTCTCTGTATCGAGTCTGAGGTCCTAAAGTAGTACTGCATGCCATTTCCAAATTACTAGTGAAGTGAATTATATCATGGTTCTGTTTTTTCTCAAACAGTGCCCAACTCACCCTACTATGCTGTGCAATTGACAAAATAAAAAACAAATGTTGACAATTTACTCATCGCTCCCTGTATAAGGAGGTACTGAAAAGCTATTGGCCTGCATCACTTCCCAAAATCAGTATTTTAATGACAAAACATGATTTTTCAGTATGAACTTGGATATAAGATATATTTAGACAGGAAAATTACATCCAAACAAGTTTTGCTTAATTTAACCTACAGTACCTCCATTTGATTTTGTTATTGCATTTTTCAAGTTTTCAAATGAAGTGTTGTGCACTGAAACCAAAATTGTGTAAAAAAAAGTTCAAAGTTCATGTTTTGTTGTTTCCCTCACCCACCTAAATACTTCTGACTACCTTAGTCATGAAGAGCTGAGTGTTTGTTGCCAGTGTGATAGACAAGATTTTGTTGGCTATATCCTGGCATTCTTTTGTTGAACATTTGAATTCAAATTAGTTTAATTTGATGTCATTTGTAAAACAGTTATATAGAACTAAACACCTACCATAAATTCAGCTAAGTGCTATATGTGATACATGCTTGAACAATCATGTCTCGAGAGGCATGAGTTACTGATCAGAGAATTTTCCTGCAGTAGATTGCCATTATTTACTGCAGTAGACGAGTTGCCAATCAAGACTATAGAACCCAATCCATTCTGCTATTTAACTCATATTTGGAGGGAGAAGCGACAAATTCATACCTTTCCCTAGAGTATTTGCAAATAAGTGAATGCAACGAATTCAAATGGAATTTGAACTCGGCTCTCCAATTTCTCATTCTGAGTCAATATCCACTGCATTACAACCCACCACAAATACATGTATCAAATATTTATATGTATTATTTTGGTTGCATATTAAATATTTTATACACATGTTAAGATACATTCCTGTATATATGTGTACAAAAGAATAATATCTGTGTGTATTTGATACATGCTTTTCTGGTATGGTCTAGCTTCATGTAACCATTTTACATGACATCACTTTAGACTAATTTGAATCCTAGCAGAAAATCGTTCTGTTTTTTTTTTAAATTTTGTCCACAATATTGCTAAAACCCCAGTGCTTGATCATGACTGAAAAAATTCTTGAACATAGAACAAAACATGGACTTCAAACAATTTATCTACAATTTTAATCCCAATATTATTTAAATATTAGAAAAATACAATAACTAAACAGACAATGTAGACTGACTTTACCACATGAAACGCACACACACACACACACACAATGAGCCATTACTTGCCCACTGAAGGCCTTTCCCAAATCTTTCCATGATTGTGCTAATCTCTACTATGTCTTACCAGCAAACCTTTCTATTTTATGTTTTTTTTCTCACTACCATTGACCACCATTTCTTCTTGCCATGTGCTCTGACTACATCCATTTTGTAGCTTAATCATTTGTATGAAATCTCATATCTTGGTTTGTTCTCTGACCCATGTTGATCTCTGTCAAGAGTCATGCACAACATAGCTGTTTCCATTGATCTTTATGCTTTTCCACATGTTGCAAGCAATTTTCTTAAAATCTGTTTACCATTCATATAGAATTGCTGGTATTATACAGTCTTTATATAATTTATATTGTAAGCATATTGCTAGGGTGCATGTCATTGTATTTCTATTTTTATTAAATATTAATATTCATATTTTTATCCATATTATGCACATGTTTAAAATGTCAGTATATCAATTGAAACCATTTCCTGTCCTATACATTTAAAAAGACTTATTCAATGGTGATTACTATTGATTGAAAACATTTCTTAGGATTTGTTTTTTTTTGCTCCCTGATTAAACACTTATTTATTATAACTCTTTGCAAAATAGCATCTCTTGATATCTGATGACAATAATCTAACTGGACAGCTTCCTTGAGTGATTTTAGAAAAACACAATTAGCATCAGGTATTTCTCTACTGAATAAGACTTTTTAAATGTGCGGGACAAAAATGACTTCAACCAATAAACTAACATTTTAAATTACCACTAGAATAGATAATCATAAAAAAGTTAAGAGAAAATAACTTGCAAATACAGTTATTATATCTGACTTGAGTGTTGATATCCACAATAATAATATAGTCTATATTCTTTTTAAAATAAATATTTTAATAAATCTGTACATAAAATATAATGAAAATAAATTGTTTAATGCGATTATAGATATATCGATTAGGTATAAATTACATTAGGTACTGTACATGAAAGTATATTCAAAACAGCAAATAAAAATAAGATTACATGATGAAGATTGTGTTTAAAGGAAATATTAAAAAATTCTCCCTATTTTAAATAAAACCAAAAACTGCAATTATCTCCCTTGATTGTGAATTACAGAAAAGATTCGGTTAAGTCAGCATCTTTACTGATGTTGCTTGAATAGTACAAAGGTTCCTGAAAAATCTCAGTCATATGAATATCTAAATAATAATCTTAAAAATGCTGATTCAGAACAGACAAGCATTTAATTTTTCAAACTCCAAAACAATGCATGAGCCCAAAAGAATAATACCATGTTGTTTTGTACAGCCTTCTATTTTGATTTTTGAATGAATAAGTGTCCCTTTCTATTTCTCTATTTGCAAGGCTGTTATGTTTTACTGTTATGCAGTCACGCCATAGCTGACTGTCATCAGAGAACTCATATGTTCATAGCTTGCAAGACTCGTTGGTGACAGACACTGAGTCCTGATATTTAGATGAAAAATCAATATTTCTGCTAATTAACAATGGATGGTGAAT
This sequence comes from Ascarosepion bandense, assembly GCA_037127315.1. NCBI lineage: Eukaryota > Metazoa > Mollusca > Cephalopoda > Sepiida > Sepiidae > Ascarosepion > Ascarosepion bandense. Next base: position 954,357 of record JBBBDQ010001568.1, on the reverse strand, counting down.
TTGCAGGAAGAGACTTAATCAATAGAAAGGAAAAGAATGGAGAGGATCTGCCCTCTCATTAAAAATGCAAGTGGAAACAGAAGAAAGGAAAGAGAAAGAAAAGAAATGAAACAGTAAAAATAGAGAAAGCAAAAATAAAAAAAATATTAAAAATAAAAGAAGAAAATGAATAAACAGATGAGAAAAGGAAACAGAAGAAAAATGAAGTAAAATGAGAGAGAGAGAGAGAGAGTGTGTTTCACAGGCCAACTTTACTTTTGTTCAAGAGAAGGAATTTTTTTCCCACAAAAAATATTTTAGAACAAAGAGAAAGATAGCAGCCAGGAATGGACAAAAGATTAAATGCCTCAGGCTACTAAACTTAGAAAAAAAATTAAATAAATAAAAGGAAAGAAGGGAGAGTACTAAGGAAAATATCAAGGAAGCTATGGGGGTATCTTTAAACTAATTTATAATTTTTTTTAATAAGTATAGTAGACCTATACATAAAGTAAGTATTGCTTGGGCCAGGACATTAAGATGTAAAAAGAAAAGGAAGAAAATATTCACTGCTGTTGAAATCATGACAAGAAGATTTTAAAGATTTGCATAAAATTTAATTTTTCCCATGTTGACAAAAGTAAATGACAAAGTGCTGCAGTGTAGTGCGTCTTAAAAATGGAATTTATTTAGACTACATTATTGTCCAGAGACTAGAGAAAGAATAGTGTGAAAGGGAAATCATTTTTGTTTTATTTTGAATAATTTCATTTTATGTGAATATGACCAGATTGTCACTTCATTTCAGCAATTTTTACAAATAAGAAAAAGAAGTTACTTCATAAAAGAAAATTAAAAAATAATAATCTAAACAATAAAGACTTTTTAAAAAATTTAACTTTGTTTAGGAATATAGTGTTCTTTCTGATGTGTACAGTATGTAGCAAATTAAAGACTTATTTTTCCATGAAATAATATTATAAGTTATAAATAGAAGAATTTCTTTTATAAAATTCTAAATCAAAAGCTTTTATAAATCTACTTTAAGGTTTTAAAATTTTAAACTTATCTTCCATTTTATTTTTTTAAGAATTTAAGAAAAGAATATTTTCTACAAGAGAAAACAAAACTGTCCAATTTTTTCTGTTTGCGGACATTTAAAATTTTCATTGAAATAAATTTTATTAATGCTTTTAAAAAAGAAAATAGTTTCCATTCATTTTGCATAAACATGATAATTTTTTTAAAATCATTAATAAAATGATTGAAATGTAAAATTACATTATTTAAAATATACATATGACTTCAGGTAAGTATATATTTGTTAATTTTAAATATGAAAACATGAAATTTATAGTCATTTTCATCATTAGCTTACAAACAATTTGAAGGATTAACTTAAAAGCTATGAAAAAAACATGTATAGCAATCATTTGCAGTAATGTTGAAAAGCTTAAGGCATAAGAATTTAGTGTGAACAAAATGCAACACTAATTTTGTAACTTAATAGTATCAAATTTTCATTAAGGGAAAGCAGCAACAAAGAAGATTTGATAATGGTTCAGCTATGCTTCAATGAAAACTACCCAAGATCCCTTGAAAGAATATGGCATCAGTGACTTATAGTTTATTACAACATGGAAACCATTATTAATTCTGGTTTTGGATTCTAATAGTTTGGATAATAAACTTATGGCAAAAATATATAATATTGATATAGTAATATTTTCTATCTGCAATGTTATTCTTGAACATGACAAGTGAATTTAAGACAAAAAAATTATGACTGAAGCAAGGATTATTTGTAAAAACAATTTTGTTTGTTTAAAAGCACGAATTATGTAAACTTCAAAGAGAACCTTCTAAGGAAAAACAGAAATTTAATTATTATCTAAAATAGCAATTATATATTGATATTTTCGGATACACTTGGATAACAACAAAATAGGCTTTTGATTTGAATCTCAAACATTATTTGTTCAGTATTTCTCAGGTCTACTGAAATTAAAGAACTCTAGATTTTTCTATGCAAATCTCTATAGATACTAAAGAAAATAATAGATCATAATCTTTCAAAACCCATATTCTCTTGCTGTCAATTTAAACTGACACTTTTTACCCCTGCATATTGTAACCATTTTGCTTAAAGTATTATTTTCTTGATTTTAGATGAAAACAGAAATTTTCTAACATATTTCAGTGAAGCTTTCAATATTCAAAATTATAATTTGTTAGAACCTTGAATAAGTTTTTGCTGATTTTTCATGAAAAGTAACGTTTTTCTACAAAAATTAGTAAAAAACATGACACTGAAAATATTATCCATTGCTAGCTGCTACTTCTTTCCATCTTTTTGACAACATTTGAATTCCACGTCGGAAGAATGATGTCCTTTGAGGCTAACCACAAGTCAAGCTATTTTTTGGCATTTTCATAAGAATGAAAGTGCTGTTCAGCCAGGTCCTGTGCTATCAATCAGAACAAGTGATAATCAGACAAGACAATGTATAGTGAATATGGCGGATGGGAGAGGACTTCCCATTTAAACATTTCCAAGTAGGTTTTCACCCATTTTGCAACATGTGGCCTAGTGTTGTCATGTTGCAAAATCATATTATCATGTCTCTGCTTATATCACAGCCATTTCTTTCTTCAATGCTTGGCTCAAGCGCATCAGTTACAGTTGATAGTGATCTTCTGTGATGGTTTTGGTTGATTTGATAATAAACTACACCCAGCTGATCCCACCAAATGCAGAGCAGAATCTTTGAACCATAAATATTTGGCTTTGCTGCTGATGTTAATGCATGGCCAGGCTTACCCAACAATCTTTTGTGCTTAGGGTTATTGTAGTGTATCCACTTTTCTTCACCAGTCATGATATGCTACAAAAATCCTTTCTGTTTCTGCCACTTAAGCGTCTCTCAGCTTCAACTCATATGACACCCAATGTCCTTGCTTTTGAATCATTCCCAATGCCTTCAAATGTTTTGAAACTGTTGTATGATATACTCCTAATGATTCTGTAAGTTCATTTTGCACTTGACATGAGTCTTCCTGAATTAATACCTCCAATTCATCGTCTTCAAACATTTTCAATGTGCTAGAGCATTCTTTATATTCAACATCAAAATCATTGTTTTTGAAGCATCTAAATCAATCTCTGCCTGTTGTTTCTGACAGAGTATGGTCACCTAACTCTCAAAAAGAATTCTATGTGCTTCAGTTGCAGATTTCTTTTGAATATAGTAGTGCAGTATAATTCCTTGCAAATACACTTTCTTTGGTATGAAATCTGACATGTTTAACGCTATGAAAAACAAAGTTGTTTACACTTCAGTAAAATAACATACACTGACTTTCAAGCTTGCTTATAGTACCTTTTTTGTAGTTTCAGATGTAAACATATCTATGTGTTAACATCTGAAACTACACACATGCAGTTCTGGGAATGCTATATGTTGGAAAACAGTGAGAGTTTATTCAAGGTCCTAATATAATTAGTTTTGATATTTGGAAAAAGTGTACTGATATAACTAATGCCAGGAAGATATAGGTTAAAAAGGTAATTTAATGCAAAAATACTATTAAACATCTTGATGTAATAAAACAATGTAATTAAAATGTCCTAATTTCTTTATAATCAGATGAATTATAAAAGATTGTAATTTTTATTGTTAATACAAGTTTTCAAGTTATGATTGGTGACAGGCATCTTAAAATTGCTTAAACGGGTTTTAACTTAGAAATATGACATTCTCTACTAAAGAATGGCATACCTATAAGTAAATAGTTTCTATTTTGATAAACTTCATATATATAAAATCTGCAAAAGCTAGAAGCTATGAGACAAATAGAGTTTTTAATAAATCTATTTGGATGCAAATTAAAACTCATTTCCAAGTTAGCAAAAAGAAATTTGGAGATATAATTATTACGGAAGTAGGGAGTTACTACTAAAAAAAGACTAAAACAACAATCTAAGCCCATAACCATTTTTTAAACTTACATCTGTATATTGATACTTTACCATGTTGAACATTTTTAGAAGAAAAATTATCATAAATATAATATATTGGACTAATATCCTCATCTTGACTGTGTGTATTCCTAATGTTTTGGTTGTTGCATCTTCCACTTTTCTTCAGGTATCTGTCACACTGACTAAACTAGACACTTTATATAATCTACATAAGTTTAGTGGATTAAAGCATTGATTAATACATATCTGGTTCCATGGCAGTTGTGAGTTTAATTCCTTGGTTGGGTAGTGCAGAAAAGTCACATAATCAGGTTCAGTGGAAGAAGACAAGGGACATCAAGATGAGCAGATCGGAGAATATTAAGCGATATGAAATATCTCGTCAACATGAAAAGCAGAATTACAACAATCTACTCTCATGAACCAAATAAAGAGCTCGGTTCAAAATTGAAAGTTTACTGAGTACAAGAGATACCTTAAGGAGTCTGGATACAATGGCCAAAATGTTATGAGTATAACAATCAAAATGAGAATACTATTCCAAATGCAGAGGCATATAATAATCTGTTGATACAGACAAGAAAAACTATATAAACTTGAACACAAATAACCATTTGTTTTCTCTCTGATTTGGTGAAAATAACTGTAGTTCAAATAAAATTGTAAAATATTAGTTTGGAAATATAAAAATAAGAAAAGGCATTTTAGAAGCATATAAAAAAAAAATAGGTGTATATTGTTGATCAATTAGACAATATAGAAATCAGTTCAGGAAAAATGACAATGGTTTTTTGTTTCCACAATTTTAAGAAGAAAAAAAAAGAAAGAACATTTTGATGTGAAAAACTATGTTGACATAAAAAGTGATCAACATTTAAATGTAAGGATAAATTCCAATTCAATCTGAGTTATTTTTTATTTTTTAATCATATCACCACGAGCAAGGCAGTAATGCCACTGATGTGCAGGGGGCTACATAAGAGTGAAAAGATTGGAAATGAGAAAGGCGGAAACCACATCCTAAACAAGGAAGCAAGGGATGAGCCTCTACACCTGTTCAATAGACATGGGTGGAGTGTCAAACTGGGCGATAGTTTAGTCTATCTACTCCAATTGAAAAAAAGAAAAAAGAAAAGAGTGAAAAGATTGGAAAAGAGAAAGCCAGAAACCACATTCTAAACAGGGAACAAGGGATGAGCCTCTACATTTTATATTTCAACTTATCACCTGAAGAGGAACTGTTTTGTTCTGAAACATGAAAATTTTTGTGTAGTGATATTATAAACCCTTATAATAACAAAATTACAATATTAAGCTCTACTCTGTATCGAGCACTCTATATAAAAGTAAGTTCTTGAACAGAGAGTTTTTAATCTACGTGTTCTTTCACTTTTTGTTATATATATATATATATATACATACATATACACACACACACACACAAATAAGTATATAAATGGTAGTACTTTATAATTAGAATTGGAAAACTTTTTTCTCTCGAGTGTGAACACTGAGCTTACAATATTAACATTCATTTGAGAGTCACCTAAATTTCATTTTTTTTTGTATTTCTTTAAAAATCAGAATTTTAGTATAATGTAAATGTAAAGGAAGAGAATATGTTGATAATTAATTTTTTATGCATGTTGTGTGTTCTTGGAAATGAGATTTAGTTTTCTAACCCATGAACATATCAGGAAGTTTTCAGATATTCTGGGTTCAGAAGATTAAAATGTGGATTTAAAAATAAATGTGTTAAAAAAAGGCTTCAAAAGAGAAATTTTAATCTTAACTTACCAAGTTCTACAGGGTAGATCTGAGTGTTAACATCAAGAATGAGGTACATCTTGAAAGATTCAGATTCACAACACAAGCAACTGACTCTGTCAATAGGTTGCCCAAAATATAATAATCTATATTATTCTGATTTGATTTATCTTTGTTGTTGTGTGTATACTATCATAACACAGCAAAAATGGCACACCATATTGAGATTTTTGTTGGATCAATAAATGTTAAAATTCTCTAACCTCAAAAATAAAGCAATTTCTCTAGGTTTACATGCACAGAAAATATAACCAATGCAATTGTAAAATTATTCAAATACAGCAATCATTTTTAACAAATTGGGTAAATTAGGAAATTTTATTAACATTAAGTGTGTAATAATAAAACAAAGACTTACAATAATTAATGTCTTAATTTTATAAAAAATATCAATAATTGAAAATTTATTCTAGATGAGATTAGGTTACTCAGACTATAAGCACACAAAGTAACTTTAATAATTATATATATATATATATATATATATATATATATACACACACACACACACACAAATAATTGAGAAGTTGATTTAATCAATTTATAATCAAGTTAATAAGCTAGAATTCAATAACAAATTCTTTTTTTCTAGTAATTAGACTTTCAGCAAATCTCATTTGTAAATTGTCTAGGTAAGAAAAAATAATTAAAAAAACTCTAAGCAGTGAATTTAAGGCTTAGCCATATTGAAAAAAAACTCCTTAGTCGTGAGAATGTGCTCAAATAACAGGCACACTGTTTTTGACTTTGTAGCTAAAGAAAACAATAAAAGTCTTGAAAAACAGGAGGTTAAAAATGATATGCGTGAAGGAACATTCATGTTTTGATGGTTCCCTGTTAGATCAGTCATGGAGAGAAGAAAGAATGGGTTCCACAGACATCTTCAGCAATCCCCGTCCATCCAACGAAAAACAAGACAGGATATGTCCTGCAGCCAGTAAGAACAACTGCATTTTTCAGGTTTTACCCAACAGGATTTCTTCTCTCCTTTTTCCAGTTTTGTTTTAAGTAATTTTCCGTCTTTTCTTATAAGAATTTCTTCTTGCCAAGTTAAAATGGCTCTCTTCCAACACCAAGATAAGAACAATTACATCATTTAGGTAATACTAATTTTACAAGCATATAAATGGATTATTGGGACTAATGGAGACAAAGGGAGAAAGGGTGTTCCAAGAAATAGGAAGAAATTGTCTTGGAATTCCAGTTCTAGTCATTTTCCTAACCTGACTAAAATAATAAAAAAAACAAGTTTGAAAGATTCTTTAACTAATCCCTTTATGGATTATATCTTGAGTAAAAGCAAAATTTCTTTTCTATTTTATCTTTTTCAGAACATTATGTCAACTAATTTATAAAATATTTTATTTTGGACTGAATCAAAAATATTTAGGGACTTTGTTACATTTTAAAACAAGAAATAGTCTATCTAGAACTTCTTATGCCTGGCACTACTAATTGTGCAAGATCAGTAATAACAACTTTGAAATCTCTAACACACTAACCAGACTTTCTATGGCAATAATTAAGTGAATTTTTTTTGCTCATTTATTAGTAATGATTTAAGTGACATATGGTGTGTGTATATATATATATATATATATATGTTTTTAAAGCATTTGAGCTTTAGGAATAAAATTTGACAAATTATGGACGTTTGCTCTGCGTGTATTTAAAGACATTTTATCATTTATATTTATTATACAAAATGAGTAAAAAATGCCTTAGTACTTATTATTGAAGAAAAAAATCAAAAGATTATTTCCAGTTGTGAAATTTATCATAAAAATTGCATAAAGAAAGCCTGCATACAAGGGTGGAGTTATTGCTGTTTTACATGAAAAAGTGGATGTGCATTGTGCATATCAGAGAGCCGAGTGAATTCCAGTTGGACTTGTTGCATTCACTTATGCCCAAATACCCTTGGGAAAGGTATTACTTAATCTTTTCTCCCTCCAGCTATGGGTTGAATAGCAGGACAGATTGTGTTCTATAGCCTTGGTTGGTAACCAGTCTAGAACAGAAAGTAACAACAACCTATTATGGGAAAACATTCTGCCCAGTCAGTCATGTCTCTTTTGAAACATGATCACCACAGTGTGCATCATGTATGACACTTAACTGACTTGAAAAATAGCAAAATGAAGAAAAACATTTTTATGATCCTACACTATACATACTTAAAAAAAAAATGATCCAAAATTAAAGATTAGATGAAAAAAAATTGAACTTGTCAGGTGTTAAAATGATTAAAATATTTATTAAAATAAATATCAATATCTATTTTTTAAAAATAAATATTGATATTGTGCTAATCATTTTTACCACCATAAGCCTTATCTAAATTAAAAACATCTTGATTTTGATGAAATTCCTTAACAGATGATTGTTTTAATAAGAATAAAAAACAAATATATTTTCATTTTGTATAATACCCAAAAATTACATATAAAAATAAATGAATAAACAGGATTAATAAAATGAAGAGGGCAGAGAAAGACATGAAAATAATAAACTTAAAAGAAAATAAGACAATTTAATAAAGATGTAAGTAAGCAAATCCCGAAATCAAGAAAGAAACTTTAATGTAAATTAAGATTTCACATAAATCCAAATGTCAAGAAACAGAAAAATACCTGTGCTGAATAAAATAAATTAGGCCTAGTCTTTGAACAATAAGTTCAGTTATTCAACCATTAAAACATGAAAGTAAATATGAAAATTTAAATTACTTGAAAGCAAAAGTAGTCAAATTCATTTATTTTCTTTTATTAAATTTTATTTTTATTTGAAACCCTGTCATATTCAATTAAATAGAATGGTACATATCTCTTGCCTCAACTTATTTCTGATTCTGTCAAATTATTTTATTTCAAATAAGCATTAAATGTCTGACTGTGCTCAAAGGATATTGATAAGTTGTTTCTGTCAATGATATTTTTTAAATTTTAACTTCATTCTCTTAGTTTTTTTATGATACAAATAGTTGATCCCTGACAGCAAAAGGGATGAAAAATGATGTAGTTGTAGCGATGTAATTGTCTCCCTTTGAAATATGAACCTGTGTGTGTGTGTGTGTGTGTGTGTGTGTGTGTGTGCGCGTGAGAGAAGCCAGGCAAGGCCATTGCTACAGAGAAGAAAAAAATATTAAGAGTCAAGAGAATGAAATTGTTTAGTTAAAAATAAGTAAAGAAAATATGGGAAGAAAAGAAAAATGGTGAAAATAAAAGAAATAGAGCTTATATATGCATGTACAAGATATATTTAAATAAAGTATATTACGTAAGAAAAAAAATAAAGGCCCAATAAATATGAGAGCAAAGGCACAAAGTACAAAAAATATATAAATAAATCTGACAAATAATTGTTAATGCAGTATACAAAATACAAAAGGTTATTTAAATCAGTACATGCAACAACATCAATAATGTTAAATCATAAAACAATTTATTTATATATAACAGAACTACAAAGTGTAGAATGGTCTTTTGTGACTATAATAATGTGACATCACAATAATAGGGATCAGTTTTCTATTATTATTTGATGAACTGATCCCCAATTTAGGTTCATATGTTTAAAACAAATTAAGTTTTGTATTTGTCTATACATCTGAGATGAGGTAGTATGTGTAAATACTACCTCATCTCAGGAGTATAGACAAATACATTATTACATTATTCAGACTATTGTCCTCATCTTTGTTGCCATTAGCACATATGCTAGGCTACAAAAATCTCCTAAGCCGACCAAGCATAGAGGTCAATACAATATGGAAACCAGTAATACGGAGTGCTAGAGAAAATCATCAGTGTCAAAGATTGCAATATGAGCTCTGATAAAAAAGAATGGTTACTGAGAAATTAGGTTTATAAATCCCAGAAATTCACATGCTGTTGTCTTCAACAACACATCGCCAAGTGGGTATAGATGTCCTTATTAAAAGTGAAATAACCCAAAGAGTTGTGAGTTCAATACCAGGCTACAGCAGTAGTGAACAAAACTTAAAGAGTCAAGTTAAAGGGAGATAACTCATGGCTACCAGAAGTAGCTTTGTACAAAGAATGAGAATGATATACCCCAGTGATTGTAATAAAGAGTTTGGTTCAAAATTCCTAGCACCTGAAGAAGACTGGAGCATGCAACAGCCAAAAACATCATAAACATGGCAACAAAGATGAGGATAATAGTCTGAATAATGTAAATAGTGTAAATTAAGTTTTGTATTGTAATGAGCATATGACTTGTTACCCCATTCTTATAGGAAGAGTTAGAATGGAAATTGCTGAAACAGTACATTTAATTTACTAGTAAGTTCATTTGATGAACATCCCTGAAAGTAACTAGTACACATATAAACAAGTGATAAATGACTACATAGATCAGCAGTGCTTTTAGTAGGGTTGCTTTCTTGGATGCACAAAGAATGGGAGATGGTTATGAAAAAATAAATCATGGACACATTTGCCACTGTGGTAATGGGATGGAGAGAAAGAATCTGTAATATAAGATAATTATTACTTTGATACAATTAATATCTGAAAAGTGTAATGTACAAAGACAAATTATATACAAAGTTGTATATTAAGAAACAGCTGGATAACTAATATATTTATAGGAAGCTGAGATTTTGTTGCTAACTCAAGCTTGGCATGACTAACTAAACTTGGATTAGAGAAAATTTATTAATGAGGCTCCCAGATTGGGTAGATTCTGTTGGAAAAACCAAGGTACTGCTAGAGTGCTCTAGGTTAGTGATAATGACATGTCAAGCCCTGGAAGCATTCTTGACTCTAGGGTTATCATCCCAAGGCACTTCTGTTATTTCCTCTATTGTAATTGTATGAATTGATTGTATACAAATATACATATTCATGGAATTAATATAAATGTTAATAAACACAGTTATATTTTTAATAATATATTAAATATTTTATAGATTTTTTCCACTGCAGAATTTAAAATAAAAAATCTTTTCTATGCTCACCTAGCATTTTTTGGTCCCACAGTTCCTTTGTCATAGGAAGAACTGGCCACAATTGCAGAGTCTGGTATTTCCATGGTCTGCATACCTAATGCATCGCGACATTTTTCTGAAATTGAAAAAGCAGCAGATAATTATACTGGTTCAATTTTAAAATTAAAGTCATTAAATTGTAATACATTCATTTGTCAACAAAGTGATATAGTTTCATCTAAAACTGTACACAAATAAGAAATATATATTAGGACCTTGAATAAGTTCTTGTTGATTTTTCATGAAAAGTAATATTTTATTTACAAAATTAGTAAGAAACATGTCACTGAAAGTATTGTTCATCATTAACCACTACTTTTTCCTATCTTTCTGGCAAGATTTGAATTCCACATTTTCATAAAAATGAAAGTGTTGCTCAGCCAGGCCATGTCCCATAAATTGGAACAAGTGATAATCAGATGGAGCAATGTCTGGTGAATATGACAGGTGGGGTAGGACTTCCAATTTATGCCTTTCCAAGTAGGTTTTCACCTGTTTTGCAACATGTGATCTAGCATTGTCATGTTGCAAAATCACTTTGTTGTGTGTCTGCTCATATAGGAGCCATTTTTTCTTCAATGCTTGGCTCAAACACATCAGTTGTAGTTGATAGCGATCTCCTGGTTTGGTTGGTTTGAGCAGCTTATAATAAACTACACCCAGCTGATCCCACCAAATGCAGAGCAGAAGCTTTGAATCACGGATATTTTGCTTTGCCACCGATGTTCATACATGACAGGGCTTAACCGACAATCTTCTTTGCTTAGGGTTATTGTAGTGTATCCACTTTTTGTCGCCAATTATTATACAATGCAAAAAACCTTTCCTTTTCCGCCGTTAAAGCAACTGTTCACACATGATGATTCCATTCTATGTTTCTCAATATCCTTGCTCTTGAATCATTCCTAATATTCCAAATGTTTCAAAACTGTTGTATAATCAACTCCTAATGATTCTGCAAATTCAGCTTGTGTCTGACATGAGTCTTCATGTAGTAATGTCTTCAATTCTTTGTCTTCAAACTTTTTCATTGTGCCAGAGCATTTTATATCTGCAACAGAGTCACCTAACTCAACAAGAATTGTGTATGCTTCAGCTGCAGATTTCCTTTGAATAAAGTAGTGCAGTAAAATTCTTCACAACTGCACTTTAGCATGAAATCCAACATGTTTGACATTATAAAAAACAAACAACATACATTGACTTTCAAGCTTGCTTATACTATATGTGTTACCATCTGAAGCTATACACATGCAGTTCTGGGAACACCATCTATAAGAAAACAGCGAGAATTTATTCAAGGTTCAATATTTACAGTGTTTATAAAATACTATTTACAATGGTATAGATCTTATAAGTCCATGCATGTAAAATAGGTTGTTGTTTTTTTGTTTTGTTTTTTGGTATGAAACTAAATTGTTTCATATTTATATTAATAGTGGGGAAAAACCTCATGTTCAGTTGGTTTTATTAATTTTATATGAAGTACATGATTAAAACTAATGAGTTAATAAACAATGATAAAAAAATCATGGACAAGAAATTGTGTTTTATTTACATTACTATAGAGAAAAATATGTTGATTATTAATTAAAAATCATTACTGCATGATTGAAGAACTGAAAAACATAAAAGGCCAGTTATAATTATGTCTACTGAAAAGCATGCCATTTTGATTTTTATCAATATTTCTTTCTTTCTTACAAATTAGTACTACTGTTTAGGTAGTATTTATTCTTATGATAAAGTTACTCCTGCCATAAAAAATGACTGCTAAGTTTTTATTATTATTAGGTTTTAACAAGTGAGCCTTCAAATATATTTTCCTAATTATTAACATGTAGTAATTCTGTTGAGGATCAGTTTATTACTTATCTAAAATAGAAAACTGATCCTCCACTTTATGTCTATAGAAACTTATCAATACTTGTTTACTCATACTGCTAAAAAATAATGACATTTTGTTAAATCCTTTCTATTATTAGGCCTTCACATGTGAATATTTATTAAAATATATTTTCCCAGTTACATAAATATGTACTAATTCTGTACAGCTTCATCTTTATTAATAACAGAAAACTCATCCTTCACTTTGTGTCCAGTAGAATTTTATATTAATAAATTTACCCATACCATATTTTAATATTAACATATTTTGTTACATCCTTACTATATTCAAAGATTTTCACAAGTGAGTCTTAATTTTTTTTTTTTTTGCAATTATTATTTCTCTTCTTATTAAATCAGTTGTTCATCTCCCACTTCATAAACATCTTGATAGAGTTTGTCACTGCCATCTAGAATAACCAATGAGGGTGAGATAACCCTAGGACTGAAAAAATACAATGTGTGTGTGCGTATTTTAGTCATAATTTCTAGTTGAATAGGTACTGAAAATAAGAGACTTTTTTATGATAAAATATATAACAATCTGCATTGCAAATGATGAAACACTTTTACAGTGTTCTCACCCAAGCAAATTAAATTTGCTACAGAATAAATATTCAGATTGCTTTTTGTTCTTCTGTAATGTAACTGAAAACAAAAATGCAAAATAAATTATAAAGGACCTAACAAAAATTAAACTATGGTTTCTAAAACAACACTATTTTTTTTTCTGTTTAGCATAGAAATAAAAAAGTAAATAACTAAAAAAAAAAAAAGAAAGAAAGTTACAGGTGTAACTATTGTGAGGATATTTGAATATTATGTAAATAAATATACTGTTTCACAAACAGTAAATGTATGTTCATAATATTCAGGGTAAAATGTTATATAAACTCCAGATAATATATGAGAGAAAAGTTCTTAACCTGACAAAGAAGTCCTTTAAAAAAAAAAAATCTGATCAGATTTAGAAAATGAATCAAGTCAATAATATTTCAACATTCCATCTTTATTTATTATCCTGGTGGTATTTCACTAATGTTACAAATAAAAATTAAAGCCTAGAAAGGTTATTAAAAGAAAGTTATTTTTTTTAAAGATTTGAAATTAAATATTCATCAAATAAATTTCTCACAGCTACTTCTGTTCAAGCCTTATATTCTGGTAAAACATTAAAAAAAATACTTTTAACACTATCAGTTCAAATGCTATGAAATTCTTAAAACTTAAAAAAAAGATAATGGTAATAAATAGACTGTTCAATTCACAACAAAGAAGAGTACAGTTCAAGTAGATCAAAACAAATCTTTTTAAACACAATATGTGTGTGGATAGAGTAGAGGTTATCAGCACATAAATTGGGAAGAGGTGTCCAAATCCATGCCTAGTCTGCTGCAATCACTTTTGCACTTATGGCTTTCAGAATGCTATGGGTTAAGTAGCAGTGTACACTTAGTGCTCTACTCTTAGATGGTAGTCATTGTAGGAGAATGACAACATGAAGTCATAGCAATTCACAGGCAATAATATAAAAAGAATGAGGAAAAAGAAATATCTGCCTACATCCTCCTGATGAGATGTGGCATTAAAGAAAAAAGATCTTATGACCTCTCAAAGCAGCAGACTCACATTTTTATCACAATATCCAAGATTTATCAAAGGTAATAAATATATTATTTCTTAATGCGAATATGATTGTATTAAAAATAAAACAAAAACCAAACATATTTTAAAGGATAATCACATTGTAAGTCTGTTATAACACTAATAAATTTAAATGATTGTCTTTTTTCTCTAAAAATGATGGCAATAATAACACATTTTTATCTTCCAGTATATATATATATATATATATATATATATATATATAAGGAGAGAGAGAGAGAGAAAACAAATACAGTAAAATAAAAATTGGAAGCTTAGAAAAAACATTGCTGCTATATATCAAAACCAATGTAAATATACATTGGCTTTGAGTGAAATGTCTTTTTTTTCAGTTACTTCCTTTCAGTCACTTTAATAAAAGAAAATTCTGATACAAATTTATTTCCTCTTGATTTTGCTCTGAATTTTTCTATAAATGTCACTCAAAGATTTTCACATCAAACAAATTTAAAAAAAAAAAAAATTATATATATATACATACACACACAATATTCCACCCATAAGTGTGTACATATACACTATGCACAATGGATACTCTGAAAGTAATGCCTCCTATTTATTTTCATGAAAGCTCTAAACGACATGAGAAACACAACACGGCTGGACAGAGCCAGTTTTGAGCAACAAAACAGTATTTTCTACATAGTCACTACTATCAGCTATGCAATTTTGCCAAAAAGAACAAAAGCCTATGCAGGGCTGCTATCAGTGAAATGTATTACCCATTGCCTGTATTCACATACACTGCTTAGTCTTCATAAATATTTAGCAAGTGTTGATGAATGTATACGGGTTAGTGCAATTTTTTTCTGCATGAATGAATTCAATTGCACATCTCTGCTTTGTTTGCACTTTCATGTCTGATACCATTTTACCAGAATACTACTGTAATAAGTGGGAAAAAATAAAAATTAGTTATTGGCTTAAAGGTTCAATCTCTACTGCCATACTGAAAATCTAACCCAGGGATTGTTTCAACATAAAACATGAAGCATTACTTTTGGAGCACCCTGGTACAGTAGAATCAATATAACATATACAGTCATAAACAGATAATCATAAAAATACTTAATGTGTATATTTATGTATGAACACACGTTTATTCACAGTAAACATACTGTGTGTGTGTGTGTGTGTGTGTGCGCATGTGTGATTATGCATTGATTAGAAAACAAAAGATTAGGTAGACAGTTTTCATGGTATTTAATTAGATTATTCCAAACAGTTCCTTCATCCTTTTGCCAGGTCTTTGATCCATTCAATCTTAGAAAGCAATTTTCTTTTTGAAACCCTACTTCTCTCTCCATTCCCAACTTTTGACCCTTTTCCTGTTCTTACCATTAAAAAGGCCAGTCAAGGGCATGTTACTCATCCTAGTACCACATGAATAATGCATGGAGCAGAGCAGAGGAGATAAATTTAAAGACCTTGCTTTCTCTTACACAGATCATTTAAGGAAATGGAGAATTGGAGATAGAAAGGCCAAGTGAAGAGTGGCTATTCATTTTTGTGCCAAATCTACGTATGTAGAATACAGACAAGAGAGAGCTATTTTAATATACCAGTAGATTTCATAAATAACTAAGATTTTCTGTTGGCTCAACTGTAGACCAAGTATTTGCAGGTTTGGCTAGAAGTCTAATCAAAACACTTAGTACATCATTTAGTTCAATCTTACAAAAAGAAAACCTTTAATTTTAAACAACAATACTTTTCGTTTTAAAACCAGAACACTATCATAATTATTTATTAACATTTCTAAAAATTTGACCATATTTTTAGGAGATACTTTATGGCTTGCTTATTTTAGGAACAAGTTTAAATTTGGGTTAGAATTTTCATCTTGATTCAAACTGAGCCTAAAATATTTTTATAGGTTCGACAATGTAGCTAGTATATTATTTTTTGTCCAAAGAGTGGCCAGATTTTTTTTAATCTAACATACAAGTAATATGTAAAAAAGACATAACAATATGAGAGAATCTATATAAAAGAAATAAAAAAGAAGCAAAAATCAATTTTAGTGTGTGTTGGGAAAGGAAATTATTTTTATATAAAGATTTTACAATTGTCCTATACATATTCATGAACATTAATCATTATTATATAAATATATACATGAATACATATGGTTTGATAAGAAGACTAAAAATCAGAACTATTGTTATCATCCTTATACAGAGCATTGCTGTTTTTTTTTTCTTAAATAGCAATTAATCTAAAATAAATCTTTGTTATTAAATAATGAAAATCAAAGATATTTTAATCAATAAACATTGTGAACAGTTAATATAAAAACTGAAAATTTAAATTGCAGACATGAAAAATGCTGGCTGATTTCTGGGGGAAATGGTAATATTTTAATATTGAAAAGAAGTGTGAACGGTTAAGTGTTGACCCGAATAATTACAAAAATTGATAAAAGCAGCGTTTTAATGATCACAATTGTCATGGTGTTTCATATATAGAGTGCTCATATTTTCTATAAACTTACGTAGCAAAAAAAAGTAAAATCCGTACATATCCAATGTTTAAAACATTTTTCAAACATGAGTGAACTTTCTTGCTTAATAGATATTTAGGTCAGATTGTAAAACATTCTTAAGGTTTCAAGAAAAATACATATCTGAGGAAATGATTTGGTTACTTTTTCTTTTCCATCTTAACTTAAAGAGGATTTTAAATGGAAGGCAATTTCCATAATCTTAAGAAAGCTATCGGAACAGTCGACTTTTATTTTTTTAGATAAATCATCTATAATTGTTAACCTTAAAAGAGTATTTTTAAAAAGTGTAAGTAACATTTAATGACTAATTTATGAGTGTTACTGTTATGATACATAGTGCAATGCTGAAATTTACTTTGTAAATGTTAATTTTTATTATGAAAAGAAAAATGATGTTTCCTAACGACTTACCAAAGAGAACAAGAATTAAAAATTGTATATTAAATAATAATACAATGTGTAAAATAGTCTAAAACAAAGTGCAATGATAAAAAAAAAATAATTGGAGATAAAACAAACAAAATTTTAAAATTTTTTCGAGAATTTCTTGTTATGATGAATGAATGAGTAAATGAATAACATTTAACAATAATACTCATATTCGCGTCCAGACATAATGAATGCAGAGAAGAATGCACAAGAGAACAATGAAAGAAGCAGGCAACTACCACAATGAAGAGAAGGACGTAAAAATAGGGCATGTGAAAATAAAATGTGTTTATATTTTCACCAAAAAAAAAAAAAAAAACTAATGCGGTTACATGAACATTTATTTATTACAAACAATTTATTATATGCATACATATAATTAGGTTACTTTTTATTTTAGTGGTGTACCAATAAAAAAATTATAAGCATTAAAATAAATGCCAAATTCCCAATTAACGTTAAAATTACTGGTACACAAAAAAGCAGTCAGTGAAAACACGGGTTAAATTCTTTTCTTAATTAGCTTTCAACATACATAGCAATAGAATTTTACGAGCATAAATAAATTTTAATGATTTAAGTGTGGGTGCATTTTTAACAGTTATCTACTTTCCACTCATTTGCGTCAACTAAAGAGAATTTCCTTTTTAATTGAAAAAAAATAATTTTAAAATTTTAACATACATTTTTTTTGCCTCATGAATGAGTCAGTAAAGTAGATTATTTAAAAATAAAATTAAATAATTATAACTTTGTAAGACGAAAAAAATATCCCCAAAAACCGAGTTTATTTTTTTTCAAACAAAATTATTTTTATTTATTAGAAATAAATAATCCTAAAAATCTGTCCTTTTTTTTTAATTGGACAAATGAGATAAGCAAAACAACGAATAAACTTAGTTAATCCTCGAATAGATAGCGACATTTCAAACCAGTAAAAAAAAAAAAAAAAAAAAAAAAAAAAAAAAATATGACAGCCAAATAAAATTCTAATCTTCTTCCCCAATGTTTTGCTTACTGTGGATGAAGACCTTAAGAAAAACAAAACTTGAAAATATAATTCTTAATGTGATTTATGAACTAAAAAAGGACACAAGTCACTAGCTTATTTTTTTTATCTTGTCATTCAATTAAATAGTTTATTGCTTTATTTCCTAATTATTGCTAGAATAAAAAAAAAGGCAGAGAATAAACTTTACTTAGGAATTAATCAGCTGATGACCTTAAATAAAAATACAAAAAATTATGCAAAAAAAAAAATGTATGCGTGAAGTGTACTATTTTAAAAGGAATTGAAAATAAACACAAAAATTACATTTCTGTCACTGCTTCATTAAATGTTAACGATTGACTAAAGTCATTATAAACTTTACTAAACAGAGAAAAATCACCTTTAAAAATTGTACTGGAGAAAAGAAAAAAGAGGTATTAAAAAAAACATTTTAAGAGTTGCACTGCGTGTTAAGGGAGACAACTTAGCTTTCCTTATTGTAAAGGTCACGTACAGTTTATCGATTTATGCTATCATGAAAATTACTCCCACAATGCAATATAGATCAAATTAAACATTTACTTCGGCATTTTATTGACATATTTTGCTTTGTTTTGCTTTTCGTTTTTGTATAATATTAACATTATAATTAAAATTAATGTCTATCGTTACATCAATTATTTTTAAAATAATTTTTCTATCTTAATATTTAACTGAAGATTAAGCTGTGCATTTTAACTAAATGAATAAGTGATACTGACATGTATTCTTCAAATTTTTTTCCCAAATCAAGCTGAAAAAAAATAAATATAAGTAAAAAGAAATTTAATTTCTGTTACTAGCTTTTAAAAAATTGTGAATATAATTTTAATAAGAAAATGTACAGTTCTGGAATGAAATTGTTTTAACCAACTCTAAATACATTACAACATGAAATCAGTATTATTATGGGATAATCCTGTTATGCAATATGGATATATTTGAAATTGGTTAAATAATGTCAATATTACAAATATTAATTTTTAGAATATAAAAATCTAAAACATTAAAGTGGACAATTTTTCTGCAAAAATTCTGGTAATATTATGGATACATTATCATTTATTAAAGTAGGACTTTCAATATTGATATAGATCAAGTGTCACAGCATTTCAGTTACTGTTAGTGTAATATTTCATTTGACCTACAAACCATATAGAAAATAAGATTATGAAATAATTTTTATATTCTTCTTCAAAATGTGAGCAACCATGACTCTCTAAAGTTCCTATTCTCTTGTAGCTCTGAGTAATATTCATCTTTTTATCATCCATTTAGACAGGCTTGTTCGGTAGGTTACTTGCTGTTTCTCTGTCTCTCTTGCATTCAATTTCCTGTGAGTGTCAGATTCTCCAAGACCTCTTTCCTCATTGTGTCCTTGGAATTTTGACTGTCTCTTTCTGATTTTAAGTGTAAGTATCTTTGTTTCCATTTTACTTAAAATTTGCTTGTTACTCACATAGTCAATTCATGGTATTCTTAGCATCCTTCTGCAGAATCACATTTTTCTTTATTTGAATATTTTTAATGAAAGTTTTATTTTTTAATACTTTGTTAAGCTTTTGATAGACACATAGCAATCCACAATATTCATTTTTATATTACTTTTCTTCAAACACAGTCTAAAAAAAATTGTTTAAAAATGTCTTATTTGTGTGTTATGGAAACCTTATCAAATGTATAATTACAAATAACCAACCTGCAGCTCAGAGGTCACCAACCTCCCGTGAAGGATTTTTGCTCAGCCCACCAGCTTAATACCTGGACACTAATTATCTAATTAATTTGTGAAGCAAGTGGCAGAAAAAATATCAGTTGGCATTAACTGACTTAGAATGCAACACATTTTTGAAATCAAAGCTTAATTCCAAATCCACTGCTAAACTCTATAAGAAATATGTTTTGCCAAGTGGAAAATAAAAAGCCTATTCAATAATGCAAAAATGACGGTATCATTAATTGGAAGTGCATATGCTTGTGAACAACGCTTTTCAAAGGTAACACATACGAAAAGTCGTTTAAGAACAATGTTGGGTGATCACTATCTGGATGTTTTGCTCCTGTCATTGACAAATATTTCATGTGATGTGGAGAAATTATCAAACAATAAACAGAAACAAGTGTTTTATTAAATAATTTGCTATTTCTAAATGTATTTCATTTACAGTAAGGAATTTGCACTTTTTGCTGATTGTGCTGGTTGTTATCCTGTTATTCTTGCAGTAAAACAAAGAACCTTGTTTAAATAATATAATGTTAACTTTCTTGTTTTTTCTTTAAACTTCCAGCCTTCTGGACCAAGCAGTCTGATTTGATTTCATAACCCACCTGCAAGACAATATTTAGTTTTCTGGCCTGCTCTCTCCAAAAGTTTGCTGACCCCTGCTGTAGCCAAATAATAGTTGGGGATAAAAAAAAAAAAAAAAAACATGAGGAAAATTTAATTTTGGGTAGTGTTTTCCATATTCTGCTCAACATATTTATATGAGAAGACATTTTCAAAGATGAATCATGCAACAGATGCATATAGGTCAGACTGTGACTAACAATTAGAGATAAGAAGCAGAAATTTTAAGAACCATTCATTTTTATTACAGAAAAAGAATTTCATCATTAACACTGATTTTTATGTATATCAGTCGCTTAAGTGCTACACGTGATACATGCATGGATGATCAGGTCTCTTTTGAAACATGACTGACTAAGCAGAAGATTTTTCCCAAAGTAGGTTGCCATTTCTTTCTGCAATGGACTGGTTGCCAATCAAGGCTATAGAATCCACTCCGTCCTACTATTCAAGCCATAGCTAAAGGAAAAAAAGATGGATTAATACCTTTCCCCAAGGGTTTTCATGCATAAGTGAATGAAAAAGATTCAAACTGAATTTGAACTTGGCTATGTATATACAAAGTTCAAATGACTTATTTAAAGAAATACACATTTCTTATTGGGACCTCTACAAACCTATCTGCTAGCTAATAAGAAATAATAAAGGGTAAATTTATTCAATAAAATTGTCATTAGTTTCAACCACAACCTCCAGACCAATTCAGAATCTCCTGCATCTCTTCTGAACAGTCTCCTTGTTTAAGTTGGTGAATGCTGCCATAATCTTTGCCTTCAGATCATCTTTGGTGTTACAAAATATTTTGTTGGTCACTTGCTCAACTGCACTCCATACATAATAATAAAGGGAGTTGCAATTAGGTGACCAGAGAAATTGTCTGACAGCCATGACTAGATTCTCTTGCTTATGTAGCATGGTGCAGAGTTCTTTTACCACACATAAGGTTTTCCAGCAGCCACCTGTCTACAGTCTAAGGACATCACCAACAAATTCAGGAATTATTTTCTTATCAGAACAGAGTAAGTTTGCCAAATTGCTGTACCTTTGTAATCACTATTAAACTTATCCAACTCTTCCCAAATCTTCTGTACTCTCCTCAGATTGACAGCCAAAAATCTGAAATTTTCTTGTTGGAGCACAAAGTCCAAGCAGTACAGCCGGCCACTTCCAAATTTCTGTTGGAGTGAATTGTGTCATGGTGCCCAACTGACCCTACTATACCATGCAGTCGACAAAATCAACAGCATGTATACAAACAACACATATGCACAAAATTAAAAATATAAAATGGGGGCAACAATTTACCCTTCGCACTGTGTGTGTGTGTATATATATATATATATATATATATATATATATATAGTATAACTAAAAAAAGTTATTTTTCATTTCAACTTATCATCAGATAGGAGCAAACGTAGCTCTGAAATGCAAAAATTTTTGTGTAGTGATACTATGCTTTTATAAACCATTGTAACAACCATTACAATATAAAGCTCTACGTTGTATTGAGCACTCTTTATAAAAGTAAATGCATGAACAGTGGGTTTAAAACCTACATTTTCCATAACTTTCTTACAATATACAGCTCCCACCTTGGTAGAGCACTATCTACATTTATTTTTTTTCCACAAACCAACAATGGAAAAAACAAATTTCGGCATCTCACTCAAAAACATTTCCAACCCAAACAAACGGGAATATTTCGTAAAACTCATCCATAAAACAGAAGATTTAATCAGAAGGATGAGATGGAAAGCTCATTTCTTCCTTCAAAATGTTAAGACATCCAACGATCCTGAACTTTATGGATTTAAAAGCAAAAAAATGCACCCGCAATTGAAAAATTATCTGAATTTGAAAACAATTTATTCCAAGTAATCAAAAACATCTCCTTCAACAAAAGAAAAAATAAATTCCAAATACACCTAGACCGAGCCATCTCAAACATAAAAACATCAGACAAACTCTTAGTCAAGTGAAACAAAACTGCAAATTTCTACAAAATTTCAGCAACGGATTACACAACCTTAATCAAAAAAAATTTACAAATTTATAAAAAAGTAAACAATAACTCATTAAATTTAGTGGACATGATAAATACTACTAGTAAAACGATTACAGAAAAACTAAAAATCAGTGAAAAAGTTAGTAAACTCTGCACCAAAGAAGCCTACATAACATTAAAAGACCACAAACCAGATTTCCAGACAAATTTGCCTATGAGAATCATCAACCCAACTAGACCTGAAATTGGTAAAATCAGCAAAATTATCCTACAATGGATCAATAAACAAATCAAATGGAACCTTGGACTACTCCAGTGGACAAACACAACCGATGTCATAAATTGGTTTAACAACATTAAAGAAAAAAAACAACTGTTCTTTGATCCAATTTGGCATAGTTGACTATTACCCATCGATATCCAAAGACCTCTTCACTTTAGCACTGGAATTTGCCACATATTACTCAGACTTAACCAAGGTCGAATATAATATAATAATGGCTGCCAAGACATCTGTTCTTATCCATAATCAAGAACAATGGATAAAAAATAACTATTAACCAATTTGATATTACAATGGGTGCGTTAGACTCTGCAGAGTCTTCCAATCTCATTGGCTTATTTGCACTATACAATCTTACTGCACACCATGACATAAACACACAAGACAGACGATTATATAGAGACAATGGTCTCATGTTAGTACAAAATTCTACACATTTTAAAACAGACAAAATAAGAAAACTTATCCACAGAGAATTTAAAAGTTTAAACCTTAAAAATAGTCAACATTATTATAGTCAACATTAATTTAAAAGTAGTAAACTTCCTAGATGTAACACTCGACTTAGTAAATAATAATTACCAACCATACATAAAATCCAATGAATATCCATTATACATCCACCCAAAGTCAAATCACCCCCCCCCCCCCCCCCGAGTGCGTTTTTTTTGTATTTTTTCAAAGAAATTTTTTTTACTGGACTTTAACTAAGTTAAAACTTAGTTAACTCAACGCTCATACTTTTTATTTTTATTTTTATTATTTTATTTTTTTATTTTCCAATTGGAGTAGATAGACTAAACTATCGCCCAGTTCCCACTCCACCCACGTCTATTGTATAGGTGTAGAGGCTCATCCCTTGTTCCCTGTTCAGGATGTGGTTTCCGGCTTTCTCTTTTCCAATCTTTACAGTTTTTTTGTTTTTTTTCAATTGAAGTAGATAGACTAAACTATTGCCCAGTTTGACACTCCACCCGTGTCTATTGAACAGGTTAAGAAGTTCATCCCTTGTTCCCTGTTTAGGACGTGGTTTCCGGCTTTCTCTTTTCCAATCTTTTCACTATTACGTAGCCCCCTGCACATCAGTGGTGTTACCGCCTTGCTCGGTGTGATACGATTAAAAAAAAAAAAAAAAAAAAAAAAAAAAAAGGAAAAAAAAGGAAGTGTAATCAAACATATACCCTCCTCCATAGAATATAGAATTAGTAAAAACTCTTCCAGTGAAGAAATATTTAACAAACATAAAAGTCTTTACAATAAGTCTCTAAAAAAAGTGGCTACAAAAACCAAAACATCAAGTATATAACAAACTATAACCAAAACAGGAAAAATAGAAATAGAAAAACCATTTGGTACACACCTCCTTTCAACCAAATGGTAAACACCAAATTAGGGCAGAAGTTCCTCAATTTAATTAAAAAACACTTCCCCACTAACAACCCTCTCAGTGAAATTTTTAACAAAATACACTTAAACTGAGTTATAGTTGCACAAATAACATCGAAAAAATCATAACTAATCATAATAAATATATCTTAAATCAACACATGGATCGAAATAAAATTAACTACCAAAATAATAAAGAGGACAACAATAAAAAATTATGCTATTGTAGAAACCCCAATAATTGCCCACTACAAAATAGATGTAAAATAAATTCAATTGTCTATCAATGCAATATAACATCAATAGAAAACCCCACTATAAATAAAGCGTATATCGGATCTACAAAGAACACCTTTAAGCAGCGCTGGTACATGCACTTAACTTCATTCAAAAACAACTTATATCAAAATCAAACATCCCTTTCTGGATATTTTTGGAAATTAAAGGACACAAAACAGAAACCCAAAGTAAAATGGAAAATTTTGGAAAAAAATAGAACCTGCAACTCACTTAACGACATCTGCCCTTTATGCTTAAGTGAAAAGTTACACATTCTAAAGTATCGCAACAATGGCGAACTATTGAACCGTAGAGACAAATTAGCAGTGTGATGTAAACATCGAAAATATTTTTTGTTAAAATTTAATTAACCAAAAAATACCTCATTCACATAAAATAATCTCCTCCAAAAAAGTAATTAATACCCATGTTTAATCCTCAAAATAAAAAAATGAACATCGTATAAATAAAAGAAAATAAACTCACACAATATTAATAGCAACTTTATTCCATCCACTCATAGATAGCAGTAAAATAAAAAGTATCTACTCTTTCTTAAAAATCCTTACATCCCAATAAGAATTACCCAGACAAAACTAAAAAGTGGCCTGTCCAAAACTAAGCCACTCCACACCCCTCTCCTAACCAAAGGCTGTATTACTATGGCTACAAACAAATCATACTAAACTCCCACCACATTCACTTACATACCATATTACCAAAAATAAATCGTTTTCATCATTTATTTTTCATTTCAACTTATCACCAGATGAGAAGCAAACATAGCTCTGAAATGTGAAAATTTTTGTGTAGTGATACTATGCTTTTATAAACCATTGTAACAACCATTACAATATAAAGCTCTACGTTGTATCGAGCACTCTTTATAAAAGTAAATGCATGAACAGTGGGTTTAAAACCTACGTGTTCCATAACTTTCTTACAATATCACACACACTATATATATATATATATATATATATATATATATATTTAGCTTTTAGCATTACACCCCTTTGCTTAGGTCAAATTGTTCCGATGTCATTGAGCATTTATGGGGCATTAGAAATTATTCTATCCTCTATCCCCAAATAACAGTGATGTTCCAGCTTTTCTATCCTTAGCCACACAATTACTCTTGGTGGGTTTGGTTAGTGTTTGCATATTATGAACATGTCAACTGCCCTTAATATAACATCTTCAGTTAGCTGAAAGGATATAAAATACCAGTGTCATCGAGTATAATTACTGACTACCTGAGGATTTAGTGTACCACTACATATGAAGCTTTTGATAGTGATTGGTCACAAGTGTGCTGGAATATATTATGTTTCTTAATCATTAATTTAATTACTCTCAATAAAGACTGGAAAAAAAAAAACATAAATGAAAAAAGAAAAAAAAACTGAATAAAGAAAACATGATCAGGATATTATTTAAACTGATTCTATGTCTAAGATAATTGATGATTCTTAGGCCAAAGATGAAATTTCTGTGATGTAATAAGCAAAAATGAATGAGTATGAAAACCAATTGGCAAAGAGAATGCTGATGTGATCATTTATTGATTATCTGCCAACTAATTGATACAACACAAAAATAGTTTGCCAGTCTAGCCTCCTTTTATTGGTAACATCTGAATTTGAGAAAATAGAAAAAAAAACAAACTTATGCACATTTTTTTTAATTATAAGTAATAATAATTTTGCTCAATTTACATACTAAGAGATTCCTTGATGCCAATATATAACACTCTTAATATCAACACTATATACTTGTAAACATTGCTTGAATATTGTAATCATGGAGAGGCTATATAAGTTCATATTTTAATGAATAACAGGTTTCCACTTTCTGGGTTTATGAATAAAAGATAAATGAGTTTTAGTCATCTATAAAGAAAGTAAGCTTGGTAATATAAGATGTAAAGTTTAATCACCGCAAAAAAAAAAAAAAAAAAAAAAAAAAAATCCTTACAGGCCCAACAGATTCTTTATTCTGGGTCAATGCTGTGACTCAAATTGAAGCTAAAAATCATTTAAAACAGAATATGCTAAACAGCTATTTACATTAAGAAAGTACACTGGGATAGTATTTCATTTCATATATTATTATTCTTTTTTACTTCACTACCTTCTTCAGTCACATGGCTTGCTTAGACTGGAAATAGTAATAAAAGTAGCTCATCAGCTCCACTGAGCAGAAGACATAGCTCATCTTTCATCTTTTTAGTTAAAGAAGGAGAAAAGGGTAAGAAGATTGAGCATACTGCAACTGTGTTCTATACAAGAAGATTACTTAAGTAAATTCCATATTTATCATATGTACATCAAGATTTGTATTACTTTGTTCATGAAGTATTAAAGGGAAAATATCTGATTTCTAAAGGGAGTTGATAAAAATTGGCATTTATCATTTTAAAAAGAATTGGTTTGTTATTGCTCTTAAAATAGAAATAGCTGAAATAAATGACTTGTAATGAAAATAATATTTTGGTTTTAAAATTCCAGTTTAAACATAGCAAAATTAAAAACACATCATTCAACCCAAGAAATATTTATTTGAAAAACAAGTAGATAAAAGCCAAGAAAATGGACTTTAAAAATATGGATACATCTTTACTGAAACATGTTCTGTCGCAGTATTTTGCTTTCAAATATGCCATTAATAAGCTTTGGTAACTCAACAAAAAATTAGAAAGAAAAGTTAATAATTTTATGGCTTTCTGCTCTAATCACTGATGTTAAGTGGAAACCAAAAATATTTTTTTGTATCACTCAAAGTTTCAAAGCTCTTAATATCTGCCGAGTCTACAGAATTTGATCTCTTGATTTTTATTTTATTTCAGTCCTTCAACACACAACAGAAAATGCATTGTTGTGAAACTGTAAATTTTTGTATTAAAAACTGAATGACAATTGAACTGAGGAAAAAGCTATAAAATTTGACATGACACAAACTAAAAAGTGCTTTTACTGTAACTGGTTCTCTTGAAGAATTGTCAAGTTTTTCATTAAAAAAATATCAATAAATTAAATATGAATAGCCAAAATATCTTCAAGTATTATTGGCCTGAGAATATAGAAGGGAGGAACAAGAAATATGCAGCTAAATCTTGGTATGAGACTAAGATTACAACAAAAAATAAGACCAGATGAAGACATTTTTTCACCATCAATTAAAACACTTTAACAATTTGAAAATAAAAATGTGGATTAATTCTTTGAGAATACATTCATATTAAAAATAAAAAATAAAATTTGTTTCTCTTTAGTATTATTAATTCTAAAATTTCAGAGAGACAAAAAAATGTGGGAGGGATAGATTAAAGACAAAAAAAATGACATATTTAGGCAGGGAATGTACATGTCTAGCACTTAGCATTTTAGAGTGAGTTATGATAGTAACAAAGTCATGAATAAAATAAAATGACTTTTTTCTTATCCCAGTGGAGAAACAAAGCTAAAATATTAGTATTCATTAAAAAAAAAAGAAAAGAATTTAAACAAAACAATTTAAAAGATTCTATCTTTAAAAGTAGATGAGGATTTAATAAAAAGGAATGGTTGAGGATGTCAAAATCTTTTAACAGGTTTGGTCACATTAATGAGAAAATTCATTGGCAAACTGATAATTAATCACCTCTAGTTTTCACAAATTATTTTAAACAAAGACTGCTAGAAAATGCTGATAACATTATTTTGTAAAGTCAGATATACTAGAAATAACACCTTTGAAGATTACTGTCAGACCATTTCTTTTTCTGACTGAATGCTATTTATGTCCCCATATATATTGTTTTTACAACATCACATGATCCCAGCAGCATGATTTTTCTGATTACATCAAGACAAGGTCAACTATGTTTGTTCTCTGGCAATTCGTGTTCAAAATCAAATGTTCGCAGTGACACTTTATTCATATATGATGCTTTCTCTTTGAGAGGACTTCCCCTGGAGTCTATATTTCTTCAGTTTTGGTTCAATATTTAAAAATTCTGTTGCTGTTCTTTTTCTATTACTGTAAACCCTTGGTTCAACAATTTCTGATGGAGTGAGTATGTCAAATATTTTATACAATATTTCCATATTTACCTCTTCTAAATCAGCAAATATTTGTTTTAAATGATTAAGGTGTCACTTATGTTTTCACCTTTGTCCCTGTACCATGAATGTCGTTTTGCAAATTTGCCATTTTTTTTTATTAACATTTTCCAAGAATTCTTTTTCATGTGATAGAGTTTAAGAAACACCTTATCTCCAGGTTTGAAGTATTTACTAATACTATTTCTTGATGCTCTCACCTTACATTCTGGTAGTAATTTATTAAAAACGGACTTAATCTTCCTGGGGAACATCAATTCTTCAGGCAACATTCCAGACATGATGTTTGGGTTTGGTGTTATTCTGAAAACACTCAGAAATTGTTGTTCAGTTATCTGAAACAAAAGAATCAGGTACACTGAACCTTGCAAAAATCTTGTGTAAAACATTTTTCGTTACTGCAGTGGTTGGTCTTCTACATTTTAATATTTCTGGCCATTTAGTGTAACTATCAACTACCACAAGATAGTATACTTTGTATAATAGCCCTGTGAAGTCTATATTTATTCTGGACTATAGAATATCTATTTTTGGCCAAGGCTGAAATTTTATAGGTGGTGACTTTGCTAGAGCACAACCTCTGCATGATTTTATGAAAATTTCAATATTTTGATCTGTTTTTGGTCAATATGTATAACACCTCATTAAGGATTTATCCTAGAAATTCCTAGATGCCCTATGTGAAATTCTTTCAGCATAAGTTTTTGCAACGCTGTTGGTATCACAATTCTTTCTGCATACATAAGTACTTTATTGCATAATGAAAATGTGCTATTTCCAGTAATATTCACTTTTCTATTTTTTCTTTAAATCTTGTTTGCTTCTTCATTTTTCATATAAAGTCGCTTTTTTTTTCAACTTAATACTTATTTCCCCTAATATTATGAGCAGTTCCCTTACTGTATTGTATAATACGTTATTGATTTCATTTTCAGTCCTTATCGCTGCAATTATTGTGTCCTCAAGTGGTTCACAGGATTTTGGTATTAGTCTTGATAGTTCATCCGCATGACTCAATATTTTCAATAATTATAGTTTAATAGGTTAGTTCCCCAGTGCTGCAGTTTATTTGCTTTATGTATAGGAATATCTTTTTTTCATCCATATATAAATAATAATGGACAATGATCTGTCTGTCTGTAGTATAAACTCTCTACCATGTATGAATTTATTAAGCTTTTTCATAGCAAATATGATGGTCAATGTTTCTTTCTATATAGCTGTAGCTTTTTCAGCTGCCATTAATGTTTTTGAAGCACAAGATATTGGTTTAGTTTTTCTGGCCTCATATTTGTGTAGTATCACTACTCCAATAACCAAATCACTTGCGTCTGATGCAACCACAATCTTTAATTTGGGGGTCAAAATGAGCTCGTGACAAGTCCGAGGTTATGAGTTTCTTAATCTCCTTGACATTTATCTGAAAAATTCCATTAATATCTTTCTTTAGCAGATTATTCAAGGGTGCTCGTAATGCATACACGTTTGGTATATATATGATAGTAATTAGTGAACCCTAAAAATGCTTGTAACTTTGTTACATTTGTTGGGGTGGGCATGTCTTTTATTGGGCTTGATCTTGAAAGATCTGATCATCTACTGTTAGCATCGATAATTTGTCCTAGATATTTAATTCTGAACATAAACAATTCATATTTTCTTTCACTGATCTTAAAACTATACTCTTTAATTCTCTCAAATCCTTTTTTTTTTTTTTTTTTTTTTACATCTTCCATATGCTGATTCTGGGTATGACTTAATAAGTACATCATCTAAATAAGCTTCTAAACAATCCAAACAAGCAAGCATCATATCTATAATCTGTTGGAATATGCTTGGTGCTACCTCTATACCAAAAGGAAGCCAGTTAAATTTGTGTAGTCCTGTTAATAGCTTTCAGCACTATTCATCTACTAGTACTTGTAGGTAAGTCAGGGTAGGACTTGGGACCCTGCCCTTAAACAAATCCCAATGAGACTTGCTCCGTCAGGGAGGAAGCCGGCTCAACCCGACTAGGGTGAATGCTGCATACTACTACTACTACTACTACTTGTAGGTAAGTGCCTGACAGGTCCAATTTAAAAAAAAGTTTTCCACCATTTAATTTGGTAAAAAATTTCCTCTGACTTGGTAGCAGTTATATTGTTTCAAACTTCCATTTAACCCTGTTGAAAAATCAGTACATATGCGGTTTTTATTATTTCTTTTTTTTTTTTAATGTAAACTGTTGGGGATGCACATTTTTGATATCACGCCTAATTTTTCTAGTTTTACTAATTCCTTATTAATTGGTTCTAAAGCAACAAAAGGTACACCCATTTTTGGCTTAAATAAATATTGGTGTTACATTCCCTTTTACTTTAAATTTAGCTGTTGTTTTTGTGCATATCTCTAGACCTTCTGAGACAACTTTTGGAAAACATTTTAATTCATTCTTTAATTTTTCAGTTGCCATATTACAATGGTGGTAACAATATTTATTTTGTTACAGAAAGAGTTGATTGGGAGGTCCCAATGATCAAATAATGCAGTCCAATCTGTTGCAAATAAATTAGCCGTGTTCTTTAATATAAACACCACTGCTTTTTTTAGTTTTTCCAACAACAAAAAAATGTTACAGGTGAATTCACCCACTAAGATCATTTTTTTTCCAGAAACTCCATGAGCAACTTTTTTAGAAGTTAATAAACTTAGTTTACCCATTTTTCTCCAATTCTGTTCATTTATTATGGTGGTATCAAATCCTGTATATAGTTGTTTATTTTTGCATTATTAATTTTCACAAAAAGAAATTTCCTCTTTTGAAAGGTTTCTAACTCAGTTAAAGACACATTTGAAGTCTTGTTAATTTTTTCTTTATGGTTTTTGACTTTACACCATGTATTTACCATATTCACATATGTTTTATTTTTCTTCCATTTTTTATATTTGTAATGAGTACTTTTGTGTCCTGCCATTTCATATTCCTAGCGTTTGTTGTTCTAAAAAAAAAAAAAAAAAAAAAAAAAAAAAATTACTTTTCAAATGCTTACCTCCACAACCATGGCAAGTATTAGGTATTGAGGTGAGGTCATTGTCTTTTTTATGTTCTGTTAGAAGTTGAAAAACATCTATAATCTTTTTCTTTGATGGTCACATTCTATATACTTGTGAAGTGTCTCTTTCCTCAAACATTAGGTATAGTTTTAAATTTATAATGCATTGACACTTGTCTGCTATTTTCTGGAAAGTTAATTTGGGATCCATTTCTAATTTAGCAAGTATCCTGTATCTTATTTCCACATCCTTAAGCCCTGTATGAATATTAGGCACTTAAATAAATCTGGAGTTGATTCATTTAACTTGAACTTCTCACATTCTCGATTTATGACTCCTGCATAAGTAACTAAATCTTTACTAAGTTAAGAGATTGTCATTGTGTATTAAATAATGAGCTCCCTATCGCCAAAAATTTTCATTAGTATTACTACAGTTTCATCAAAGTTTATCTCACCTGGCATTTTTTGAAAAATAAAATTTGCATACTTTTCATGTTCAGCAGGGAACAATTTTCTTAATAATAAACAAATTTTCTTTTCATCATTCCAATGCAAACAACCCCTTTTGAAAATCTCTTTGTATATTCTATAATAAGCTGGAAAAGTTATCCCTTTGCCTGGATTGTATAAAAATTTGCTAATTGAATTAGCAAAAGCATCTGGAGTGAATAAATCTGAGGGATTTTCTTCCGTAGTTTTATTAAATAATAATTAGGAAAACTTCTGATGTTGTAATTGCTGTTCATGTTGTCACTTTTGTTGCTGCAATTGTTCTTGTTGGTGCTTTTGTAGCACTAACATTTGAATCATAATGAATTCTAATTCTTTCATTTGCCTGTACTCTACTGAATATTTTAAAATTAAGTTTTGAATAATTTTACCTGGTTATTTCTCTGTACTCCTGTGAATATGACGTCTCATTGGGGAAGTGATAAATATTAACTGAATATCCTATTATGACATGTTGGATAATTATTTTTTTTTTTGTTTATTTGCTCGGTTAAGTTCAAATGAATACTCATTGCCACTTTGCAAAGTAACATATACTAGAAATAATGCTTTTGAAGTACACTGTCAGACCTTTTCTTTTCTTGACTGAATGCTATTTATATACCCACACACACACACACACACACACACACACACGTGTGTGTGTGTGTGTGTGTGTGTGTGTGTGTGTGTGTGTGTGTGTCAGATTAAATTGCAAACAGTATGTTTGATTATTTTTAATAAAATCTGTTCATACTCACATTCATATTCTACACCAAGAAAACAACAAAAACAAAAAACAGATTCTCGAGGCAACATTCATTAAAACACTTAAGCTGTCAATTAATAGAATCAGCTATGAATACAGTAGTAATGTTCTAAAATGTTTGTAAAAAGAACCGTTTGTTTTTTTATGCTTTAACACGTACATGATCATGACATTACAATATATAAAAATTCCATTTTGGATAATTTTCATGTTCTAATGAACACTAGCAATTTGTCAACCATTATATTTGAAACAGGAAAAAATGTTGAGTAATTTTTAGCAACAGTTTTCCAGTTACATTTGTAACCATAACTCAAAACCCTGAAGATGACCTCAGAAAGTACTTGAGTACCTTAAGAAATGAATGAAAATAACATATGTCAATGTTACAGCTCATTTCTGACATCTTTATGAATATATGAAAGATTATCGATGAGTATGAACAGATTTTATTAACAATAAGCAAACATTGTTTGCAATTTATTTAATCTGATATGTTTGAAAGAAAATTTGTTGCCTAAATACATTATATATATATATATATATATATATATATATATATATATATATGTATATATTATTTTTACAACATCACATGATCCCAGCAGCACAATTCCTCTAATTTCATCAAAATAAAGTTGACTGTTTTGTCTCTGGCAATTCGTATTCAAACTCAAATGTCGGCAGCGACACTTTATTCATATATGACACATTAAAAAAATATTTTCTTTGTAATCCCTAAATTCTCTCAAAAGTTTTACAAAATTAGATTGCAATTACAATTTAAGAGTGATAGCGAAAGCAAAAAATGAAAAAGAATGTAAAACAGATCAATGGACATAGCCAGTGAGGCAGCGAGAGAGAGAGAGAGAGAAAAGATTGATGGACATTGCCACTGAGATAGTAGGAAAGAGTGAAAGACTGATAGACATTGCCAGTGCGACAACAAGAGAGAGGCTGACAGACATTGCCAGTGCGACAACAAGAGAGAGGCTGACAGACATTGCCAGTGCGACAACAAGAGAGAGGCTGACAGACATTGCCAGTGCGACAAGAGAGAGGCTGACAGACATTGCCAGTGCGACAACAAGAGGAGCTGACAGACATTGCCAGTGCGACAACAAGAGAGAGGCTGACAGACATTGCCAGTGCGACAACAAGAGAGCTGACAGACATTGCCAGTGCGACAACAAGAGAGACTGACAGACATTGCCAGTGCGACAACAAGAGAGCTGACAGACATTGCCAGTGCGACAACAAGAGAGCTGACAGACATTGCCAGTGCGACAACAAGAGAGAGGCTGACAGACATTGCCAGTGCGACAACAAGAGAGAGGCTGACAGACATTGCCAGTGCGACAACAAGAGAGAGGCTGACAGACATTGCCAGTGCGACAACAAGAGAGAGGCTGACAGACATTGCCAGTGCGACAACAAGAGAGAGGCTGACAGACATTGCCAGTGCGACAACAAGAGAGAGGCTGACAGACATTGCCAGTGCGACAACAAGAGAGAGGCTGACAGACATTGCCAGTGCGACAACAAGAGAGAGGCTGACAGACATTGCCAGTGCGACAACAAGAGAGAGGCTGACAGACATTGCCAGTGCGACAACAAGAGAGAGGCTGACAGACATTGCCAGTGCGACAACAAGAGAGAGGCTGACAGACATTGCCAGTGCGACAACAAGAGAGAGGCTGACAGACATTGCCAGTGCGACAAAGAGAGACTTGACAGACATTGCCAGTGCGACAACAAGAGAGAGGCTGACAGACATTGCCAGTGCGACAACAAGAGAGACTGACAGACATTGCCAGTGCGACAACAAGAGAGAGACTGACAGACATTGCCAGTGGAAAATCAAAGAGACATATGCATGTAGCTAGTGGGACAGCAAGAGTGGCAAACTGATAGCCATTGCTAGTAGGTGAGCAAGAATTTGATAATAGGGCATTGCTCATTTCTTTTCTAAGGGGATTAAAATGTCATGTAAAGTAAGTGGCCATGGTTAAATGTAAATAAATAGCAGAACTGTCCAAGAAACAGAATTGACATAGTTTATAATAAACAATAAGAAAAAAGAAGAGAACAGGGCAGAAATAATATAAAGCAAGCAAACAATATATACAAAGCAAATTAACTGTAATAAGGTAAAGCAACAGTAATAAGGCAAAAAATTCACAAACTATGGATTGGAGTTGACACACAAGAGCACATTTAGAGTAATAAATGAAGCATTCTCACTTCAATAAGTGGCAACCTTATTGGCTAGGAAGAAATTCCAGCCTGAATCTGTGTGGGTTTGTCTATAAATCAGGGAGGGAGAAAGTGTATTGCAGTCATTCCTAGCCAGATTCGAACCAACATATACAATTTTTTAAATATTTCTTATAAATTCACAGTATTTGATATATAGAGAGTTTAATAATAGGTGCATATGGAAAAACCTCTTTTCTGATTTGAAGGAATGTGGCATTTGTTTTTATATACTGAACAATGGCTATGAAAAATGGCTACAAAACTGAATTTGAGTAAAAACACTATTGCTAAAACTGTGCAAAATCACAAGTGGACAATTTGGAAGTGTATAGAAGTGACAAAAACAACCATGCAAGCTGACACCAAGCTTTATTCATTTTATCAAGAGATTGGATGATAAAATTCTAAGAAAATCTGCCATAGATTTTTGTTTATGAGGTCAAAGAAGTGTGTGACATCAATGTTTCTATGACAACAATCAAATGAACAAGATCAGTTTATGTAACTGGCAACTGCATAAGGAACAGCTAGTGAAATTAGAACATAAGAGACCTATTTGAAGTTTTCACTGGAAAATAAGGATATTTTTATATTTTAAGACAGTGTATTCTGATCAAATGAAATAATAAAAAAAAATAATGGATTTACTTTGTTCTGATGATATCTAAATTTGTCATTATCAGAGTGAATTATACAAGGAAAAGAGTTTGGTATCAACAGGTACACATAGTGGTAGAGATGTCATGGTTTAGGGCAGTATACACGCCAATCAACTGCATCTAATTAATGAAATCAGGAATGCTGGAAATCAAACAAGATACTGAAGGAAAAAAATGTTGCTTTTACCTAAATGCTTACAAAGAAGTTTTCCTGGACAAGAATGACTCAAAATATTTTACTAAAATGACAAAACAAAAAGAACATGGCTTTTAAAGTGACTAAAGGTAAATGTGTTTGATTGAGGCAGCATTTAAATCTAACTGAACATTTATGAAATGTCTTAAAACAAAATATAGATTTGAAAGAATGCATCTTTTTGGAGTCGAAAAACATTCCACTCATGGTTTGTACAAATCTAGTGATGTCAATATCACCAAGACTAAAAGTAAGAATCAAAACTATATAAGTGGTCACTTCAAATACTAACTTTAAATAAACATAATTTTGGTGAGAGGGGGGCTAATTTTTGGACAGATCTTCACATTTTGGTAATGTTTTCAATACTGTTCAATTTAGTCACAATACCTGGTAATATTTACTTTGATTGTGGGATATTCTACAAGAAATAAAGTCTTGCTATGTTTGATTTTTAAATCTTATAAAAAAGTGGTAGATGTTATACTCATTTATGGGCAATACTGTTAATATTCATGCACATGCAAACCTACTACTCACACATGCAAACAATGGAATAAAGAATTATTTTTTATAGTTAATAATAATAATCTTTTTAGATTTGATACTATGGTGGTGAAAAGTATTCTAAAATACTTTATGAAAAATAATTCTCTAGTTTTAAACTTATAAAACATTTCCATTAGTGGTGGTTCACTTTAATTACCCCATGATCTCATGCATCTCATGTTATAAACTATCCACTGGCATGTTACAGTGAAGGAAAAACAATCAAGTAAGTTTTTTTTTACTTCCACTTATAAAGACATATAACCAATCTTGTACAAATGATCTCCAGTGTATGGTTTGCATATTTTGAGTATGTTGGCAATTGCCCACATCATATAATGTTGATTATTCTCAGTGTTTTCATCGTAATATACTTGACATCAACCAATTTTTGACACATTTGATCATTCACAAGACCTTCTGTTATATGTAATGGAAAAATATTTTTTTGGAATTTAAATTGAATTTTTTACCTTAAGATAAAAAAGCATGTTGAAAATATTGTTCTGCCACATTTAATATTAGAATCACTGATAAAAAATAAGAGTTTTGATAATTTAAAATGATTGATTATTCAGAATATCTTCTCCACAAAGTATATTTTTTTTAAAATTTGTTAAGATTCAAATTTAAATTTAAAACATAATAAAGAATTTTTATGGAAAATGATTTTGTACTTCAACTAATTTATTTTTTCAAAAATTTTTTTAAAATAGCTTTGTAAACATGTCAAGTATTATTTTTTATTATACCAAGGTACTTTATTTTTAAATAATACATTTATGTTTCATTATATTTAACTAAAGTAAACTCACTATTTATATCTAAGGTTATTTCTTTTAGATTTAGTTAAATCATTTCACCAAAATAAAATATATAGCTGCTATACACAACTCAATTTTTTGTAGGAAAGGTAAATGAAAGGCAAGATCAAAATGAACTGCAAAGTGGAAGATGAACAAAGGAAAAAGAAATCTTGGATCATGTAAGAAAACATCACTTTCTGAAACAAAAAAGAATTATTGCTACATATTTATTTTTAATTTTTGTTCATATATATAAGTACAAACTCATGAAATAAAAGCTTTTCTCTTTGTTGAGCAAGGACAGACAAATGTTTGAGAGTTGACTGATATTGAAGCTATTTTTGAAGATTCCAAATTTTTTGTAAGGCTTGAAAATGTCCACAGAAACAAAAAGCTGAATAAACTTCAAAAACATACAGCACCAAAAACTTTTGTATCAACTTAATAAAAGATTTCTTAATATCCTAATTCTTTTCTTGAGACTGGTAAATTATTTTTTTAAGGTAATTCATGATCTAGAATGGTTAGTCACTCAAATATTGCCTGTCCAAATCACAATTGCTTAACATTATTAATCGATCAAAACTGTTTCCAATTGGTTACAATCATCTGAAATATGATAGAACCTTGATATATTCATAGATTTGATATTTTTATTTCCTGTTTCAAAATGCAAGCTGGAAAGCAAGGCCTACAGCCTATTAAATGCAGGAGGGTTAGTGAGAAAAAACAAAAAATATAAATCCCATAATTCCTTCAACCTACAGAATTCATCAAATGCCGGAAACATAGAAATCTTCATTAATATCACCAATGGGAAATAAATTTCTGGTCATGCATTTTAAGAGATGGAAGAATTCCAAGAAGTGATTCACTAAGAGATATACAACATATTTATTGGTGTATCTGAATAAGGGAAAATGATAGGAAAACTCACAAAAGAATCTTACTAGATATGCAAGTTGATTTGTTATTTTCAGAAGCTTTTGTTTGGATAAGCCTGGTTTCAAGTTTTCAAGATTAATATGTATTGTTTAGAAGAATAAATGTGAAGATGCTGTAGTGAAAAGTACAGAACCACTGAAAATACAGTGAATGAAGTTTATCTTTCTATCTTATCAAACATCTTACTACAATTTGACTGAATAACAAAGAATAGCACATGTGACTAAATGAATTAAAATTCAGAAGTAAAAAATGATTTTTCACTTTTTCATTTACCTCTCAAAACATGAAACAATCTAATGAAATAGAAGTTAAATAAATTCATTATAATTCTAGACTTTATAGACTAGATGAGTGAGAGAGAGAGAAAGAGAGAGAGAGATTTTCCATTATAGGAAGTAACTATATAAAGTTCAATTTCAAAGAAAAAATACTGAAAGCAAACAAAGGAATATTATGAAAAGTGAACCTCTAAAAATATTTTTCTTGTAAATGGGAAAAATTCCACAAGAGATTGCTTTTGAGGGAGTAGCTTCAAATTTCAGTAGGAAATTTCATGTGCAAATGTAATAGAAAGACTCAAGTTATTTTGTAATAGATCACTTAAAATACAAATAAAAAAAATTGGATAGATCAGTCCATAGCCTGACATGTAGATATTAGCATAATTTTGAAATGTTCATTGTATACTATTCTATCTATGTGATTAATATTAATTAGTTACATGCACAGACAAAGAAGGAGATCATGTTAAAATTCATTGGTTTCATAAAATTTTATATACCCATTGCCAAGATTCTTTCCAAGCAAATTATTTTATACGACACTGCAAGATAAAGTGTTGTTGAAAACACTTCAATTTATTATGATGTGAAAAACTAACAAGAGCATTAAGGATAGTATGCTGTTGTTGCAAATCTCATGTTCTGATAAATCTTTAACAACTACACTTTATAAGGTTGCCAAAACTGTATAATATATATATATATAAGCATGCAGTGTAGGTATAGAAGAATCCAAAGGAGTATCCTGTACATACAGTGGTAGGATAACTCTCTAAGAGAGCTTTAAATATATATGTATATAAATACATATAGAGCAAATATAAGAAAAAATTTAGGCAGACATGTTATTTCATGGTAAATCGGAAGTGTAGGCCTATTTCAGGCGAACCATCATCAGCTTCTGTCTTTATTGTACAGAAGATTTACACGAATTAAATTCAGAAACAAAGACCCCCACCACCACCAAAAAAAAAAAAAAAAAAAAAAAAAAAAAAAAAAAAAAAAAAAAAAAAAACAGAATAAAAATAAAGATCGCACCCTTAAAAAGAGAAAATTTAGGAAAAAATACATCATTACATCAGTTCGGTGAATACACACACACATTCATACATAAGCATATATATACGCAACATATAATCAAATAGCATGCGTAAGAGCGGATGTCAACTTAAACTTAAAGATACAATATGCAAGTCAGTTAGATTACGGACATGTACATTTGAAAAGTAAAGAAAGGGGGTTAGGTGGAGAGAGAGAGAGAGAGAGAGAGAGAGAGAGTGTTAAAAAGAAAGGGTAAGTATCTTAAAGCGTAAACGAAAAGGGAAAGAAGAAGAGAGGAATAAATTTAAATTAGAAAGAAAAGATGATAGGAGTAAATGAAAATAAAAAAATAAATATTATATATTAACAGTGAAAGGATAAGAAATTAGGGTCTAAAAAAATTATTAGGGTCTAAGAAAATTAAAAATATTTAAGAGATAATAGTTAATCAATCCGTTGTAACCACAAATACCATCACACTACTATATAATCAAAATTATACTAATTATACAGTCAACAAAACAAAAATAATACAAAATAAAGTTTTTAAAAAAATTAATTTAAAAGTAAGGCTAATTATTCTATTTAAATTTAGTTGTTTACACTTAATTATTTAGTTTAAAAATAAATTTAACATATTAATAATGGAAGGATAAGAAATTGGAATCTAAAAGAACTAAGAAAATTAAAAAAATTAAGATTAATAGTTAATCAATCCGTTTCAATCACAATTACCACCACACCACTATATAATCAAAATTATACTAATTATTCTGTTAACAATACAATTATAATAAAATATAACATTAATAATGTAGGAGAATTATTCAGTCAACAGTACAATTATAATATAATATAAAGTTAATAATGTAAAAAAAACATATGTACACGTACAACTCACACACACACGTAAATGTGTACACACACGCATATATATGTACACACATACATATATACAAATACACATATATACACACATGCACCCAAAAAGACAAATATGTAAGGAATACCATAGATATATATAAAACCGTTTATATAAAAAAAACCATCGACACATAGGGTACAAATAAATAATAGATATTTTGTAAGATAGCGTGATGTGTGTAAAGTCTTCAGAGGAATGAATGAGGGGCTAATTTAAAGCGGCTCCTATGTTGACATTTAAAAACTAGTTCCCTCCTCAGATTTAGCAAGTCCAATTGATTTTTATGTTTGATAATAGTAATTTTTTCATCACAACATAAGTGACAGCAATCTTTGAAGTTGATGGGTGTGTTAGATTTTTTAACAATATTCCATTTAATCACAGGGGTTAAGTTTTTGTCTTTCAATGACCAGAGATATTTGGATAGAGATGTCTGGTTTCTTAATTCAGGGTTGGAAAAGGAGTGTGTGTGATTGTATAAACGTTGCTTCCAAGCACCTGCTGAAATACCAATGTAGTATTTCTTCAAGTTTGTATTTTCTTTTGGGTATATCATAGTTTGATATACCACCCCTTCTG
Organism: Ascarosepion bandense; assembly: GCA_037127315.1. Lineage (NCBI taxonomy): Eukaryota > Metazoa > Mollusca > Cephalopoda > Sepiida > Sepiidae > Ascarosepion > Ascarosepion bandense. The sequence continues at coordinate 913,093 of JBBBDQ010001568.1, read as the reverse complement.
TCATACATTCTCCACCTATAGAACACTCATTTTTGATTCTACAATTGCATTTAGTTGTTACTCTGGAGCTGGCTTGATCAGTGGTAGTAGATCTTGGGTTATCAATTTGGTTTTTATATCTCGACAAAGTTCTTCTATTGTGGGAGCTGATTATACTTTCTATATTTTTAGTACATGAATAGCTAATTTTTAGGGTTTTACTGTTAAATATTCTATGAAGGGGACTAGAATTGATATAATGTTTATCTATGAGTTTTAGAAAATATTTGCTGATATTAATGTTACATAATTTGCAAAATGGAGGGTCGAACCAAATTGCTTTCTTTCTTCTGTTGGTCTTATTGGTATTACTATATTTTAAGGATTCTTCATAAAAAAGCGGCTTTTGAAATCCGCTCTTATGTAAAGCCTCACCATATGTTTTTTTGTGTGTCGAAAATTTTTGGGTTAGAAGATATATATATATATATATATATATATATATATATATATATATACCAGGCTCTTGATAAGAATGACAAAGCTTAAGCTATTGCTCTGAATACCACTAAAGCGTTAGACAGAGTCTGGCATGCTGGCCTTCTATGCAAGCTATGAAGCTATGGTATAACTAGACAATTGATCTAATCCAGTTGTTCCTTTCAAATCACGTAAGGAAGGTAGTATTGAATGAACATGCCTCCATTCATACAAATGCGGGTGTCCCTCAAGGCCCTATTCTAGGTCCTACACCTTTTCTGATAGACATCAACAACCTCCCTTATGTAATCAGATCCCAAGTAGGCATCTACACTGACAACACCACAATTTACTGCTGCCTCAATCAGAAATCCTCTGATGCTGACAAAGCAAACCTCACTGCTGAGCTTGAAAAGGACCTCCAATTCATGGTGGAGTAAGAAATGGCTTGTGAAGTTTAATACTTTTGAAATGAAGCTGTTGTCTGTTAACCACCATAGACACTTACTCCTACCCACCATTAGCATGGACCAGGCTAGTCTCCCTGAAAGCAAAACACTACACCTCCTCAGCCTAACTCTCTCAGCTAACCTCAAGTGGAATGACTACATCGAATCCATAGCTAAATCTACTGCTAGGGAGGTCAGTTCACTGTGTAAGGCTAGGGTGTTTTTCCTATCTGAATCCATCCTGCACATATATAAATAAATCTACCATCTGCCCATGCATTGAATACTCCTGTCACATCTGGTTGGGTACCCCTGCTATTAATCTCGGGGTTCTTGACAAAAACCAATGGAGAATCTGCAATGTGATTGATCCAGACTTGGTAGCTCAGCTCCAGTCACTTTCTCACTGATGTAATATGGCTTCCCTCTCGCTCTTCTACAAATAGTTTCACGGCTTCTACTCCAATGAGCTTAGCTCCTTGGCGCCCCATCTGCATGAACTTACTCGAGCTACTAGACTAGCAACTAGGTTCCACCCTTTTACAGTGAAACCAATCAAATGTAACTGCAACTTCTACTCTATTAGCTTCTTTTCTTGAACTTCCTGCCTGTGAAATTTCCTTCTGTATACTTGCTTCCCTGACAGCTACAATCTCTAAGAATTTAAGTGTAAGGTCAATAGTCATCCCCTATCTTCTTGACTCACATCCTTTCCCTGACAACCCTTGTATCATGTTCTTTTGCTCATCCACTCTACTCTCATGCAGCTCTCTTCACACCAGTGTTCTCATCCTTCTCTTACTCATTTTCTGACACCCCCTATAACTTGTTTCTCTTTCTCATCACTCTCCTCTTATGTAACCCCCTGTGCACCAGTGGTAGTACTGCTTTGCTTGGGGCGAAATGATTATTAAAAAAAAAGAAAAAAAAGTTTTGTAAATATTTCAGAGCAAATTCAATCTGTTGCACAAAGGCAAAAAAGCAGTAATAATAAACTTGTACACGTGCTTGTGTTTCATATTAATGTTCAGCATCTTTAACAGACCAGCAGTTGGCCTAATCAATTGCTACTCTTATAAGTAGGATGAAAAATAACATTATTATAGATTTTGAATGGTCAAGCCAATATGTTCACATGTCAACTGCAATTAACAAAAATATTAACAGAAAAGAGTTGCTTTGATACATTTGGTAATTTTCAGAAAATATTATCAATGAACTATAATCCAATCTATTCTGTGCTCAGTCTCCTTGACAATCATCATCACTGTAAACAAAAAGAGGATGAGAAGTAAATGAAAACACAGCTAGCTTAGGATTTGTTTATGAAACAGCAAGAAGTGTCTACCAGACATGACATAGTGAAGCCATTGTGCATCAAAAGTTAGTAGTAGACATTTGAATCTTTTTTTGAATGCTATTTTCTCATTCTTCATTTTTATAAAGCCCATTTCATCAAATATAAAATACTTAAGATTTAACTGAGGAAAACTATTAAAAGGGAACAACAAAAAGTTGGTCAACATCATAGATTACCATTTCCTTCCCTATTTGATAACAACGTCAAAGTTTACATCAAAGCCTTTTACTTTTGAATTATTTTAGTAAGAGACAGATGAAATGTTGGGGAAATATAACAAGAAAAGAAAACTTGAATAATTTGACACTTACAGAATACATTGAAGACAAGAGAAACACAGGGACTCAGACAGAAACTATATAACTGTTTTGCGTAAATGAATGAAGGAACAGGTACCACAATGGGTAATAGAGATCATAAAGGTGAAAATATTGTGAAAAGCAGAAAGCTGTTGAAAGTCATGATCACCCATATTCTGAAGAGACATAACAGAGATATACAGATATCAGTAGAATCAATACTTTTTCCTTTATAATTTTTCCATCTGGTTTATCTCCACACATTTCCTAATCATTTGTATCATGTAAAAACACTTTAAAGCTTATAAGTTTTGTATATTAATAAAAACAGATAAGCACTGAAATAAATGCTTATTGTTTTAAGACTATTATTAATTGAACTGGGTCTCTTGATCATGTATAAGAGAGACATATTTACTGAGCTACAAGTCATCATCAAGTTTTTATATTTTCATAACACAGGAAAGTAATTTTTTTTTATAGGAGAAACTTCAACAACATGAAGATTGTGCCAAGTATATAATAATAGTGAGTGTTTAAAGCTTTTAACAATTTGTCAGCACATCTCCTTTTCAAGAGTTCTGTGTGTACTGTTTATGACATAAGTTATGGTTTGCCATTATTTACTGCCAAAAGAACAATATCCAAAAGTGCAATTATATAACAATATCCAGTTCTTCCCTCTGGATACTTTTTAGTATATGCACTAATTATAGAAGTACTGACATTTGGAAATCTGTACTGCTGATTAGAAATGAGGTTTAAAGAACCCTAATCACACATTTTGTATTATAAAACATTTTTATATTAATATTAATGTGAATCTTGAGATATTATAATCTAGTGATGCAGCTTTCTTAGAAGTGCATTATATGTGCAATTCATGGTATTAAATAATGATTTACAATTTCTTGTAGCCATAAATGCTTATAATCCCCACTCCATAGTCTTAATGCCTAAAACTTCTTTTAATGTAAAAATGTTAATTATTAGAATTTAAAAAAATGGTGACCTCTCTAGCTAGAGCTACTACTGAATTGATTAGGTAGACACATTGATCAGAAATAAATCTTAACTGATAAAGTGGCCACATAAGCCAATTCAATTTCTCTTACTGGACTTCAGATAAGATTTAAATTGGTTCTCTTTAAACCATTTTTCAAAATAGAATTAAATATTAACTTTAAGAGGCATTCAACATAAAGCCCATCAGTAGAAATACTACAAAAGACATGTACATTTTACTAATGAATTTATTAAGAGGCTTTTGTAAAACAAATACAAATTAAAGAGGCATATTGAAATATCAATGCTAGAACAAATTTTTTGTCATAACTGGTTGATTAAAAAAATATCATTAAACATTTTGTCTCCCAAGAAAAACAGTTATGAGTTCAAATCTTGTCAGGTTAATTTTTTTAATTCTATAACCTTTGTTTAAAGGTCATAGAGTATAAAAGATGAGCCAAATCATAAAAAGCAACAAAAAGAAAAAAAAAAGATAATCAATAAAAAATATTAATTATTTTTACCTTCAAAATTTTGTTATATGTTACATATTTTAAGAAAAAAAAAGCAAAGAAATTTTAATTGCTATTTTGTTTAGCTGTATCTGAAACAAATCTATCCAACAGCCTGATTATTTTTATTAGAAAAAGACTAAACTATTTTTAAATAAGCTAATATTATTACACATATGTAAAATCTTGTGTGTATATAGTTCTTTGCTTCCATCATTTTGAAATCCCTTTAATGAATTAGTAAAACTGTTCACAATACACTTCAGTAGCAACTAATCCTTTGCCATATGGTGTTATGAGTAGCAGTCAATATCTTAACATGATTTCTACCACAGGGAAACTGTTTTTTTGTAAATATGTTTAAATACAGATTGATAACATAGCATAAGAATACACTTTGAACATTTTTTAAAAATGATAAAAGCTGACTCATTAGTTTTAACATAAATGTATTTTAATTATTAACTTAATACTTAAAATGCATTTAACTTAAATGTACTTTAATAAAAAGGCAGTTAAATGCAATACTATGATAAAAAAGTAACCATTAGATATAGTCAAATATTTTTTCTTTTTCAGTAACAATTCATCATGCTACCAATATATTATACATGCTACCAATAACATGTACAAAAATTTTATCTCAATAATTTTAATGCTTCTATGGTAGAAAGACAGTCTTATTTACTTAAAATATGTTTCATATTTATCTGAAATTTTTATGATGAAAAAATATTTGTGTACATATCTCTTGACATACAACTTTCTTAAGAGATGAAAACTACAAAATGCAATGGACTGAAAGTGATATAAGTATTATGTCAGTGTGTGTGTGTGTGTGTGTGTAGACTGGGGAGTTAGGTGGACAGATGTAAGAAGTGGTGTAGTTGCAGAAATTGTCTGACAGCCATAACTGGGTTCTCCTGCTTTTGTGGTATGGTGCAAAGTCCTGTTGCCAGACATAGGGTCTTCCAGCAACCACATTCTTGTCACAGAGCAGCACTACCTCCTCAAGGCAGTTGATGTACATCTGTGTTGAGTCTGGGGCCCTGTGGGAAGATGAATGGAGGCATAATGTTGCTATCACTAGTAATCACTCCAAACATTTTTGTAATCACCATTAGACTCATCCACCTTTTTCCGAATCCTTTGCACTGTCCTCAGATTGACACCCAAACACTCTGAAATGCTTATATCAGAGCTTCCAGCACAAATACCAAGCTATACTACATGCTGAGTGAATTGCGTCATGGTGTTTTGTTTTTTTTTATCACAGACTGTGCCCAACTGACCCTATTATACTGTGCTGCTAAGAAAAATCAAAAACAAACACACACAAGCAAAATTAAAAATATAAAAGGGCGACAATTTACCCATTGGATCCTGTACATGAACATAAGAGGGTATAATACTTTTGTATTAATACAAAATTGAATTTCTTTTGTTTGTATAACTGTCAGAATAGTTTATGCGAAAGAAGATAATCCTGGGAAATATAAAGCACCTTAGATAACAATTAAGATTTACTTAAATTCATTTGTTCAAAATACTTAACTGTTCTTGTAAGATTTTTATAAAAGCCCTTTTGAGTTTTTGTCTAAATTCCAAGTTAAAAACATTACAAAGGCAAAGTTTCTAATTGCTCACGATAAAAAATTAACTTTATTACCCAAATGAAAAATTAGCGATACACAATTCACAAAAAATAAGTATAATTTAAGGTAACGTTCTGCTAAGAAACATTCATGCACAAATTATTTTGTCACATCCCAACTACCTGAACATTATAGAAGACCAATTGCACATGTTATAATGGAATGGTATTAGGAAAATAAAGAAAGCTTTATTTTATTGCACGAAAAACCTTAGAACTTGAATCCAATCCAGCACAAGTGAAATACTGGACCAACACGTCTTTACATAATACCTTCACCAAGTAACCACTAGAAATTAAGATCTACTTGGTAGACCAACTCTTTGTGAGGCAGGTGGTTATTCTGTATGTGGATGTACAAGGCGGGGATGCTGAAATGTTCTTTGAAGAGATTTAAAAAAATTTGGTCAAATTTTGGGAAGTATTTGGGTCATGAATCATTCAGCTTGTGTGTGTGTGTATGCAGAGTTCTTTGTACTATTAACTGGATGTGACAATTTTGTTAAAAGAAAAAAAAAATCTTTCTAAGAAATGGTATTAGCCAAGTACAAAAGGAACCTGTTTGAGTATGCCTGGAGATTGGGCATTCTAATTTGTAATTAACTCAAGCAGATCACGAATTTGTGATTTTCTGATACTAAAATGTTTAGAAAGCTTTCTGAAGTAAGGACTCAGAGATTTTCCAATTAGACTAAATATGTAGTATAAGCATTAAGATGATAGGAAGGAAACTATATTAGTATCACTAGTATTGTTAATAATTATACTAATATTAATAGTGGTAAGAGTGGTAACAAAAATTTTTACTATACTTTAGGCTTAATTGAGATAGATGCTTCTTTCAACAATAACACCATATGGTGATCAGTCAGTCAGTCAGTTAAGTGCCATAAGTGATACACACTTTGGGCGATCATGTCTTGAAAGAGACATGACTAGATGAGCAGAAGATTATCCCACAGTAGGTTGCTATTGCTTTCTGCGATAAACTGGTTACCAGCCAAGGCTATAGAACCCAGTCTGTCCTATTATTTAACCCATAACTGTAGGGAAGAGACAGATCAATACCTTTCCCAAGGGTATTTGTGCATAAGTGAATGCAAGGAATTCAACTGGAATTCGAACTTGGCTCTCCGATTTGTCGTTCTGAGTTGATATCCACTGCACCACAATGTACATCTGCCATATGGTGATATATGAGTCAAAATAAAAGTATTTTGAAGGCTGATTTTAAGACAGACAAACAGACCACCTTCCTACTTGGAAGATTGGTGCAACATAATCTTACTTTCACTTGGTTTTGTTCATTACTAAATTAGAAAATATCAACTGCAATTTAGTCACAGTTAAAATTCTGTAATAAAAAATGAAGATTATTATTATATCCATAGTACTGAGCTGACAAAATTTGTTTTATATGTAAACATTTTTTTTTTTTAATCATATCACCCCAAGCAAGGCATTTTACTGCCACTGTTTTGCAGGGGGTTACCTAGGAGGAAAGTTATGAAAAAGAGTGACAGGTTATTGGGAGTGTCAGGAAGTGGGTAAGAGAAGGAGATAAAGATTGATGAAACAAATGGATCAGATTTATAAATATCCATATAAAGAATAAAAAACTATCAAATGAAAAATATAAGAAAGAAAATGTTTCTTTAGTTTGTCAACAGCATAAATCAGCAGAAGCAGAGGTCAAAAGAAACAAAATTTTTGTCACAAATCATTTTTCCAAATGCAAAAACAAAATTTTCAATTCATTTATTTTGTTCTGAAGGTATTTCAAGATCATTTTAAAAAGAATATGAAGCCTGTTTAGAGATTGTTAATATTTAATTATTTAGCAAGAGAGATTGCTTTTTCTATAGACTGCAATGTTTATTGATAATGTGTTAGAGAATAATATTTTCATGAATAATTTTTTTTTCTGAAAATATTGACTTGAATAAGTTTTAAGTTGTGGCAGAAAACTCAAATGAAAAAAATGCTGTTTAGCTCACTGATATCTTACAGAAGAAATATCTTCATTTAACATAACACTGACTAATAATTCTGTTGGTTAGGTTTTATAAAGTAACAAACTTGTTAGTAATTTTCTCATATTTAACTGAATACAGAAATAGAAAGTAAGTTATATAGAAGAACCTAGCAGAAAGTATCTAAAATAGGTATTTGCAAAAAAACACACACACACACACGGGAGGGGGGAATACTGCCCAGTGCAAGAAAAACAGGTGTGTTACATAGATAAAAAAACACTTCACAGAAAATGAAATTGTGTAAGATATCTTCTATGTTTTATGTTAAGGCAAAGAGTTGTATGACTAATATCAAGAGAATCTCTGTTGATATAGAGGCTCCTAGACATATCAGTTTTATGGGTATTCAAGATTACAAAACATAGTCCTATTAAGAGATTGTTGTCTCAAACACAGTCCTTAGTCAGAAGCCAGTCATATATCCTGTTGTAATTGTGTGAATACACAATACTGCCTAAAATACCAATATATATTTATAAGCCACAATCATAAAAGGACATAAATAGTTGAATTATAACTTACACAAGCATAGCTAAAGCTTAAAGTAATGTCATTGAGGAGATTTACTCTATCTAATCAGAACTATTCTATGTTCAAAGAACTTCGCTAAGATTAAAACTATCATATAATTTTCAAATTTAAGTCATCTTCTGTTGATAGTTATTGACATATACAAGTATTTACAAATATATACTTTCATAAAATTAGTTTAAAGTTACTCTTAATAGGGATTAAATTCTTATTTCAAATGATTTACCGATATCATATTTTATCAGTGAATTCTTAATTTTTTTTTATAAAAATAATCTTTCTCATAGTTACTGATACTATACTAGAAATTAAACTACTACTACGACTAACAGTAGGACAGAAATTTGGCATGACCTAATGGATAAGATGTAACAAAAACAGAAGTAATGGAACAGCTAGAAAGATTTCATATTAATGCTCTCCTGAAATGAAATCCTTCTGCTCTCTAACCAACACCAAATCATATTGGCATAACCTTATTATTGAAATGAGAGGAAATGAAAATGGATAGTGAATCTTGCACAAGTATTTCTTCCTGTAATCCAATTCTCAACAGAAACATCAATCCTTAAAAAAAAAAAAAAAAAAAAAAAAAAAAAAAAGATTACAATTTGAAAAAACTAACAACAAAACACTAAAGAGTCATCATTATAATATAACAATGTAACTTTTAAATGTATAAATCCAAATAATAACAACATATATAAGATAAATAACAAGCTATCAAAACATTTAAACATGTACAATGGCATTCTTTATTAAAAGCCATGTCATAGTCACCTCTCACCAAGAACTGGAGGCCTATTTCAAATCTCATTGTTCACTGACAGCAAAGATTTGTAGTTTTGATCTTAGTCTGCAGTAGTTGGCTTAAGAAGTTTTTGCTTTTTACATTTGGAATAATCAATTCAAAGATTAAAATGTATATAACATTTTGTATACTTTTGTTAATAGGAAGTGATACACCTGAAGCTGCAACAAATTATATATTAAATGTAATAAGAACTTAGTAAGAAAAAATATACAGAGATAAAGAGGGCTAACTTTTCAAGCCAAATTAATTATGCTTTTAATCTCTACTTTTTTCTTTGAATTTCATAAGCCAGCTACAGCAGTGAACAACAGCAAACCCAAACTGAAATTAAAAATCTATGTTAGCATTAGAATACCAAAATTTGAAATAGGCCTTCATTTCTAGGCAAGATAGGCATGATGACTTGGTCTTTAATAAAGAACATCATGTCACATACATTATAGATAACTATTTCCTGAAACTAGCAAGAATACTGATCATATGGAAATTGTTAAGTTTAATTTTTATTGATAAAAAGTAGTTAGTGTACTGGAGAAGTTAATACCAAGATTCCTAAAGAGAATGACAATTTACTATGATTAATTAACATGTTAGAATGATGAGAAATTTTGAGCTTGATGACACACTTCTTCAAGGTAAAATTACCTTAAAATTGATTTTTTTTTTTTTTGTTAAGGTAAATGCAAAGATTCTGATGCTTGGTCATTTGGTCAGATTTTGGCAAGTGTGTTGGATAACTATTCAGCATGTCCCTTAAGGAATACTTGGAACTATAGCCTGCTTCTTTACTTCAGGGCAGATATTTAACATCTGGTTCAAATTTGAGTTGAGAAAGCGGCAGTTAGATACTGGATAGCTCAGTTATACCCAACTGTCATCAGTACTTTTTGAATACTGCTTTTATTTTATTCAAAAAAGAAAAATATGATGGAATGTTCTATTATTTCTGTTGTGGCTATGAGGTTGTTTTGTTGTAGCATGAACAAACAGATGTTTTGAGTATTATTATGTGAAAATAATACTAAAGGAAAAGGTCCAAGAATTTCCAAGATTTACAGCTAATAGCCTCTGTTTGTATTTATCAAAGAAAACTCCTCCTATCCACAAAGTAAACAAATAAGGATAAAAAGACATTTTCTCAGTCAATTGAATTAATCTTTCACTAATCTCACTTGAATATTTTGTTGCTAGAAAGAGAAAGAGATCAACCTATACATTCCACTATTATCATAATTAGTAAGGTAGAGTACAAGATGAGGAAGAAATAAAAAAAAGAAAGAAAATCAAAACATTTCTCAGGTTCAACTTAATGGAATATACCAGAGTTATTTGACCAGCTGTCCTTGCTTTCCACTCCTACTGAAGATTAGGAAAAAACAAAGGAGTTTTTTTTAAACTGTTTCTCTGATTTTTTTAAAACTAGAACTTGTCAAAACATGAGATAAGAGTTAAAGGGACACTTGAAAACTAATTAAGTTTTCGTTTTTGGAAGTTTTAAATAACACAATTTCACATTTATTCACAGTGAATATTCTTTTGGACATTAACTATTTCTTCTGTTTCTACTGGTGTTTATTTGTGAAGACATGTGATGACATGGCTTATCAATGCTTTAAAAATCAATGCTATCTTTTTGAAAATATATTTCATGTTAAGCATTTTTTTAAAATTGCTCACTATAATTCGGTTTATCTCCCTTTGATCTTACAAGACATCATTTCAGGATGTGAGAGTTGAATATGGATTCATCAGTCTTTTTGCAGTTATGAAAAGCATAAAAACATGTAAATAGCTGAAGAAAATTTAAAAAGTCATTCAGAGAAATAAAACAGTATTTCATTAATATTTCTCATGAAATATGAGTTGGATTTTCACAGTTTATAAATTGGATTTGTAAATATTTTACACATTATATAAATTTCTAAAAAAATTTACTCTCCAAAACTTCAGAAATAGATTATGATGCATATCCAAAATATTAAGTACAGTTTTAAAAAATATCAATTATGATAAAAAATGATGACAACAAGAGTAGATAATCCTATCAATGCAATCTGCTTGTTTGATAAAGTGTGAATGACAGGTTAGTCCAAGAAATATGAAACTGAATCCAAAGCCTCATGTAAACAAAGAAGTGGGAGGCCATATTTTTGGCAAGTATTTAAGTTTCCAATGCTTATTCAGTATTTAGACAACTTACAATGCTAGAATGAAAGAAAAGAATGGTAAAATAAAGACAAGAAGAAGGACATTGAAAAGCTACAGCTGCTTATGATGTAGGAATGGTTGGTTTAATACACAGCTCATACTACACTGTTGTTTTTCTTTCTTTTCTTTTTTTTTCTTTCTTCAGATCCAGCAACAAAAGTCAACCAAGTGAAATAAATTGTTTAAAGGCATCGTAGCAGGCTGATTAGGTTTTTCTTTTAAATCACTCTTGGTTGAATTTTTACTAGAAACTGATTTTTCTTTCATTCTTTCTTCTATCTTTTACCTAACTTTGACCTGAAAAATCCATATTCTTAATTCTATCAAGCATGAAAGAATTAAACTTTATGAAGGAAAAAAGATTTAGAAATTGAAAAAGAATTTTAATTCATGATCAAAGCTTTAAGTTTTTATGTTGTATTCATAGGTAATAAACAAAAGAGGACAGTTTCTCTGCTTTGCTTTTATAATTAGCAATTTGTTCCAATTCCTACATTACTCTTAGATTTTTTAGTTTGCAACAGAAAAAAAAGTCAATTGAAATCCAAGTTCAGTTTGCTTTAAGAGTTTAAATATAGGGGAAATTTATTTGATTCAAGAAGAAATATTAGTGAAAAAGTACATTTTTAACACTTTATGCAAAATTATTTACTTGCTTCAAAGTTGGAATGCCAACTTGTAAAATGGCTGGTTAAGTATAATAAATGAATGAATTTAATGGAAATGCATAGTCAGTCAGTGAAGTGCTATACATGATACATACTCAGAGAATCATGTTTCTTTTGATTCATGACTGATTAGGCAGATTTCCTGCAGTAAGATGACATTTTTTTCTGTAGTAGACTGGTTGCCAACCAAGGTACCCAGTTTGTCCTGCTATTCAACCATAGCTGGAGAAGAAGATTTGGATTACTATTTCTCCCAAAAGTATTTGTGCATAAGTGAAAGTGACAAAACCAACTGGAATTTAAATTTGGCTTTCCAATTTCTCATTCCAAGCTGTAATCCTTTATACCACACCACAGTATAACACATTGTATTTCCTTGCTTTAAAATATGAAATATGAGTGACATTGTTTTTGCTTATAGGTCATATACAGTTTAAGATAAATTATGGTTTGCTCTTCTTACAATAATTCTAATATAAACTTACAGATGGTAAATATACATTTTTAAACATAAGACAATGGTTTGAATTAAAATTCAAATATGCCTAGAACAGAATCAAAGTTTAGAGATTACAAAGCTGGACTGGATTATAACAAAACACCAGTTAAAAGCATCAAATAATAAATTGTTTTAATCATTATATTAAAGTTTCTTCTCTCACACTTCTTGCTTGAGGAACTCTTCTTGCTTCTTAATGTTCTCTCCTCATAGTATTTTTTTTTTTTGCACATTCTCTAACAATCAGTAACCTCTTGTGTTTTAGTGGATTTGTTGCCTTGCTTGAAATGAAATTATATAAAAAAATACACTAAACTATGTAAACCTCCTTGGTTTTTACTAAGGTTCTTTTCATAGTTTTATTGTTTATATGATGACACCAAAATAATTGGAATTATTTTAAGTTTTCAGGTTACAACCATGGTTTTGTGATGAGGAAGACCATGAGTTTTGTTCCTCATCACAATTTCAGAAAGAAAATCATTTCAAACTTGTCTCCTCAAATCATGGCATATATTCAAATTACCTTTTTTTTTTTTGCTGGTGATCAAAAGAATATTTATAGAAATTTATTTAATTTTCAAATTTTCTGATTACCATTTGCTGGAATGAATTCCAAGACAAATCAGTCATCTTAGGTTATCTCACCAATGGTTTTAAAACAATCTTCATTGTATTGTAAACCTTTTCAAGATTTTTGTCATTTCACTTTGTTCAAGATTTGTCCAGATCATGGATGGCCTTCAAGCGACATTTTAGCATGTTTGAAACTGACCAGTTATCCACTTGTGGCTTACCTAAAGCTTCTTTCTTAAAAGCTTGAAGCAACATTTTTCACTAAAAGGAAAAAAAACTTGAGAGAATTTGCTTATTATTCATTATGAAAATACCAGGAAAAGTCACAAGAAATAAATTAATTCAGAAACATGTAATATAAACTGGTTCAGAACAGTGATGACCTAGCAGCACAGTGTGTAAGGTCAAATTTACACACCACAGCCAAATTCTGTGGATTTGGTACTTGTCAAATATAATCACATGCAATTTAGAAGTTGCTGTAATGAAATTATGACAAATAATCTTTCAATGCTTAACATCTAGTCTAACTTAAGCAAATCACATCTGAACAATTTATATTAGATCAAAATGATCAATTTAAATAGTAACATTTTCAGTATCAGTCATGAAATTAGATTTCTCAACTGGTAACAATGTCTGTATCAGTTTTTATGTATGTGGATGTGTGTAATTAAAATTGCTTTTAATAATTCTTTATAAGAGAGAATTGTATTTGCAAACAAAATATTGCTAAGTGCATAATATATAAGGATAATATAAAATTGTAAAAATGAAATGGAAGTTTGTAATTTCATTAATATGATGAATCTATTTCTTTGGAAAATTTAGGTACCAGAAAGCAGTAAAATGCTTCTAACACAGATAGCAGTTGGTAATCTTATAAACTAATGCTTGCATACAAAGTACAAAACCTAAGGAACTTCCTATACTCACAAAAAGGGATATTTACAGGAAAGAATTGTTTAAAGCAAAAGTTGTATATAAGTTTTTAAAAAGAAATTCACACTGTAGTAGAGCTGAATCTGCAATCATCCACATTTTATGTGAATGACAGCCAGCTGGAAATAATAATAATAATAATAATATAGTTCAGGCAACAGGGGCAGAACAAAGGAAATGCATTTGGTACCTTCTGGCAGTGGAACACCACAAAGAAAAGTAATAGAAGCTGGTCAATACAACCATGGTATTGCCTGCTGTGGGCAGCTCAGATTATGGACATAAAAATCTCATACTTAAGAGAAAGAGTAGAGAAATAGAACAAAGAAAGATTATCCATTTATTACACTCTATACAAAAAAGAAGATACAAGTCTGACCTTTGACTTTTAGAGATGCATTTGTAGTGTTCATATGTGCAGAGCCTCTGGTCAGAAGAAAATTCTTATATCCATTAACTTACAACTGTGATGAAGAAATAAATGATGAGAAAAAAGAAAGCCTGTTATGATGTAATGATAACAGTGAGAAGAGAAATGAAGTTTGTCTATGGATTAGAAAAAAAAATAAAAGTAAGAATATGGGTAAGAAGAGAAAGGTAGAAGAGGAAGGACAAAACTAGAGTGATTATATATAATAGAAAAAAGAGAGAGAAAAGAAAAGAGAAACATGTAAAACATTATATACAGTAGTAGTGGGAGAAGTGGAAATTGTAAGGATGAAAGTAGTAAGACAAAGAGGTTGGTGGGGTGGTAACATATGAGAAACGGAAAGCAAAGAATGAGAATCAAATAGCTGAGGAAAAAAATGAAAAAAATAGTATTGTAGTGATCATGTAAAAAGTGCAAGTGTTCACCAGTGTTGTCCAGGATTTTTCAAGAGTTGAGAGAATGTGTTAACAGAAGATAAATGGGAATAAAATGATTGATAATGATCTGGAGATCTCAGTGAAAGACAAAAAAATGTAAGAAGTTTATGAAGAGATGATGGTGGAAACAAGCTTGGACTTAATTGACTCAGGTTCAAAATGTCATCTGAAGTCAGTTTTGAAATCTATTGACAAACATCAAATTCAAGGAGGAAAAAAATGAACAGCACTCAGCATATGATATGGTAAAGATTGAATCATGTAGGAAATTGATTTATTTGTCTAGTTCAAGTATTTAAATGGTATTATGCTAACAAATGTTCTAAAATGTGCTGTTTTTAGCGTGTTAGAATAACAGACAGAAATAATTGTGAAATAGTGAACTACATAAATTACTATGGGTTCTAAGACAAAAAACAAAGAAATCACATATATTTTACAAGTTATCATGAACTTGAAAAATGATTATTAGATGAACAAAGTGTATAAGATGGAATATATGAAAGCCACTTAAATGTTTTAATTCTTATTCTGCTGCCAATGTTTTTGCACAATAAATATATCAGAACAACTGAAAAATGAAAAAGAAAAAGAATTTTTAAAAAATTTATCATCCTTCTGTTTGTCTGTAGGACTTAAGCTTTACAGTTTACAAAACTCTACCTGGTAAAATGGAAGAATAAAGTATGTGCTTTAACCAGTGTTTTAGTACAAAAAAAATCAAATATGACGAAAGCTACTTTTTTCTTTTTAATTTTATTCATTTAAAAACAGAAAAGTTTGATTGTTAAAATTTGATAGCTAAGGTGTTAAAGTCATTTCCAGTTTATATGTTTACTGAGTTGTCTAAGAAGAATAAAATTAATTCTGACATTGAGAAATATTTTTTAATTTTAGAAAAAAATGTTACCATAAGGAATATTTGTTTCTGCTTGTTTGTATAAACTGATAGAGCACAAAATGATATAAAAATATTATTTCATTTGAGGAGGAACACCCTTTCTAGAAACATGAAATAAAAACCATGTAAAATGTAAGGAAACAGAAAAATAACAATTTTTCTTTTGTTCTGTTTCTTTTCAATACCAGAATAGTGTAGGAAGTGTATCTGTTTTATTTTTACTATTTTCTTTTACATTTATTAATTATTGTGCTGCCAGAATTTACAATCTATTTAATAACATTGAAAAGACATCAAAAACAGGATTAATGACAGCAACAGTATCATGCAAGTATAATTTACTCTGTGTGTGTGTGTGTGTGTGTGTGTGTGTGTGTGTGTGTGTATATATATATATATATATATATATATATCCAGGTAAAGAGGACCACCCAAGATTTTACGATTTTGAGTTACCTGGCATTTATTTTTTTTATAAACAGTCCTCAATACAATAAATATTGTAGAGCATATATAATCATATAATTGTGAATTAAAAGTACATTGCAACACAGAAATTTGTTTCGAGATAGAATCTTGTCATCAGGCAATGTCAGATGTTGGTTGTAAAAATGATTTAAACCAACATCCAACATTGCCTAATGACAAGATTCTATCTCAAACATAGAAATTTCTGTGTCGCAATGTACTTTTAATTCATAATTTTATATATATATATATATATATATATATATATATATATATATATATATATATATACTTAAAATTTATAAAATTTAGCAGAATAAAAAAGATGAATTTCCATGAGCTGATTAGTGTATCTTTAATTTTGTTAATGCTTTCTGAAACAGTTATCAGTAGTTTCTAAAAAAAGCTAATTATATTAAAGAACAAATATTTTTTAATAAAACCAAAAAGAATCATAAAAACATTGAACTTTGCCTTCCTCTATTGCCTGTAATCTTTAAAATAGTTCTCAGTAAATTTTAAGGAAAATAAAATCTATAAGAAAATCAAAACTTACTTTGTGAAGATAAACAAAAGCCTAAGTATTACTTTCTAAGCTTAATCTAATTTACATATTCAAAGTAGATGTCAGTTAATTTGTTGTCTCACCCTCAGTAAAAGAAATCTCAGTTAGAGGTAAAAAAAAAAAAAAAAAAGGTAGAGGAAGAGAGAAAAAAAATTGTAAAAAGTAAATCCCAAAGAAATGAAGGAAAAAAATAGTTTTATGTAAAATTAAGACATTAATGTCTGCTTTAAATTTCTATGGTTTCATTTGGAGCAGGTGAAAAGGGAATAGAGGAAGAGTGATAGCAGGGTAAATCAATTTGAGTTGCAAAAAAGTAGGAAGAAAATTAAGAGAGCTCACTGAACAAATGCTAAGCTAATGGAGAGCACAGTGGTGGTGTTTTACAATGAAAGTAAAGAATTATTTTTCTTTTATAATGTGTCTAAGCCAGACAAATTGGTAATAATTTTGGAATAATTTTAAATTCCTGGAACAAAGAAAAACAGTACACAGAAAACTCTTTCCTTAACTCCCACTATGAGACCAATATTGTTATCTTCATTTCCCATCAACATCAACTTTTTTTTTAAGCAATTTCTCCCACTTGCACAATCATTTGCCTTTGTT
Source organism: Ascarosepion bandense (assembly GCA_037127315.1). NCBI lineage: Eukaryota > Metazoa > Mollusca > Cephalopoda > Sepiida > Sepiidae > Ascarosepion > Ascarosepion bandense. Next base: position 895,671 of record JBBBDQ010001568.1, on the reverse strand, counting down.
AGGCTTTCATGCTCAACTCTACTGTAACCTAAATGCCAGACCATTCCAACCTTACTTTCAGTAAATTCTCTTAAACCAATTTCCTCAAAGCCTTTTATTCTGGAACAGATCCCCTGATTTTAGCATTTTGAGTTCTCTTTCTCTTTTCTTTATTTACTCATTATCACTCATTTTTATCACATGCCCAAGCCACCTCACACACACAAAAAAAATTATTTCTTGGAACTCCATATGACTATAATGGTTTCCCAAATTTACACAATCCATCAATTTTCTTATTTTCTTGCTCCCCAAATCTTAAATCCCTTAAAAGTTATTACTCCCTTGACAGAAGCAAAACTTTAATGACATATTTTTGCGAGCAACAAAACATTCAACAAAGCAAGAAATATAGCATTTTGATATAATTCTTTTTCACCAGAGAAAGAAAGAAACTGCAAATATCATGTAATCATTAAAAAAAAAGTGACTATACATTAAATGGGCAAGATTGAAGTATGTCATAATATCAAATCTTCATAAATTCAAAATGTTTAACCATATAAAATTAACAAAATTGGAGCTCTTCAAAAGCAAGAGTTAAAAGTAATTTGAGTTTATAGGATCCTTTGATTGTAAGCAATACCTAATATTTAAAAGGAATTAATTTTAAAAATGAAAACTCTTTTTTGAAGCTTTTATTTTTGGTTTTAATTTCAAGCTAATAGATTAAATTTAATATTTCCAATAGGCAAAATACTTTACTGTATTTCAAAAGGAATTTAAATTGATTGTAATTTTTTTAAAACCATTAAAAATAGCTGATTTGAGTCATATATACAAATCTCTCAGCACAACGTAATTCTCTTTATTAAAAAGTTTGAAAAATATATTTTTCTGAAACTTTATTTGAGGAAAATATTAAAGTTTAATTAATATGATTTGAAACAAATATTACTTATATTTAGTTTAAAATATTGCATAAAAGCATTTTTTTTAACACAGAGGTGGGTGTTTCTATGAGATGCTGACAACTGTCTCGATAGACTTATGTTTGGAATGTTTTTCTACAGAGGACATATCTGGAAAAATTACTTGATGAAAATAACTTGAGTGCCATTTTTATATAATTTTTTTAACTATCCAGTATTCTTTAAAATTTAGGGAAAATATTCTAAGTGATCTAATGTTTTATCGTATCTTAGAGTCTTTGGCTTTAGATTTATAAGAGTTACCACTTTTATTTTCTGATAATGTTGTCTATTGATGTCTGTATTTACAAAAATTAACAAATTTATAGCACAAAAAATTCAAAATTCTTTTTAAAATATTAGTAGGAGGTCACTGAATTATAGTAAGCTTTTCCATTTATGATTAGTAAATTAATACAGAATTTCAAAAATTTAAATTTTATAAATTATTCTAATTAAAAAGAATAACAATTCTTGTAAAAAAAAATCAGCATTCAACAAAAAATTCTTTTTTTTCTCATGACAATAGTGTCCATAAGATATCTTATTGATAAAAGCAATTAAAAGCTTTTCTAATGAAATAATGTCTTAGTTTTCTTAAATTTTTTATTTTATGATGCAGAGCAGAATTTCTATAACTGGGTGGTTCTGTTTAACAAAAAAACAAAAAAAAAACAAAAAAAAAGAATTGATTTAAATTCTCCAAGGATTTTTGCTTATAACTAATATAAATATTAAGCTCTACAAAAATGAATTTCTTGAAATTTCATAAAATTAGATAAGTGGGAGCTAACAGATTATATATAAGTAAATGTCGGAGAACTTGGAATTATAAAACTGCTGGTTCACTTCACCTGGATTTATATATATATATATATATATATATATATATATATATACTCTTACCAAGATTTTATTCATTTGTGAATCAGTACTGAAAGTTTCATTAAAATCTGACGATTTGATTTTTACAAGAATTTCCTAATCAATGCGTTTTTTACCCCAATGAGATGCTAAAATTTTGTATACTAGCTTAAGATCACCTGCTGACATAAGAAAAACAGTTTTTAATGAAACTTTTGACAATATTACTTTGTTTTTATTAAATTTGGGGCATTTTTTTCACCATGTATGCTCACTTTTAAGCAAATCTTTTGGAGTTCATATAAAGGGATGCTGAAAAATTCTCTGCCTGACAAAGAATAAAATAACCTCTAGCTATGAAACATACATGCTATTCATATATTCAACATAAGTTCAACACACTTGGTAAACTGTTTTAAGTCTGATTCTTACCTGACAAGCTAATGCTTGGTCATTAAAATTGCTATCATCTCTGAATTATTCAGAAGATTTCCTCATTTTAAAAGTATTTTAATGTTTCAAAACAAGAATAAGACCTGCTGAGTATAAGTGAATGGTCTCTGTAATAAAACCTCAAATCTTTCAAAACACTCTTGTCAGTTTTTGTTCTACAAAACAAAAAAAAAAAACAAAAAAAAAAACATCTTTCTGCAGTTTCCCCCTCATAGTTTTCTTTTAATAATACCTCCCCTTAAATTGTCACAGCAACTTAAAGTAATGTTTTGCACAAACACTTTGGCCTACCTGAAGTTAACCATCAGAATTCTTTACCCTACAAAATAAATTTTCACTAGATCATTGAAAGTGCTCCAACCTAACTGACCCACCTAACTGACAACTTCTGCATATGACTATACTAATGAATTATAAATCTTAGTACATGTTCAGGTTGTGGTTTCCGGTTTTTCTCTTCTCCAAACTTTTCACTTTTTTTTTTTTATTTTTATTTTTTTTTCAATTGGAGTAGATAGTCTAAACTATCACCCAGTTCACACTCCACCCACGTCTATTGAAAAGGTGAAGAGGCTTATCCCTTGTTTCCTGTTCAGGTTGTGGTTTCCAGTTTTTCTCTTTTCCAATCTTTTCACTCTTACGTAGCCCCCTGCGCATCAGTGGCGTTTTCGCCTTGCTTGGGGTGATATGATTAAAAAAAAAAAAAAAAATTCCTGAGATATTTCTAGGGGGGTTAGCTGAGATTTGATGATAAGCCAAAATTAGGTCATAACATGGACTGAAGGTACCTACTCTTAAAATTATCTATGTTATGACTTAATTATGACAAGGAAGATGCAACGCAGTCTAGGAGGGATTGTGTTGCATCTTCCTTGTTGGAAGTTGGTACAACAGTTATTGTTAGTTTCAATTCTAGTGGAATGACTGCTAAAAACATTTATAGACAAATTCTACAGATGCATGTTGAGAATTCTTCTAAAACCAATAAAAATGGACTAATCCCCAGTTTCATCCTCCATATGCTTTATGTTCTTTCTTGTCAAAGTCATGACGCTATAACACCATTCTTACTTTGTGAGCTTTTTGCCTTATTACTGTTGTCTTGCCTAGTTTTGACTTGCATATATATTGTTTACTTAATATTATTTTACCCTACACTTATATCTGTCTTTTGATATTGTTTATTTTATCAAACCGTACTTAACCATGATCAATTACTCCACGCTTATTATTCACTTGTCTTCAAATATTTGCATCATATACTCCTGTTGTTTGAAGGTATTTTTTGTCATTTATGCAGGAGCAAGAACCTCATGATGATCTAGAAAATGAAATCACATATGATTAAAAAAAAAATATTGATATGGTTTAGTCAATGAAGAAACAAATTTAAAAATAAACACAAAGATTCTGAAAATTAGTGTTTACAAAAAAAAAAAAAAACTTTTCCCAGCTAGTCACAAAATATGACACAGATTTTGGAAAGTGATATCAGCATGCTGAGTTCGAATTCTAGCAAAGGTTATTGTTGTCACACCTTTGTAAAAGGTATGAATTGATTTCTTCTTTCCTTAGCAATGGTCTAAATCTCAGAGCAAACTGGGCTCTTTCGCTTTGGGTAACAACCAGTCTATAAGAAGGGAAACTCTGAATTAAAACCTAAAGAAGGATGTTCAGAAACTTCATGGCATACTGTGAACCAAGTCTATGTTAGTAGTTCTTTTGAAAAGGTGGCTAGTTCCACACAAGTTTTCACTACTATAATCAAATCATGTGTGGATAATCTGTTAGGTTCTTATATGTCAAAATCAATGAGAGCCTGCTTATATATATATTTGAAAAGATAACAATTTTATTCTTTATATAAAGAAAAACAAAAACATTGTCTATCTGCTGAGAGTTTTTAAATTAACAAATAAAAAGTATTATTCATAGTCAAAAATATTAGTACTAAACTTTTATCATATTCTTTTTATGTTGCTTTATTTGAATAAACAAAAACTAAGAACATATAGTTTTATCTGTTACTAAATTATCATTTGTATAAACAATTTTTTTTATTCTTACTTGGAGTTATCAATAAATCACTATAAAATAATGTACAGAGTTTTGATAAACGGTTATCACATCTGTCCACTTTCTATTTATCAATGTTCAGCTGGAACTTAACTGAATAAAAATAGATTCAGTAATTGAAGTTGTACAAATATCAAAATTAAATACAATCCATTATCAATGAATAGAGTTGTTGCTAGGAAAGAAATGTTTGAATCAATTCTTATAATAACAATAAGAATTATTTTAGTAAAAAGAAAGTAACAACATATATTAGAGCTTGTAATAACAAAAATAACAATGGGCAAAACTGTAGGAATTCAAAATTAAAAAATTTCTGCAAATTTCTGATGTTATCAAGTAATTTTTCTGTTACAAATATTTACTAGGTTTGCCTTGGTACAAAGCTATTTACTTTTAAAGAATCAAAAAGTTCTTTTACTCTTTCTTTGGCTGTGTCAAACATTTATCAATTATTTTTAAGCAATGAACTGCTGAGTATAAGAAATATACAAAGTTGCCTAAATGCAAAATGCACAATGACAGAACTGAACTGAAAGCATTTATCTTATAAGAGGATCAAATTTTAATTATTAAAGCAGTTTTTCAAATTTCAGATAGTAATGAGATTACAATTACCTTGTTAAAGATCAAAACCAAATTTGAGAATAAATGAAGAAAATAAATTGCTAAACATAAACTCATTAAATTTATAGTAATACACTGTAAGCTGATCATATTTTATTTAAAGAAAATTATTTGCAATGTAATTCCTAAGATTTACTCTTTTTGTTTTTTGAATCAATTCTGTACAATAGATTGCTTTTTGGGATCAATTCTTTGCAATGGTTTCCATCTTTGGATTGATACATAATGATGGATAAAAAAATAATGTAATGAAAACCAGTTACAAAATTAATTTTTATGAAAAATACTGTCTGCATGGTGATGAAATGTGAGAAAAAATATGAGATTATAATTTTGGCATTTTATATTTACAAACAAATCGTCATAATGTCTTCCAAAACTAACAGTTAAGGATTTTACTTTATTGAACAGAATAGATTTTCTTGAATAGATTTGCTTTATGGGCAGAAAGTTAGCATAACCTTCAATTCAGTGAAGAAACACTGAAATTTTTCTTCTAGTTAAGTAAGTGTGAAAAATAGGCAAAAATTAATATACAGAATTGTCATGCAATGACCAAGAAAGAATCACTGGAGGATTTCTGAGATAATACAAATTTCACTATAAAATTAGTTTTATCAAAGAACTACTGAAATGGCACTAATCAAAATCCTGAATTCTTAAGAGTGGATAACGTTCAATGAATTTCACCATCATTGTTCATCATTAGTGACAAGTAGTTTGCAATTACTGATGAAACAATCAGTTATGGTATTTGACATGAAACTAAAGAATTTAGATTAGTGATGAGATATCAAGTCTAGAATTAATTATTTTGTTATTCAAACATACAATTTAATTAATGAAATGTAAGTATCACTTGCACTTAGTTTAATATTTTAAAAAATGAACAGTAAAAAATCAAAATCTTATAAAGATTGTCAGCATTTTGAGTCTTTCACACACATTCTATTGCTGGACATAATCAAATTGGTTAAAAAAAAAAAAGTACAATTTGAAAGTAAAATTATTTAGTCTCAATAAGCCATTTTAACTCATTTGGAAGTTTATTTTGAACTGATGTTACCAGGTGAAAATTGCTTTAGATTAAACAATTTTGAGTCATTCCATGTCAAATCAATAAGGGGCTGACCATCACTGACTCAAATTATTTTCAAATTTGGTACACTTAGCTTCATGATAGAAATTGAATCGTACCTATTTTACATATCTAGGTCAAAAGGTTCCCAAGATATGACCCTTGCCAAAAAGGTGAATTTTGGAAAATAGTCAAAGTTTAAATAATAATATCTCACTATTTACATTATTCGGACTACTGTCCTCATCTTTGTTGCCATTTGTACGATGTTTTGGCTGTTGTACACTCTGACTTTCTTCACGTGCTAGGAATTTCGAACTGAACCCTTTATTATGATCACTGGGGTATATCATTTTCATTCTTTGTGTGAAACCTCTTTGGTAATCATGAGTTATTTCCCTCTAACCTAACTCTAAGTTATGTGGTCACCATTGCTGCTGCCTGCTATTAAAACTGGCAACTCTGGAACTAACCAACGTCTATATCTACTGGGTCATGTGTCCTTAAGGACAAGAACAACAAAATTTCTGGGACTTATAAACCTAGTGTTCAGTAACCATTTTTTTTACTTTTTTTTATGTTAATAAATCTTATAGTGAAATTTGTATTATCTCTAGTATTTTTTACCAGAGTTTATATTGCAATTTTTGATGCTAATGGTTTTCTCTAGTATTTTTCACCAGAGATCATATTGCAATTTTTGACACCAATGATTTTTTCTGGTACTCCGTATTACTGGTTCCTATATTGTATTCATCTCTATGCTTGGTAGGCTTAGGAGATTTTTGTAACTGATTCCTTAAGTTTATGTAGTTTCCAGTGGCATTCTTTATCTATTATTTAAACTTCATCCCATAGGGGGCGGTGATTCCCTTTCTCCCTTCATAAGTGGTCAGCTATGCCTGATTTTTCTATTTCCCTTCATGTTACAACCTTGTGATGTTCTTGTAGCCTTACCTTAAGGGGGCGGCTTGTTTCTCCTTTATATGTACCCTGGATAATTTGTAAGCAGTACCCTACAGCATAACAATTATCCAGGGTACATGACAACAACTCTAACAAACATGGAAGGGAGGGGTGCATGAGGATAACACCTCTGAGATAACAACCTTGATCTGTCTACCCTATGTAAAAGGGTTATTGGAGAAAATACAAAGAATATGTGGTCTATATAACATCAGGACGATCTTCAGAAGTGGTTCTAAACTTTGCAAGTACTTCTTGTGAGTAAGACCCCCAACAGAGAAGGACGACTAAGGATTTGTGTACACCATTCCATGTAACTGTGGAAAGAAATATAAAGAAGAAACAGGCTGTCCCTTAAGGTAAGGGATGAAGTTGAAATAATAGATAGAGAACACCACTGGAATCTATGTTAACTTAAGGAATCAGCACATATGCTAGGCTACAAAAATCTCCTACAAAGTCGAGTGCAAGTTCAATCCCTGTCAGAGGACACATAGATTTCTCAAATGTGCATGTCAATAGACTGAATATATTATACACTGTTTAATAAATATAAATGAGGCATCTATTTCAAATAAGAAGTGTCCACTATAATGACATTTGGAAGTAATAAAAAAATGTATGGGATACATGAAGTCTCAATCACTATAAATACACTACATAAATTCTGTTGTCACAAGAAAAGTTATCTGCTTTGATTGGGATAAATAAAAATAAAAAATATAAACACTATTTAGATATGTATGATATATCTTTGTAGTTTCTTTTGCTAAGAATATTTTTTGTGTAATTTTTATGCAGTCTTAAACTATCAGAGTATTATTGGTCAAACTGTATGTCAGCAAATAATAGCACTTATCTCTTGATATCAAGTCAAATATTCAATAATTCCGCTTCAACAGGTTTTTCCTTTCTTAGCCAGATCAAACTATATATGAATTTCTCTCACATGACACCAATCAACAAATACAGAACAAAATATTTTTTTTTATTCTAACAAATATACAATAAGCTTCTTTTTTCTCTCTCTCTCTCTCATGTTTTGCTGAAAATCATTCAGCATTCTGGTTTTATTATTTGCTTTTTTCTAGTGAATTCTACAGTGTGTGTGTGTGTGTGTGTGTGTGTGCACTAAATCTAAGTTGAATGATATTGGTCACTACCAACAAAAATGATCTGCTTTTTAAAACTGTGTACATGTCTTTAATTAGTCTCTCCCTCTCATCGTTCATTCAGTAATGAATTTGAACACTTGTGGCTACCGGTGTGTGTTTACATTGTATATAACACGCTAATGTCTGCCTTCCTCTACCGAGTGCCCATAACTCAGAGGTAGAATCATCAACTGATGTCAATTCAGTTGGGTTTCAATTCTGGCTAGAAGCAATCAGATGTCTAACCATGCTGATGAGCTGTGATACAGCAAAACAAATCTGTCTACAGATGACTATATATATAATGAGAGGGAGAGCTAAAAAAAATCAGCTTCATTTAAAAATAATTATTTTGAAGATGTATATTGTTTACATCTTCAAAATAATTATTTTTAAATGAAGCTGATTTTTTTTTTAGCTCTCCCTCTCATTATATATATAGTCATCATTGTTTACGAAGAACAAATTAGAAAAGGATACTCAAAATGGGATTCATTAAAAGAAGCGATGGTGACCTCAGCCAACAACATAGCCCCAAAGGAAATCAGACGCAGAAGAAAAAACGAGTGGATGACCGAAGAGATCCTCCACATGATGCAAAGGAGACAAAAAATAATGCCAAGACACGGAGCAGAGTACAAAAAACTTCACAGGGAGATAAGGAACAAATGCAGACAAGCCAAAGAGGAATGGCTCAACAACAAATGTGCAGAAGTAGAGAGACTGAGCAGGAACAACAAAGCAGAAATGCATAAAGAGATAAGAGAACTGACAGGACAAAAAACCTGCTCCTCAACAGGATGCATAAAATCCAAGGAAGGGACAATCATATTAGAGAAAGAGAAAATACTTCAGCGATGGGAAGAATACATAAAGGATCTCTTTTGCGACAAGAGAGAACAACCGAGAATACACAAGGAGATGGATGGACAGGAAATACTAAAATCCGAAGTGGAAGCTGCAATGGCCAAAATGAACAGAAACAAAGCACCTGGACCAGATGGCATAGTGATAGAGCTGCTGACAGCCTTAGAAGAATATGGCATAGAAAAGATTACCGACATAATAAACGAAATTTATAGCAGTGGAATAATACCAGACGACCTATGCAAGTCGATATTTATAGCGCTGCCGAAGAAACCTGGTGCAAACGAGTGCGAACTACACAGAACTATCAGCTTAATGAGTCACATTACAAAACTGATTGTCAGAATCCTGATGAATAGAGCGAGAAGCAGAATCAGGCCAGAGATAGGGCAGGAACAGTGCATGTTTGTCAAGGACACTGGAACAAGGAACGCCATATTCATGATTAGGATGCTCTCTGAAAGGGCATTACAAATGAAGAAAGACTTGTACCTATGCTTCATTGATTACGCGAAAGCATTCGACAAAATACGACACAAAGAATTGATGGAGATGCTAGGCAACCTCAACATTTTCGGCAAAGACATAAGAATAATCAAGAATCTCTACTGGCAGCAAACGGTCTACATACGGACAGGTAACGACCTAAGTAGATACACAAAGATAGAAAAAGGCGTAAGACAAGGATGTGTCTTTTCACCGGATTTGTTCAACCTATACAGCGAGAATATTTTGAGGACCCTAGTTGACACACCAGGATTTGTTATTGGAGGTCACAACCTGAACAACACAAGATAAGCGGACGATACAGTGCTGATTGCTGACACGGAAAGGAAACTACAAGACCTCATACAGAAAGTAGCAGTGGAGAGTGACAAGAAGGGACTACAAATAAACTTTAAGAAAACTGAGTGCATGGTCATCAGCAAAAGATACAACCCAAAATGCCAAATACAGGTGGGGGGATAACAGAACCAAACAAGTACAAGAATTTAAGTACCTAGGAAGTGTTCTAACAGAAGATGGAAAGTGCGACACGGAGATCTGAAGGCGAATTGGCATGGCAAAGGACGCGTTCCAGAAGATGAGCAAAATACTAACACACAGGAAGATCTCAATAGAAACGAAGAAAAGAGTGCTAGACTGCTACGTGATGTCAGTTCTTCAATACGGCTGTGAATGCTGGACAATATCATCGAAAATGAGGACAAGACTGAAAGCAGCCGAAATGTGGTTCTACAGAAGGATGCTATGGATATCGTGGACTGAGCATACAAGCAACGACGAGGTGTTAGAAAGAATGGCAACAAAAAGGAAATTGATGCTGAGCATCAGGAAGAGACAACTGAAGGTCCTGGGACATGCAATGAGGAAGGAGAGCCTGGAGAACCTGATACTGACTGGACAGATAGAAGGAAGGAGAGACAGAGGAAGGCAGCGGATAACATATTTGCAGGGTCTGATCAGGTGGATGACGGAACAGGGGTTGCCAGGAGCAACAGGAGCAAACATACTAAGAGCCACAAGGGATAGGGAGACGTGGAGAGCCATGATCGCCTACGTCCTGAAGGGACGGGGCACACAGAAGAAGAAGAAGATATTGTTTACTCAAGAGTATCAATTTGTCTTAGAAACATGCAAAAACTGCTGCCTGTCAGTTTAAAGACCAGATTTGAAAATAGCCAGAAGTTAAATTAAAAATATTATAAAATTTATTTAAGGAAACTTAACCTAAATTTTTACTGAAACAAACAATCCTAGTAATATGAAAATTTTTTGTTAGATATTTGTTTATGATACTGACAATATTTAGTTTTTGATGACTGAAATGGTTGAAACAATAACAAAATAAATTAATACAATTTATTCAAATAAATTATTTTTGTCTTTTTATATTATGCTGTATATATTGTTACCTTGACAAAAAATAATGAAATAAAGTATTGAAATGTGATCTTTTGTTCACATTAAGACATCATCAAAGAAATGTCACAAATGCAAATGACAATTCTTACTATAATTGTTGCTATGAAAGCCTTTATAATTATCATGAAGGATGCAAAATGTTTTTACTACAATTTCATTAAAATTGAGGAAGAGTTTTTCACAATGTAAATTGTCATATATATATTCTTTGTAATCATTTTTGTCAAATATTTTGCAAGTAGAAAGTATTAATATATTTAATAAATTAACATGATTAAATGTGTAGTAATGATTCACAAAAAATTTCCAAAATGTATTATGTAATTCAAATTGCAGTGATGACAGGTCTCATATCTATGAAAACAGTGGCCAATATAAATATTACTACCAAAATCAGTGTATTTTATTTTTATTAAAGAAATCAAATTGAAAAAAAGGTACTGTCATATTAAGATGAAGTAGTGATGGATGCCAGAAAAAGAGAAAGAACAAGTTTAATATAACCAAAACCAGTTTTTAATATAAACCAGTTTAATATAACCAAACCAGTTTAAGCTTTTTAAACCACCAGAATGACGATACTAATTATAGATTTTCAGTTAAATTATCTTCAGATTTTTTTAAGCCTATAATTTTGTTTGGAATAGGAAAATATATAAAAATCTAAAATCTTATTAGATATCTACAAATAATGAAAACCATTTATTTTTTAATTTAGAAAGGTAAAAAATAAATAAATAAAAAAAAATCACTGAAAATTAATACTCATTATTACAAAGAAAGAAGAAAAATTACAATACATATATTCTGTTTACACACACACACACGTATAATCTCTTCACTGTGATGTATATTCTGGCATTATCTTAGGACAGTTTACCTATTGTTAATTTTGCTTTTCAATTGTTTCTTTTCATTCTAATAAATGAATAGATATGTCAAGTTAACAATAGAAATTATAAACTAATGAAAACAAAACTAGGAAAATCTCAATTTTCATTAAGTCGAGTCAACATTTTTTTCTTATACGAAAATGTTGGCCAGCCTTGCTTTTACAAGTTATTTTTTAACTTAAACATTTAATTAGTATCCTTTTGGAAATTGTCCAAGTATATTGAACATGTAACTTAATGAAAAGAAGAATCTGTTGACAATTTCTTAAAAAAAAAATATTGTAACAAAGAATAGAAGCTTAATTCATGTTAAAAAAGGAATGAATCTGAAGTTTCAATGTTTTTTTTCTGTCTAAATCTAGTTATGTTGTTTCCCCTACCACTTTGTATCAGGGTAAAATATAACATAATTCTTTTTAAATTTTTAACAATACTCAAACAAAACAAATTCAAAGGATATTACTTCATTTTAAAATTAACCAGCTAAATTTCTGAATAATTATTTCAAAGATGTGGAGTAAAGAAACTGAAGATAAATATACACGAGAGCAGAGCAACTGAAAATAGGAATAACTGATATCTTAATGCTTTAATAAGTAAGGAAAAGGTATGTGTGGATATATATATATATAAAAACACTAAGCTCTAATTGAATTTTACAGCTAATTTGTGATAAGTTTTAAAAAACAATAAAAAAAGCAAAATTAAAACCAAGTTCTTCCTTCAAAAATTAATCATATAAAGTATAAAATCTAACATCCAATGCTATTTTAAACTTTCTGGAACTGTATCTGGATCAAATATCTGTATTTGTATTAACTATTTTGATTGGTTTGTGAAAAAGAAAATCATGTTTTAATTTTTCAAGTGTCCTTTTCAGAGAAAGAAATCTTCAGATGCAATAGCAAATAAATTGAAAACTGTGACCACTAAATTGAGAATGTATGATTTTAAAATAACTTGCAAAGTGACAAAAATATATATATATATATATATATATATATATATATATAAAAGATAAAATATAGTTTTAAGGTTTGCTATATTTATAGGGATAGAGCATATGTAAATATAAAAGTGAACATTGAATTCAAAAGCTAGAGGTAACAGTGTGTTTCTAATACAGTGTCCTCACTACTGAACTTGGATTGTTGGATTATCAGTTTAGAAAAGATAAATGCATTTCATTAATTTGACTTGTGGCTTTTGTTCTTTTTAACGTCATGTCTCAATATTGTACATGAACAACCCTTCTTCAAAAACAGAGGCTTTTTATGCAAGCTGGAAGCATCTTATTTGCATAGGAAGAATGGAATTTTACATTAATTCACGAGACTTCCCAGCATATAATCAGGTGTAGCTGCCATATTTTTCTTTTTTGCACATAACAGGACCTTACATGATACATGAATTTGTACAGATTGAGGTAAGTACCTTCCGACAGGCATTTTATCACACACACCCTTGATCTACAAGATCAATAGTTGGTTTCATAATCTGCCATCCATGCCAGGCATCTCCGCTCACATTGCAACCTTTGTATGGGCTCTTGGGGGACCTCAATAACCTCTTCATCTGATGGCAAGGAACTTTGTACAGGTCCTTCTTGGGGGACTTCATCAACACCCTCTTCATCTGAGGGCAAGGAAACTTTCCATATATCTAGTACGTGATGTGGCACTCTGTTAACTGACACTTTGTTCTTAGATAGTACCTCAGTTACTGTTCCTCTTCCCCAGCGAGTTGTACAGCGAGAATTGGACAGTTTCACTAAAACCTCTTCACCCATTTTGATTTTCGCTTGCCTCTGTTCCACTCTTTCCGTTATGGCCAATGGATGTTGCCATTCGTACATGAAAACAGATCGATGCAGCACTGATGTTTCTTCTTGGCCAGTCTTCAGTGCCATGTTATACCAAAGGACTGCTTCGTGAGGTGAGATTTGGCTTCTTGCTGCTACAGCTTTTATAATTCGATGGTGCCTCTCTATGATTTCATTGCCGCTCGGGCAGTACGCAAATCTAAAGTACTGCTTAACACCCCACTTCTCACACAGCTCTCTAAAGATTTCCAAGCAAAAGGACACACCGTTATCCATTAGGACGTCTTCTACTGGCCCCCTTTCCGTAAACACCTCCTCAACAACTCTTTCTATCTCTTTTGCTGTTTCTGTTCAAATTTTTTGCCATATTGCTACTCTCCCAGGACCACAGTCAATCATAGTTAAATATGGTTCATAGCGATAATGCACGATATTCATGGCCAGTCTCCTCCAATTTTCTGTTAATCCAACTCCTCTTTTTCGTGCTTGGATGGCGCAGGGTCAATGGATTGGCACTCCCTACATTACTCCACCACCTCCTGAACATCTTCCATTGTGATGTTTGGATTCACTTTCCTCACTAGATACAAAGTTCCTTCCTTCCCAAAATGATGCATATTATTCAGGTCTTTCAGATCTTCTACTACACAGCGCACCAGAGCCATATCTTTCTTCTCCCATAGCCAGGCCGTCTTCACTCTGGTCAGCAGGTCTGCCTTGTTTTTCTGTGATGGAACTAATGTGACGGTTATTTTTGGTTCGAATTCTCTGATCAAGTCTCCAAGTTAACGCTTGATCAGCATCTCAACTGCCCCTTTTTGTCTTGATCCTTTTTTTCTCTCAAGACTTTTGACTTAATCCACGATGCCACTGTGGCCGAGTCCGTTCTAATTTCCACTGCTTGTAGTCCCCATTTCAAAGCTAGGTTGATGCCCTTCATTGTGGCATCAAGCTCTGCAACATTGATGTGGGTGCTATCATTTTTTTCTGTAGTCAAGCAGCATCTTCAGCAGTTACTCCTCCTATTTTTAACAATGCCCCTAGTGCCAGGCTGTTAGTGTCGCTCTATATTACCCCTTCCTGGCTCCTTATGTGCCATTCTTCTTTTACAGGGTCCACTTTTTTCACCTCCGCAATAACTTCCTGTATCACATGCAGCACTTCTTGGTCAATTTCATCCTCCCATTGGTCTGTACTGGTCTGCCTTTTATGCAGTTCGCAGCCATTTGGCTTCAGGGTAATGACCAACCAACTTCCCGTACACCGAAAAAAGTTCTTGCTTGGTCAGGCTGTCCTTGACTTCAGAGATCTCGTTTCCTCTTCCAAACATCAACTTTCCTGCCTTAATCTGCTGTAACTTCAATCCCAGAGCCATTCCGTTTTCTAACGACTGATGATTTAGCTGTCAGTCTGTACATTTTGACATGATTTCTCACATTTTCCGCAGTCACCTCTGTCTCGTCCACCAGTACATCATCGATATAAGAGCAGGTGGCTTTTTTCACCACTTCGTCTTTGGTCAGCACGGTTTTAAGCACTGCTGTCATAATTTTTGGTGCGGAATTCAGTCAAAATCCTAATCTGATCAAGCAATCTTTATATTCAACCAATTGATACCATCATAGTTTTTTGTTTGTCCACATGAATTTGAAGGTAGGCCAACTTTAAATCCATGATATTGGTTGCTTGCTCCATTCTCCTCCACTCTCTCATGACTTTTTCACATACGTTGATTCCATCTTTGGTGTGGCAGGCCACATACTTGTTCAATTCTCTGAAGTTCAATACTGGCCTGACTTTCTTCTTGGTAGGTCGAACCACTGCCATGAGTGGCAGAATTCCTTCAACTTTCCCTGGCCATGGTATTAAAATTCCTTTGTCAATTCACCTCTCAATTTCCTTCTCGAACTGTGGTCTTATCTCTCCTCTTAGCGTGCTTTTGTAGCAACCAACCTGATTTGTCAACATGGACGATCCTGTGGTCCATCGCCACTCTACTGTCCACTTGTCACCATCAAAATGGGCTCGGAAGTCTTCATCCTCAATCTGACATGGCTTGGGTTTTGTCGCTCGGATAGCATTATTACTGTTTGTGCTTCTTGCCATTCTAGTTACATACTGCCAAACTTCACCTGGCCCTTAGCAATTGTAGCTCCTCCCAGCCTGTCTATAACATCTAGGCCCAGTATCACATTGATTCCCTGGGCGAATTTATCCAGATGAGTTTATACAGAAGAATTTTAGAATTTGAAGAATAATAATTAGTCATGTAAATATCAAGAAAAAAGTAACCAAATAGTTTCAACTGTAGCAATTATAATCTTTAACAATGACACTGTTTATTCAGAAAGGGACAGTGACTTGATATGGTTCTAATTCATATTGCGAGATAATTAATTCAAGGTATACAGCAAATGATTAATTTTATCTTTTATTTTCACATTAATAATTAGTTAATGACATAACAAGATTTGCCTTGCGGTGTTATTAAAAAGAATAAGGAAGAAGCAATACAGAAGTTGTTTTCAGCTCAAATCAAAGTTATGGATAGTATATATATATATATATATATATATATATATATATATGCACACACACTGGGGGTGAACATGTGGGGACCTAAATTACTACTAAATAACAATTACTGAGAACATTCTTAGCAGGAACTTGTTGTTAATGTCCAGTAATTACTTAACAACTATATATAATATCAGGAAGCTTCTTACAATTATTTACTTATTTCCATAAATGCAAATGTACAAAGAAAGAACAAAGATACCATAAAGTAACTAAATGCACAAAAATCACTTTATCGGTTATAAATTAGAGATTTTTAAATAATATTACAAAAAAATAATGAGTTAATTTGCTTATATTAATTGATTGTATTATACAAACAGAAAGCAATTTCACTATTTTACAAAATTATTAATCAACAAAGTCTGAAAATACCTTACAAAATGTGTGAATTTCAGAGAAACAATTTTGATTTTTTTTTAATATAAAAAGTTGTCTAATTTTATAACTGGAAACATTTTCAATAAAATTTTTGGTTTCTCCATTTTACCATGATGTCCAATACTGATTTTGCTAATCCCTCAAAATTTTCAGCCAATTAAAATAAGTTTCCTGCATGATATTTTAGAGCAAGCTTAACACAAACTACAAAAAAAAAAAGCAAAAAAGAATACACTTTCTTCTGATTTTCAAAGATTTCACTAAAATATCACTAAGAAAATTAAACTCAACTAATTTTGAAACTTCTGATATCAAAGTTGATAATGTTCTCACATTAGGTAACTTAAAATCATCTTGAAATCTGTTATATACTGACCAAGATGTAACAAAATATTCAAATGTCCTGATAATAATATCAGAATCAAAGTTTTGTCTCAGTTCTTTGTGGTGACATAACAAATGATAAGAAAAAAATTTAAAAGAGCATATTAATGTTAAGTTACTAAGATCGCAAATTGCTTCATTGATTTGTGACTTATGTTGAAACATTATATTCAATTTTTTGAAAGAGAAAAAAATTGTTATATATATATATATATATATAATAATATTTATTAATAAATTATAACATTGATATGTTATAATATCACTACAAAAGTAGCTAAATTATAACATTGATATGTTATAATATCACTACAAAAGTAGCTATTTTGTTTCGACACTTTTTGTGTCTTTTCAAGTGATGTTGTTATTTCAAATGAATGGCTTTAAAAGGTTAAGAACAAGCAAGACCTCTTTTATCAGGGAGGCATTATTGTATGTACAATGTGGACCAATCAGAGTAAAGCAACTTTTACTTTGGAGAATATGTGGGAAGACTTAAAATTAATCTTGGTGGGCATTGGTATTAAAATTTTATAAAATTAAGATCAGCATTATTAATTAACTATTATATCTACTATATTTTTGTTGCTAAAAAAAAAAAAAAAAAAAAACTATATGTATATATATTTTAACAATTTTGTAGATTTAGAAAATTATTAATATTTTAGATGGGGGAGAGAAAAAAATGAACGCATACATGAATAAACTTACAAACATTCACATATGAAGAAATATTCACAAACATTAGTAAGAAAGAACATATACATAGTAATACACCCATGTATATATACATACACAAATTTCAAAATTTAGTTTTTATCGAGATGTCAATTTGTCTGTTAACTTTTAGGCAGGCTAAATTGCTACATATTGGATACAGTCACGGCGCATTCATAGAATCACTGGCCTCATATGAATGGGGTCAGGATAGACATAATCATATTTCAATGCATGAACACATAAGCGGGAATAAATATATACTTACGCAAAACCATAAAACAAACTTAAATGTGCAAAACGTCATACATATATACATACATATACATACACACATACACATATATATATATACACACACATACACATATATATACACACACACACACATATATACACACACACACATATATATACACACACACACATATATATACACACACACACATATATATATATATATATATATATATATATACACACTAGCATTGTAGCATTCAAATATCAAGTTTTAAAAAATTTTAATTAAAACAGAATACTCCCAGTGAAAAAAAAATCAGCAGATTGGATGAATAACTGATTTATAGCATGTAGCTGTTGATCAATATTCTGATATGATTTTTTAAACGTGAGGATTTTGTCTTTTTAGAGACTGTGCCAATTTATCATTTTGCATATTTAACACAGAAACAGAAGTTTTTTTTGTTTGTTTGTTTTGGTTGAGGATTATGTAAAACGCTTATAGCAAATGATGAAATATTGATGGTAGATTTCTGAGTTGTACTTTTCTTGTAATAACTACTGTTTCATAATCAGACTGAAAATGCCTTTCAAAAACAACAGTGTTTGGCTTGTCAGGGATGTTATCTTGTGATATCGCCTTTAACTATCATTCTTTCTTATTCTGATGTTGGTAAAGGCAAACTATACAAACCTTATTTTGTTAATCATTGTTACCATGACAACCTGTTACACATTACTTTTTTACCATTTTGAGAAAGATTTTGGAGTACTTCACCTATTTGCTAATGTATTTGTGTTCACCGATTTCAATGCTCATCATGTTGAGTTGCTGGAAAACCATCACTGATCTTGCTGGAGTCCAAACACTGAACTTCTTAATCACTCAGTCTCTCATTCAAGTAGCAAATTTCCTCACACATTTCCCCAGTAACCACAATAGACACTTCTCTTCTAGAGCTTTCCCTTACTTCTATCCCTGAATCTTGCCATGTTATGCAGCTCTGGCCTCTCAGCAACTTTGATCATGCTGTGATGTCTGCAAATGTCTCTTTCTATTCCCCTTTCACTCAGCAGAATATCTTACTGTCATCAATGAGAAGACTGAGACTTGTTTCATGATTTCCTTTGTGATGTCCCTTGGAACAAAGTTTTTAGTCTTCCTGCTCAAGACTGTACCTCTGAAGTCTATTCCTGGATGAAAGCCAGTATTAATGTCTTCATCCCAGCTTGAAAATTCTGACAAACCTCATTCAGCTCAGTTTTCTCCTGCTTGATCAGCTGCCATCACCCACAGGAATCACTTCTTCCAGCTTTACTGGAGCAACACATCTGATCACAATAGACACATCTTTGTCTCTGCTCATAATAAATGTAAGAGTGTTCTAAAATGATGCTAAGCTGTTTTCTGATAGAATGAAGCAGCATATAACATCTCCCAAATTTGATTCCAAAGGTTACTGATGGCTCTGCAAGAGTGTGCTGAACAACAGAAAACCCTCAATTTCTCCTCTATTCAAATCAATTTGAAGTACTTACATTCACAGCAGACAAGGTCAAGTGCTTTTCTTGCAAATTCGCATTCAACTCCACACTTAACTCATCTAGAGTATCCACATCCAATTTCCCAACTGAGTAATATAACCCTGTCTCTGGTCTCTAACATAACTTCTAAGCTTGACTCCCATAAGGTAAGTGGAGGTGATAGAGTTTCAGTTATAGTTCTAAAGAAACATGCCTGAGCTGGCTCTAGTTCTCTCCAAAATCTATAACTATTGCATCACTGTTTCCTGCTTATTGGAAGTCCTCCTCTGTAGCTCCTGTCTTTAAGAATTCTTGGGAACTCTGATCCCTCTAATTAACATCCTATTAGCTGCTTATCTCTTTTTGGCTATTTGAGGCTATTATTAATGCTGAAATAGGCATCTCACAACCTTCTCTATGACAAACAATATGGTTTCCACTTCACCAGGTCTACTGCTAATGCGCTAATGACTATCACTGAATATATATATATATATATATATATATATATATATATATACACACCAGGCTCTTAACAGCAAAGCTCAAGCTGTTGCTCTTGATATCTCAATAGCATTTGACAGAGTTTGACATTCTGTGCAAGCTCCAGGGCTATGATAATTCTGGATGATTGTTTGATCTAATCCAATTGTTCGAATCAAATTGTGAAATGAAGATTATTTTGAATGAGCAAGATTTTAGATTCTTTCATACGAACATGGACATACGTCAAGGTTCTATCCTAGATCCTACACTTTATCTGATTTTCATCAATGATCTTCCTGATGTAATCAGTTCCCAAGTAGGTATTTATGCAGATGATACCACCATTTACTTCCATCTCAACAGTAAATCTGCCAAGACTGACAAAGTAAACCTAGCTGCTGCCCTTCAAAAGAACCTGCAATCTGTGATTGAATGGGATAAGAAATAGCTTGTAAATTTTAATACCTCCAAAATGAAGTTGCTCTCCTTTAATCACCATAGAGAAACTTTCCTGCCTACCTTCAAAATGGATGATGCTAGTCTTCAAGAGAGCAACACTGTGCCTCCTTGGCCTCACTCTCTCAAATGATCTCACATAGAATCCATAGCTGCATTTACTGCCAGGAAGGTTAGGTAACTATCAGGCCAGGAAGTTTTTTTTTTATCAGAATCTATTTTGCACATTTATAAATCTCCTATTTGTCCATGCATTGAATACTGCTGCCACATCTGGTTGGGTGCTCTTGCTATTCATCTTGAGGTTCTTGACAAAATCCAAAGAAGGATCTGTAATATAATTGATCTTGACTTGGCAGTCCACCTTCAGTCACTTTCTCACTGATGTGATGTAGCTTCCTTCTGTCTTTTCTACAAGTATTTTCATGGCAACTGCTCTGACAAGCTTTTTCCCTGGTTCCCCAACTACATATGCTACTAGACTGGCATCAAGGTCCCACCCTTTTACTGTCAAAATAGTTAAATGTAACTGCCTCTTTTCTCACACTTTCTCTTTGTAAAACTCCTTTCTGTTTGCTTGCTTTGCTGCTAACTACAATCTCCAAAAGTTTAAATGCAACATTAATTGCCATCTTCCATCTCCTTGATCCCCATTCTCCTCTTATCCTTATTTTGACATCCTCTGGACCTTGTTTTTTCTCTCACTGCAACCCCTGCACACCAGTTGTGGTTCTACCTTGCTTATGGTGAAATTAATATTAAAATAAAACTGAAATTAAAAAAATATTAGCAAAGTTATTTTGTAAAAATTCCTTCTAAAAACTGTATGAACTTTATATTCTAAGGTCTGAAGAGTTTGGACTTCAGAATTTAGGCTTCAGAATTTAAAATTTGTATGAATGAAGGAATCTTTTAGAGACTAACATGGTTTAAGAAATGCCAGGATGAATGAATTTTGGATTCAGGCTTGGGAATTTTAGAGTTTGTAATATTACATTTTTGGTAATTGTATTTTATGGAGAGGGAGGGGACAATCACCTCCTCCCCATAAAATACAATTATCTAAACAAAATTAAAGTTTAATGTTGTGAAAAATCTTAATTTTGTTGAAAAATGACCCAGTTGATTATAAACATTCAATGAAATATAATTTTAAAAAATGCTGTATGCATAACTTGCATACCTGCAAGAGATAGGAAGTTTTTTTTTCTTTATTAAGGTACAAAGTCCAATTTAAAAATGTAATATAATATTGTGAACCAAGTGAATGATAGGTCAATTAGTTTTTGCTGATTTATAGATTCTCATAGATGTACTGATCTAAGAAAAACTATTTGGCTATAAAACTTGTTTTTATCAACTTCATATACCAATGAACTCACAAAATTAGAATATGCTTTGTAAAAAAATGCTTCATAGTCAAATCAAAGAGGCATAATTTGGAGATATTTACTTAAAATTTAAGTTTTTGTTAATATTAAAATATTCTACTTTAGACAAAAGGAAGAACTAAACCAAATATCTTGATCTACAGAAAGTGGAACAGTCATGAAAACAACGAAACCAATAATAGGTTCTCATTTTTATTTTCAAAGAATTCAACTACCTACAATAACAATTTTCAAACCTGATTTACCTCTAAGTTAAACCCGGACAAAAACTTACAAAATAAATATCTACTTGGTTAGAAAGTATTGCAACAAAATGTGGCTTGTGATTTCCCTGAATTTTTAATGCTTATTTGGCAATCTTTGCAGTTATAAAAAAATGTCAAAACTGAAGGGAGTTTTGAACCAAAACATTTTTGACTGTTTAATATCTTAATTGTATAAATCTATTAGTATTTACACAAAAAAAATACTTTTTAAGGTTGTAAATCCTATTTATGGAAAAATAAAGGTGCATATAAATTATAAGTAGATACATTTTCTAGGGTTTTTTTGTAATATTCTAGAAGTTATATGATAAAACTGATAAAATTGATAAGCTTCATACATAAAACTAAAAGTATTTTTAAATATTGAACTAAAGAGATTAGTATAACCAGTCACCTGAATCACCAAGATAATAAATGAACTTCAAATGTTTAAAATTACTCTTTAGCTTTGAGAAATCCAGCCATGGAATCGTTAAAAATTGTTGAAAGTAGTGCAAGACAGTGTGTGTGTGTGTGTGTGTGTGTGTGTGTGTTTTATCTCATTATTTGCATAAGGTTAATTTCTTCATATCAGGAAATAAATGCGCGCACACACTCCCTTTGCATCAGGGAAGGCTTGATTATAAAAATCATTTCCATGAGGATTTTAAAAAATTACTGTCACTTATAAACTTCAATGATACTTGAAAATAAAAGCAACTAAGCTATTTTGGAATGGGGAAACTTTCAAGCATTTCACCTGAAATTGTTCTTATTGAGACTTCTCAAATGTCTATAGAAGGAATCTAATGTATATGTTTGGCAGTCAAGATGGAAACAGTCCATCAAAACATTTTCTAATTTATTTTTTTTTAACACTTTCATCTACAAAGCTAACTTTCTTTTATTTTAAAGGATTTTTTTCAATCAGGTAATGCTTCAAAGTCGAGTTTGAATTCCAGCTGAATTCATTGCATTCACTTATGTGCAAATACAGTTGGGAAAGGTATTAATCCGTTTCTTCCCTCCAGTTATGGGTTAAATAATAGGACAGCTTGGGTTCTTTAGCCTTGGCTGGCAACCAGTCTATCGCAGAAAGCAACCTAGTGCGGGATAATATTTTGCCCAGTCAGTCATGTCTCGAAAGAGACATGATCGCCCAAGCGTGTATCACGTATTTTTAAACCAAAATAAAGAAAAGATGCCAATGGGAAATCAAAATATAAGCTTAAAACTTCAGTAATTTCAAAAATGTTAATTTTATTCTTTATCATGGTTTCAGTTTCTGAGGTCCTGTTTTAATATTTTTTTGACAATGATCAAGGGTTAATGGGAACTAAAATAGGATTTAGTATTAGGAATTGAAAGAAAGAAAAAAATGATGAAAATCCTATTAAAATAGTTCTGTGATATTGATAGTTGAAATACAATCCTTCCTCTGGTTGGATAGAACAAATAAAATAGATGAGTGATTACAAACGTTCTTTTTATGCTAATCACTTAAAAATGTGAAGTGCTGAATGAAGACAATAAATGTTAAAGAAAAAAATGTGGGATAAAAGAACTGAAGGTGGGGGTGATTTTGAGTATGAAGAGATTTTTTCAATCAATTTGGATTAAGAAATCCTCATGAGTATCAGATTAAAAATTGAAATCCTCTTAATCCTAGAATTAGTTAAGATTGGTGTCAACTTTGCATTGTGTATAGTTGTTTAATGTTTGTAGATGTAGGCATGATTAATAAGAAAAGAAAAAAGGTAAGCAGGTAGCAAGAAACAAAATCAAAACTAAAGGTAGTAATTGAGATTTTAAGAAGATTTAATAAAATAGTTGACTTTTTATAGTAAAATAAAAAAAAAGTTTGATAACAATCCCACTAATGACAAAGTGTTCTCTTTACCAAAAGAACAAAACTGATTCTCTGTTTTGTACTATCTACAGTATTTTCTTTATTGATGTGTGAATCATTTTAGTAAACTTGAGTATATAATGATTTATTCAAATGGTTGTCCTTAACTTGGTCACTATTGTTGCAATGTTTTATTCATTGTGTCTTGTGAATTTCTTCAGATACTTGTCATCTTTGGCATGTTCTTGGAATTTCAAACTGAACCCTTTATTCAATTCAAATTCACATTCCATGCTGCTTCTGACTGGTAGTTAGGAGCCCTACCTCTTGTGTAGCATCAAGAGCGGCCACTCTGATCAACAGTTGCATAATGTCGAGGTTCTTGTAGTGGCCATGTCGCGCATGGATAGGTGTTGCTGCAGGCGCTTTCAGTGGGCAACCCCGAGGCCACACTTTGCTGCAGCCCGCGCCAGTTCCCTTCCAGTGCACATCGCTGCTAATGACCATTTGCCTCCTCTACTCGAGGTCTCTCTCCAACAACAACATTAAACATGAACATCCATATCTCCGCAAAAAAAGCTAAACCAGGCAAATTAAAATCACCTAAACCTCTTAACATTTCCTTTACTAACATCCGAGGTATCCAAACCAACTTCTGTAGCGTTGAATCTTTCCTTCTTCAAAAGTCCCCTGACATCCTAACTCTTTGTGAAACTAATCTCAACAGCTCAATTCCCTCATCTGATTTCTCTATTCCTGGCGACTTTCCCTCTTCAGAAAAGACTCTAATGTCCACATGCATGGGCTTGGTGTTTACATCAGTGAACACCTTCCACTAGCTAGGATGATCTCTCTTGAATCCTTAGATCATTCTTATATGTGTTTCTGTATCTTCTTTCTAAGTTAGCTATCTCTTCTTTCTCTATCGATCACCTTCATCTTTCGACTGCTCCGTATTTGACAGCATCTCCAATAATATCAACAAGGCCATTTTCTCCCATCCTTTTGCCCATATATTTGTGTTTGGTGACTTTAACACCCATCATGCTGAGTGGCTGGAGAACTCTGTCACAGTTCATGCTGGTGTACACACCATGAATTTTTCAATCACTCAGTCATTTACACAGGTGGTGGAGTTCCCACGCGTTTCTGTAATAACCCTAATGGGCACAACTCACTACTAGATCTCTGTTTTACCTCTACCCCCGACTTTTGCAATGTCAAGCAACTCTGCCCTCTCGGAAACTCTGACCATGTGGTAGTTTCCATCAGCATCTCCTTCCACCTCCCTCCACTCCACCCAAGAACCTCTGACCAGCAGAATATCTTACTGCTACCAAAGTGCCAATTGGGACTTGTTCTGTGATTTTCTGAGTGACGTCTCTTGGAACAAAGTATTTAGCCTTCCTGTTGAAGACTGTGCAGCTGAGTTCTCCTTTTGGGTTAAGGCTGGCATCGATGCTTTCATCCCTGCCAGGAAATTGAGACTTAAATCCCACTCATCCCCCTGGTTCTCCCCTGCCTGCTCAGCTGCCATTGGTTTACTCTCATCTTGATCAAAAATCTGCCGGGGGCTGACAAAGCAAACCTCACTGCCGAGCTTGAAAAGGACCTCCAATCCATGGTGGACTGGGGTAAGAAATGGCTCATAAATTTTAATGCTTCCAAAACGAAGCTGCTATCTATTAACCATCATGGACACTCGTTCCTCCCACCCATTAATAAGAATCAGACTTCACTTCCTGAAAGTAAAACACTGCACCTCCTCGGATTAACTCTCACATTTATATAGAATCCATAGCTAAATCTGCTGCTAAGAAAGTCAGTTCTCTGTATAGGGCCAGGAAGTTTTTTTCCATCCAAAACAATCCTGCACATATACAAATCTACTATCTGCCTGTGCCTTGAATATTGCTGCCATTTCTGGTCGGGTGCTCCTGCTATCCACCTAGGGGTCCTTGACCAAAACTAATGGAGAGTCTGTAATGTGATCGATCCCGACTTGGCAACTACGATACAGTTGCTTTCTCATCATTACAATGTGGCTTCCCTGTGTCTCTTCTACAAATACTTTCACAGCTTCTGCTCCGATGAACTTAGGTCACTGGTACCCCCATATATGAATTTCCTCGAGCCACAAGATTAGCAACTAGGTCCCACCCTTTTACCATGAAACCAATAAATTGTAAATGCAAATTCTACTCCAGCAGCTTCTCTTCTCGCACTTCTCGCCTGTGGAATTCCCTTCCGCATACTTGCTTTCCTGACAGCTACAATCTTCAAGAATTCAAATGTAAAGTCAATAATCACTGCCTGTCTCACTAACTGCTTTTTCCTCCGTCCACCCCACTCATCAGTATTCTCTTCCTTCTCATACTCTCTCCCTGACACCCTCTGTAGTCTGTCACTTTTTCTCATAACATTCCTCCTATGCAACCCCCAGCACAATAGTGGCAGTAAAATGCCTTGCTTGGGGCCACACGATTATATATATAAAAAAAAAAAAATATCCCTGCTAACATGTATTAGTAAACAATTCTGTTACTTTGTCCTTTTGTTGATTAACAGATGTTTTGATATTTCAACCAAGTTAAATCAGTTTCACATCTGTAAAGGAATGTGAGATACTTCAACATTTATGTTCATTTTTAATGGAGTTTCTCTATTGTTATTCTTTTATCACACCAACTATATATTGCTCTGATAATCTGTCTAAATTTTTCAAATAAAGAATTATTATTGCTATTATATACATAATCAAATATAACAAAGACCTAAACAAGGCCAGAAGATACAACACTTAAAACACTGTGTCTATAAACAACCAAGACAAGGACAACAGTTCAAATAAATTAGTATATATATAATCTGGTAACTCTTAATATACTGTTTTTACTCATTTCAATGCTTGACCCAAAGACTGAACTTACAACTACCAGGTGACTGCATACCAATGCTTCTATCCACTATTGTCTTGTTGCACCATGTGATAGAAAGAATTATAAATACAATTTAAAATAGTTATTTTCACAACTAAAAAAACTTCAGCATGTTTAGGGTTAACATGCTTTTGGCTAATAACAGAATTACTACCATTATCCATTCAGGACAAAGTTACTAATGTTACTTGGAGAAATAAATACAAAATAATTGAAAACATCCGTCACACAAAGTTTTTTTTTATGTAGCTTAAGAAACAGAGAAAGAAAAAAGTCATTCACAATAAATTTCATGAAGCTTTATAGTACTTTCATATTTTCTTAGAAAAAAAAAATCATTGACAACAAAGCTTGTGGATAATGTTTCTCTTTCAAGCATTTAGTCAGAAGAATTAAATTTTTTTTTCTTAGAAAATACTTAAATGTTTATGGAGAAAACAGAAGCTGAAAAGTATGAAGAAATAAAGAAATTAAATCACTATATATTCTGGAAAATTTTGGTGATTAGGAGAAAATGCCAAATGCAATAAGAATATTTCATCCATTTTAATATTAAACATATTGTGATTCCATTCATGATAAAAAAATTTTCATGCAAAACTCAAATTTATTTTGCTTCAAAGAACTTAAAATTTTCTTTACAATTTGATTTTAAAGAGGCTTATTTTCTTGTATAGCAATTAAAATGCCCAAATAATTATATGAAGTTGACTGAATATTTTTCTTTGATTTTATAAATTTTCCATCTGGCATGTTCTCATGAAATAAAAAAAGAAACTTATTGCTAGAAAAAATTTAAAAATGCTCACAATTTGTGGGTTCAAATTCAAACTTTATAATGAGAGAAAGAGAAATCTGCAAATATTAATTTATTTGCATGACGATATGAGCAATAATTAATAACTTCAAAATAATATTGTCATTTCTTTTGTCAATAATACAAACTTTCTTCAACTATAAATATTATTGACTATTACTTTATGCAATTGCCATAGAAATGCATATATTTATATAAAGAAAGACATGCATGATAGAAATATACTTTTTGTCTAACAGAGAAAATCACAAACATAAACAATGATTGCATTGTATACATATTTTATTTCTGAAAAATAGTTTCATGTATGTCATGGTATAGAACTATACAGATAAAAAAATGCACAAATAGACATACAAATTTTCCATTAAAAAGAATACTAAGACAAATAGGATATATATATCCTTGAATTTTAAATCAACTTGCATTTTCACATGCTTATTGACTGCACATTTCTCATATTATATAAAATGTAAGTTCACACAGGCATATGAAATGTCTTACATGAACAAATCTGAAGTAGTTATTATTGACAATCATTTTTAGCCTATGTCACTGCTATGAATTATCTTGTTTATTGCTTCAATTTGTTTAACCTGCCAGATTTTAATTCCTGAATGATCATACTAGCTCCAGAGAATTACAGTGAACAGGCATAATCTATTCTTTGCATGTCATCTACAACATAGATAACATTTTATACTTCATCTTTTTCTTCTGTCTTCTACAAGAATGTTTTTCTTTATGGGGCCCTTTATTTTATTATTCATTTAGACTTATTTTTCTACAGATAATCCATTTCTACTGTCTTTATCTCCACATGTTAATCTTCTCATGCATCTCTGTCTTATTGACACCATTTTTACAAACAATTTAACAAATCACTAATATTTTTTGTTGACAGGTTATCACTCATCTGAGGGAACAATGTCAAATTTCTGTCCATCTTTTCTATCTGGAATAAAGTATTTAACATTTCTTGTAACCACATTCATTCCTTTATTTAAATCCCAACTACATTTTCTTATTGTATCATTTTACATAGAATAGCTCCAGCATCTTGGATAACAAGATTTTTATCTGTGTGTTCAATAATTGTATGGACAATGTATACAAGAGTTAGAAAATATTAGTCAATGACTATTTTTCACCTATCATCATCTCATTCTTTCCATCACTACCAACTATGTTTCAAATATTTTCATCAGATATTCATCTAAGGAATGTTATTCAACTGAAATACTCTGTAATAGAAATAAAAAATAATGATTAAAAGTTAAAAAATAAATGCAATAACAAATATTACTGACAAATCATCTCAAACTTTCAGAGATATTATACATTAAGTAAATTTATAATAAGAATTTGATTTTGAGCTTATTTAAAGGGTTTTACTAAATCATATCTGTTCATGATTATATATCTTGTCTCTGCTATCCATTTGATCCAATCAATCTATCAAAATCACAATGACTTCTACAATGTATAGACATTATCTTTAATATATTTTTTTTCATCCCATGCAAGGAAGTTACTGAGTATGAAAGAATAAAAATAATAAAGAATGAATGGGTGTGTTTTCATGAGTTATACTTGAATTCCAATTATTATATGCATGAAGACAAAAGATTGCCAAACAAAAAGTTTAAAAACTATTGACTGATATAATTCAAGTTTGTTTGGTTTACAGAACAAATTTTATCCATGTCTTTGTTGCTAAATCTAAAAAATCATAGACAATAAAAGCAAAAGTTTATCTAGACGTTTTACGATATTATACTCTTGATAAACTGACAGATTTTTTTCTACTTGATAATATTTAAAGATATTACTTAACATTTCATTTATCCCATGAAAAATTTTTGTTATTATTATTATTAATATGAAGTTCTATGTTAGCTTTCAGTTATCATTGCAAGGCTGAATAAATTGCAAGTATCTTTTTTTTTAAATATTAGGAAATGTTATTTTGAATAAAGGCATATTCACTAAATTAAGAACGATAAATCATTGCTTTCGTTTTTTTCAGGTTCTTCAATTTTTAGAGTCACCAAGTATTGAAGAAATGCTACAAACATGTTACAGGAAATATTAATGTAGTTGAATCAGCAACTGACTTGACAACCAAATAAGACAATAGCTCATCTGGTAAGAAACTAAAATTAATTACTTTGAAAATGATAAAAATTTTCTAATTTGAAAAAATACATTTTTACCTTGAGAAAAATGTTATCTACACCAAATTTTATACAAAAAATACTTTCTCAATAAAATGGTTTAACCAACTAACGTTAGTCAAATTTTTCAATATAATATATATATATATATATATTGTGTGAATTTCAATTTATAGTATTTATTTTATGTTTGGTCCATGGTCTATTCAGCATCCTTCAGTAGGACCATATTTCAGTTGCTTCAAGTCTTCCCTTTATCTTTGGCAAGATTGTCCAGCATTTACTACCATATTGAAGGACAGACATCACATATCAATCCAGTAGTCTCTCTCTGTTTCCAGTAAAAGTTTTCTGTATCTCAATCTACTCAGCTTCTGGAATGCTTACTTGGCCATGTTAATATGTCTTCAAATCTCATTGTCACACTTTCTGTTCTCTTTTAGAATACTTACCAGGTAATGAAATTTCTGTACCTGCTTGATTTTAGTATCACCAGCCTATAGTTGGAATTCTGGACTCCTCTTTACTGATGAACAGTTTTTTTGTTTATGTGTAGTCCTTTCTTTGTGCTTTCTTTAACTACTTTTTGTAGAAGGTTTTGCAGTTTCCTTTTCATGTCTGCTATCAAAACTGTATCATATGCCTATCTTATTGTTCAGATTGCAGCTGCCTATGAAAAATCCTGGAAAAACTTCTAGAGCTCTCAGAATTGCCTAGCTATATAGGGTGAATAGATATGGTGCAAAAAACATTATTTTATACCTCTCTCTATCTTTATATAGCTGCTGAACTTGTTTCCTGTCTGTATGTAGACAGTTTGCTGCCAGTACAGGTTCTTGATTACTCTAATATTTTTTCTGAATATGTCAAGGTTATCAAGCATCTCGATCAAGTCAGTGTGGTGTACTTTGTCAAATGCCTTTGTGTAGTCTATGAAACACAGTACATGTCCTTCTACATTTGTATTGACCTTTCTGATAACATTCTAAGCATAAATATCACATGCCTTGTTCCAGTGCCCTTGATAAAATTGCACTACTCTTATCCTATCTCTGGCCTGATTCTGCTGCATGGACTATTCATCAGAATTCGGATGAGCTTTGTTATGCGACTCATTAAGCTGATTGTTCATTGGAGTTTACATTCCTTTGCACCTGGCTTCTTAGGAAGTGCATTGTAAACCGATCTGCTTAGATCTTCCAGTACATAGGCACTGCTGTAGATTTCATTTATTATTTCTGTAATTTTCTCAATCATCTAAGGTTGCCAGCATCTCTATTTAGTATTGTCGGTTGTTCTCTCTTGTTGTGGAAGGGATCTTCAATATATTCTTCCCATCACTGAAGTATTTTCTCTTTCTCTAATATGAGTGTTCCATCCTTGGATTTTATATATTCTGTTGAAGAGTATGTCTTGTTCTTTATTAGTTGTGCTCAATCTCTATTTCTGCACATTTGTTGTTAATCTATTCCTCTTTAGCTTGTCTGCATCTGCTCCTTATTTCCTTGTGTAGTTTCCTGTATTCTGTTCCATGTCTTTGCATTGTTTTCTGTCTCTTTTGCATCGTGTCAAGAATCCCATCTGTGATCCACTCATTTTTTCTTCTATGTCCGTTTTCCTTTGGGACAATGCCATTTGCTGATGTCACTAATGCTTCCTTTAGTGTGTCCCCTTGAGTTTCCATTTCTAATTTGCCCCTCATATATTTTTTTCACACTGTCCATGTATTTTTTCTGCAGGTTGGGGTTGTTCACTAGACTTCTTCAATCTACAAAGTTTCATCCTTGGATAAGTTTTGCAATGAACAACTGCATTCCTGAATCTCTTGTTTATACTTAGAGAGTTGATTTGTTTTTTGTCACCTCCTGGGCTTCTCCATGTCCATAATTGTCTTGGGTGTTT
The DNA here is from genome assembly GCA_037127315.1 of Ascarosepion bandense. Lineage (NCBI taxonomy): Eukaryota > Metazoa > Mollusca > Cephalopoda > Sepiida > Sepiidae > Ascarosepion > Ascarosepion bandense. The sequence continues at coordinate 863,910 of JBBBDQ010001568.1, read as the reverse complement.
CTAAAACCAGGTGTTGGTTATTACCTCATCATTTGCTGTACACCACTGGATCCATTTTTCTCCTTGGTCATTGTCGTTTCTTAGTCCAAAGTTGCCAACTGTTACACCTTTCTTCTTGCCTACTTTGGTATACAGGTCTCCCATGATAATTCTAATTTCTTGTGTTTTACACTGAGCCTTGGCATTGTCCAGTATGGAATAGAAAAATTCTATTTCCTCCTCTGAGCTTTACATTGTCAGTGCATACACTATTATAACAACTATGTTGAAGGGCTTTCCTTTCAGTTTGACCATGAGAACTCTTTCAGATAGCTGGCAGTACCACAGAACACATTTCTTCATGTCTTGGTCCAGTATCACGCAGATTTCCTTTTCTTGATTTTTATTACCTGCATACATGATCTTGTGGTTGTCACTGATAAAATCTTTGTTGTTTGGCTACCTAGTTTTGCATGTTCCTAAAATGCTGATATTCAATCTGCTCATCTCCTGCTTGACATTTTCCAGTTGTCAACAGTTGTTCATTGTTTTGACATTCCATGTCCCTAGAGAAATTTTTTGTTTGGTGTGAACAGTTGCAGGATAATGGTCTGGTGACACCAATTGCTCATATCATTCCTTTCTGGGTATGGGATCAGCTCCTAGGAATTGTATCACCTTTATGCCATTGGCACTAACAGTCACTGGATTACGGTCAAATGACACCTGTTACCCATGTTGGTCCTTACTGGGTGAGGGATTAACTCCTTCGGACTTAACCCCCTTCATGCCATTGGGCTTTACATATTGATTTTTCAAGGCCATGAGTGTTCTGGGGAACAATAGTGGAGTGGTTTCCTATTGCCTTCTCCATGGTGATTTATCAAGACACCACCTCTAGCTAACTGGCTGTTGACTTCGAGAGTACTTCTACCCTTTTCGTAGGTTTTATTTTTCGTCCTACTGGGTTGCTAATATCTCACCTCACTCACAAGACCATGGAGTGAGGTAGTAATCTGGACAATAAAAAATGTGGTGGTAGTGGTGGTGGTTGTGTGTGTGTGTGTGTGTGTGTGCATGTGTGTGTGCGTGTGTGTGAGGGCTTTAGTCAGAAAAAAAACATTAGATCAAAGAAGAAATACTGTTTAAGTGTACCTTGAATAAAAATACTGGTAAAATATACATTAATCCCTGGAGACTGAGTTCATTTTTCAAGTTAGGTTGAATAGAAATAAAGTGCTGTTTACTGGAAAGCTAGATCAGTATAAGAAAAAATTATTATAAGTTCTAAAGCGTGATAGGAAAAAGGAATACACCAACATTTCCTTATCTCTGAATGAAATTAAGTATTGTATTTGAAGTTTCTAGAATGTTATTAATACCTGAAGGATACTTGATCAAAAGAATCAATGCATAATCGTCTTAACTTTCAAATCTTTTTTGGAAATGAAAGAGTTAAACTTCATAAATATCTCTCCTTTAAGCAATGTTTAACTTCTAAAATAGTTTGTGGATTAGTATAAATAATTAATATATACTTAAATAAGTAAATAAGTATTTCTTCACGTATGCATCTACTGCATTCATCCTCCTCCTAAATGATATCAGTGGCACTGATTACTGCAAAAAACAGAATTGCTGGTAAAACCCACTGAAACTGTTTGACACAAAATAGAAATTTTAGATTCAGTTTAATACACAATGAACAATTCTTACAAAATGAGACACAAAACTCAAACTTGAATGGTTATAAAATATGAGGAAATAGATTTGCTTTGCTTACAATAAATAATTAAAAACAAACATTATTAGTCTCCTGTTATGATTGTTAGCCATTTTATTTATGTCAAGACTGAGCCAAAAAAAAATAAATAAATAAATCAGACTTAATTGCAAAGAAAGTTTTCTTATTTCAATTAAACAATTACAAATAACAATACATGGAAAAAGAAAGATAAGGAAGTTTTCAATAGATAAATTTTTAAGAAAAGAAATGATTAGAAATTGAGAAATACTATAATCAGATAAAAGAAGGAGGGAGAGAGAGAAATGGTCATCAGGTTTGTAGGCAGATTATTCTTAAATAAGAAAAAGAATATATGATTAGCATTAAGTGGGGGTCATGAATAAATTAATTGTTACCAATATAAACTGCTTATAAATAATAAATAACAGGTTCTTTCAATCTGGAAAAAGATTCAGAAGTAAAATTATATGTAGTTAGCGGTTTGGATTCAAATACAGAGACACATCACTGAGTCTATAAAACTGAATGTTGACATACTGAGGTAAATTGATATCTTGATGTTAGTCATAGTAAACTGTCTGCTCAAGCAAGGGTTCACTTATTGGATTTTATATTTCTTTTCTTCAAATTGCTTCATACTGTCATGACTGTATGAAGTAATTTGAATAAAAGGAATATAAAATGGTTAGTAAAATTTTATAAGCAACAAGCTGACTGCTAAAGGAAATAGATCTTTTTGATTTGACACTATTCTTTACATAAAATAGCAATCATCAAAGAACAAATAGAACATCAAGCTTCTTATCAATCAGTCTATTCACTATCCTTTCAGAATGTTGGTAATCATTGATCAATATAAGATCCCCTTTTTTATCTGTGGAATTGTGATTAGTTCTTTGAAGATAGTAGAATGGTTTCCTGTTGCCTTCTCCATCATTTTCAAATCTGATGTCATTCTCCCCAGCCATTCTCATTCAAAGCTAGAGAGTCCAGTCTACCCTGTTATTTAACTCATAACTGGGTTAGCATTGAGTAATTTCATCATACCTTTCTGAAGAGTACTAGTGCAATGTGAATGCAACAAATTAGGCTGGAACATGAAGTTTGCTCACCATTTACATTTTCTGTACCAGTAACCATTACTTGCACATCTAAAATGCTTTTTCAGTGAAATTAAAACAGTTCAGTAAGTAAGACTTTTAGAAATTTTTCTGAATAATAATAAAAGAAAAGAAATAAAAAAAAAATGAACAAAACAGAAATCTTCAAACAACCTCACAAAATCCATTTTTACTTCAGTTTATAAATTCAAGGCCTACTTAAGTACTAAAGTGAATAATTCTGGTGAGAATTATGATAATAAATAAGCACAATCAAGAAATTTCTACAATGTAATGCTATGTTGCCTTACAAAAATAAACATAAAATGGATTGCGTAAATTAAGTATTTTTCTGAAATATCTAAGTGATAATGGAAAGTGGTGAGCGTATAGAGAATTAGAATTCTACATAACATTGTTTTAGAAATTAATCCAGTAATTGAAGACAGAAGTTTGATAAGAATGGCTAAAGCAAATTTCTTAACTCATACTCAATGAGGATAAGAAAAGCATGAAAAATACACACCCATAAAAAAAAAAAAACAAAAAAAAAAAACAATCATTGGCCACACCATTTTAATGTAGAAAACAAATATATGCTTTTAAGAAACTATGTGGTATCTATAGAGACAGAAGACTGATACAAAAGTTCTTGCAACCATTTTTTACAAAATGTTAGGGCAATTTTAGAAGCATCTGAAGTTTACTCAGCTCTTTACAGCTTGTAAAATCAGTCAATTGTAATAGATCATTTACATGCCTCTTAAAAAAAATTGGGTTCCACATGATCAAAAGTCAGTATTTAAATACTTGTCTTTCTCTTCATGCTGCTTGATACAGTCATTTTTGGATAAAAAAGTCACTGTTTATGAAAAATAGTCTACAAGAGTTCAGATAGAAAAAAAAGTGTGGCTAAATACAGGATACCCTTCAACATCAAAATGAATTTTGCTTGTGAAGGTAGTTGTATGCTTGAAGAAGGATTTAAAATAAATTTCTTATTACAAAATGCTGGAACCTGAATAAACTCTTAATAGATAAATTAATTCAATGCATTGAAAGTTAACCAGTAATTTTGCTGTCTAACAATGCTCATCTTACTAATAGAGAAGGAATGGGAAGTTCTTTTACATACAAAATATTCTGTTGAGTGGTTTCTTTCAGACTATCACTTTATTTGCTTCATGTAAAACTCTTGATTTGGCCAGCAGTCCCAATAAATTCCAGATATCAAAAAATTCAGTGAATCAAAACTGGAACCATTTTTTATGATAGAATACACAAAGTATTCATATAGTCATATAAAAACAGAAAAAGCACTTCAATGACTGAATAATGATGCTATGAACTTATATGTATAAAAGATCTTATCAGAAAATGCTGAAAGCTTTCACATCAACCATCTAGATGATTGTAATTTTTATAATAAAATCTTTTATAACTTCATTCTTTCATCCTTTATCTCAAAAACTATTATTGCAAAAATAAAGTATAGAATTATATTGTGAACATTAAGTTAGCAAATTGTTATTCATAAAACTTTCTCCACAGGTAAAATTAAAGGACACTTGATTATATATAAGAGAGTATATATATATTTTTATATATAAAAAAAAATTAATTTAAAAGTTTAAAATTTCATTGTCCCAACATTTTATATCTAGGCATAGTTATAATCAATGTTTGCATCTTTATATTCCTCCCTCCACTTCATACAAATGTGTAATTACAACAGATACATGTCACACAAAATTTTTTATTTCCACTTTGTCATTAATGTATAAAATTATCAAATTTTTAAAACTTTTTTAAATGTATAATATATATTTTTATTATCATTTCAGTGACTAGTTAATTCAATGAAAACATATACATTAAAATGCGGCTGTATTTTCTCAAGAAATCCACCACTTTTTCTTGGAGTTTTTATATCAGGTAAACAACATATTTTAGTGATAAACAAAAGTAATCTAGTTTGTTGGGAACTGCCCTATCTGCAGTTGCTAACTAATATCTGCGCCTCTCAAGTAGCAGAAAAGTTAGAAGAGAACAATCTTAACAGGATGAGAACCTCCCTTAGAATTTTGCTTCACACAAATTTATTCCTCTGAACACATCTGTTTCTAATTTCTTGAAAGATAAACAATGTCCACTTGGAACTTGTTTCCAGGGAATGATACTATCTTGGACCAGCCAATTAAAAGCAGAAACAACATTCATTTTTGTAGCTACAGTTAGAGATCAGGTAACAGTCCCTCCCCACCTAAATTTATTGCAAGAAACATAAAAAGAAGAAAAAATCCAAAACAGATCATAAACATAGCTTAGTTGATAGAATACTAAACTGGAGTTCATGAGGTTTATGGTACAATACACAGTATTGTTCCACTCAAGTACAAATAGTATAAATCTAGGAAATGGAAGTAATAAATGATAATGAGAAACATAATAGATTCTAAAAACTAGTTGCTATTATTCACTTGTCAGTTGACTTAGATTGCAAAAAAATTAGGATTTCTAATTTTGATATGAGTTGAAAAATCTGACATGTAAAATGATGAAATAAATAAAAATATCTCAGTAACCTTTTATAACTATGCATGACATATGAATGCAAAAGAATCATTAAAAGAAATGTTTGTCACTTATAAGATTTGAACCAACAATTAGACAATTGTAGCCCCAAATGCTTTTGTTTACTGAGTCAAAATAAAATGTTACTTCTCCAGTAGTTGATAATATTTGTCTTATATGGCAATATTGATGACAAACAAATTTTGTATTTGAATGATTTCTAAATCTAGATAAGTTGGTACTCTTTATTTATAATTCTTAAATTTGATCACATAACAATGGATACTTAAATAATCATAATTATTATGTAACCTCTAAAAATTTATATTCGGTACTTGAATGTGTAGAATCATTAACTATCTATGAAGACCAGATCAGGTTTTGAGATGACCAATTTCTTGAATTCTTTGGATTAATATTCCCAAATGCATACAGAATCTCAGAATGCTTATTCTGATATTAATAAATAATGAGGAAGTTACCATAAGGAATTTAATTATAAAAGAGTAAGCACAAGATAAACTGTAATAATGATTTGAAATAGAGTATTAGCTGATTAATTACACTAATTAATTATCTAATAACTTTCACTAGCTATAGATTCAGGAAAAAAAATATACATGAAAATAATGTCTAATCAAAGAAACCCAGAAATTTGTATGTTCCAAAAGTACATAATTTTTTTAATATTGGTAAGCAACCAGTCTACCGCAGAAAGTAATGGCAACCTACTGCAGGATAATATTCTGCCCAGTCAGTCATGTCCCTTTTGAAACATGATTGCCCAAGCGTGTATCATGTATGGCACTTAACTGACTGAATGCTGAAATTACATATTCCCTTATAAGAAAACATTGACCAAACAGCATCACTGTTTATTGAAATCTATAATTTTTTTTAAAACAGTTTCTCAGCAAAACAGGTTTCTTAAGTCCACTTTAATGCTCTTTCCAGTGTTGATGGGGAGGGGGTATCCTTACTAATCCTTTGTTTAAATTAGAAAGAAAACATCATGACTATATTATTGTTGTCCCTTACAGTTACAGGTGCTGTCCATTTTAGTTGTTGCTGCTGTTAGACGTCTTCAAGTGACATGGTTGATATTATTTGGTAAGTTCTTTAGTAAGGCTTATAAAAGATTTTACATTAGAAACAATGAGAAAGTGAGAGTCCAACAAAAATTAAACACAACCAATACATTACAGGTAGATATCAAGTAATAAACTTTAAGCAACAAGTAAAAAAATCTCAAATATATAATATAAATATAAATCAAAAAGCAATTAGCATAAAATCTAAACAAATAAGTAAATCAATATTATGTATACATTTAGTAAATTTTCACAGCTACTTGCAGTACCTAAAGACCTTTAATAAATTCTATCCAATTGTTTCACTGCATTGATTTTTTTAACAACACACTTGTAAATTATCATTCTTCAAGATTAATGAGTTTCACCTACTTTATTTGAGATACATTAGCCTTCAAATGCTTTCCCTTGATATGAATAAATTGGAAAATAAAAAAGAAATTGAAAAGATGAATTAAATTTTCTTCTTTTTTTGATAGCTACTTGATAAACTCAATCAAGAAGAGTAAAAAAAAACAACTACAAACACAATAGGGAGCTTGGAGTATTTGCAAATGAGATAAAGAAGATTACTAAGATCAATACTATGTACTTAAAAGAGAAGAAAAAAATGAGGAAAAGGATTGGTAGCCTTTCATTTTTTTCTCTTTTTTCCTCCTTTTGGTTTTACAGCTGCAAGTGATTGGTTAAAGTTGATTTTGAAAAGAACCAAGGAGAGAGAAAAATGCTTAAAAAAAAATAAAAATAAAAATAAATAAATAAAATAATAATAATTAGGTTAGGAAGTTCTTGTTTACAAACTTGGTTCACTATCCAATCTATTTAGTACTATTTTTTTGTAAAAATAAAAACAACACCCACACCACGCTATTTTTTTTAACCTTACTTGTGAAAAGATTCTAACAGAATTGCTAAAGTTCTTTTAAATTCAGTTACCAAATTGAAAGACTTTACTGATGAAGCTTTTGTGACAAATGAAATAGACTCAACAGTAGATGTTTTTAAAAAATTTACAAAGAAAAATGAGAATAACATGATTTAAATTTTTTCATCAAATTCTTCAATTACAGATTGATCATCAACCATATTCTAAGTCTTTTATATTCTCAATTATCTTATGTTCTCTTGTTTTTGTTTTAATTCTAGATATTACAGAATATTTATTTTTTTTACTTTCTGTTTTTCCTCATTTTATTTCCAGATTACTTTTGTTTTTCCTCATTTCAAATAGTTTTGCTCAAACTATATGACAGATCATTTTGAACTGATATTTAGTTCAAAATGATCTCAACAATTTTATTAAATTATCTGACTCAATTTCACTAAACTCTGAACAGAACCTTGTATAATTTAATTTGAAATATGTTCTGTACTTAGATTTGAATTAAGTTCAAATTGCAGATTATAATAAAATTTTAAAACTAACAAGAAAAAAAGAGAAAAATAGGAAAATGTGTCTATATTAGCATTTCTAAATTGCTAGCTACTCACTAAGCAAAATAACATAATTTTACTTAACTTTAGCCCAGTACTTTAGTAGAAAGTAATCAGATTACAGTCATATTTAATATGAAATACAACTAACATCATAAGTGTGAACAAGTTAAATGTATAATATTGAAAAAAACAAAAAGATATGTTAGTGAACTTGTTTTAATATTTTGTAGCTATCTTGTTGAGGCAGTCAGTGTGAACTTTCAGTCAAAAGTAGAGTGCAATGATATTGAAGAACACAGACATGGAATATAACTGGATTTTGCAATTGCTACTAAAATGAGTATAAGTGAGTAGCCACTTAAAATGGTTACTGAAATATTAATGATAAAGTAGATGTTAACTAAAAAGATAGTTTGACGACAATAAAAACTACTATAAAGAATTTTTTCTGTAGTTGTTATGAGAATATTTACATTCAACAAGTACCAAAAAGCTTTTTTTTGCAACTGATATTAAAAATTGAAATGTTTTAGTTTGTTTAAAAAATAACATACAAAAGGTGTAATCAAACATACCTGATGGTAAACAAAAGAAAATCAAACTGTTTCCTTTGTAATCATAAAAAGAGTATACAAATTTGAAAAATCTCCAAGTTAAATAGATTGAAAAGAGTTATATTTTTGTAAAGCATCTATGCAAATACACACAGTTTATTTATCTATGTATTTTAAGTTCAACGTTACATTGTGCTACCCATATAATCTCTATTTGGGCTGCCAAATGTTGGAACTACAAACTGCCTTAAGTATTATTGCTTTATGTTGGTGGGAGACTGAAATTTTGGAGCAGATCCTGGATGTCCACTGTTTGTCTGCATATGATCCACCTTTCTGGTTTACAGGTAAAGTTCCTGCAGAAGTTCTGACAAGAGCGACTTTAGTATCATGATTTGCTGTAACACATCAAAATGTGTGTGTGTGTGTGTGTGTGTGTGTGTGTGTTAAAAGAAAATTAACATTTATACTTACTAAAAATGAAGGAGGAGAAAGAGAAAGAAACACTATTGGGTCAGAACAGTCATCACTTACCTGAAATAAATAAAATAAACAAATAAATAAACATAAACAAATTTGAGAGACAACAAAAACAAAGTACAAGTGCACCAAGTGGGTTCAATCAGATGCATAAATATTTATAAATGATCTCAAATATCCCAAAAATCAATCTTAAAAGTGAAAAGCTATTTACTAAAATTTTGTACAGTCAAGTGTTTTAAAACACTATTGTCAATAATAAAATCTACAATGCTGCAACTTTTTCAACTATGTAAACATTTGTATTGCTTAACCCAAATTTCCCAAGAAATTCATTAAGACATAGAAAAAGTAGAAAGTTCATTAACTTTTACAAAATTGTTTACAGTGATAAAAATGTATATTACAACCTCTAAACAATTTATTTTAAATTATTTCAATTTAAGTCAAGGAAGTCTTACAGACAACTCAATTTTATTTATTTAAATGAAATGATCTGTGATCAACAGGATCTAATGAGTAAAAAATTAAAATCATATGAATTACACTAACCCTGACAAACAGATAATAAAACTGCAATTAATTATTGATGCTTATCTAAGTTTAACTTTGCCTGGCACAAGTTCAGATGTGTGGACAGGAAGATTGTTATGTCAAATTTTCAAGAGAACAGCCTATGTGGCTTAAAAATCAGTATTTTAAAATCAAAGTTTTTACCTAACCTAATATGAAGAATACAACAATCTTGGCCATGAAACAGCAAATCTATACATACATATCATTGATATATTTATCACAATTGGCTAATATATGTAGATTTTGTTAAAATTTTAAAAATTCTTTTATAAATTCCACCTTAAAAAAATGAAAGCTGTAAAAATAAAATATATTTTTGAAGTATACAAGCTTGAAGTATACAAGCTGAACCATTTTACACTGACCAGAGATTAGTCATAAAAAAGAAAGCTCTTAAAATAAGTTCTCAGGAAAATAAAATAATTCATGCTTTTATAATGAGAAAAAAAATTAACTATATTTTATTAGTAATCAAAATTTTTTAAAAATTACATACTAAATTTGAATATATAGTGTGGCTCAAAAGTAGGTTTACACTTTAAACATTAAAAAAAAGTGTTTCATTGAGAAATAAATTGAACATATTTTAATACTTTCTAGACATAATTAAATAATGAAACAACAGTTAATTTAATTGTGCAAATTAAAGAAAAACTGTTTCCTATCATGATTGACACGCATCTCTGACACCAACTTTCTAACAAAGTTATCTGTAATTTTCTGAAAAGAATCAATAACTGATTCAAAGTGTCATTGTCATAAGAAACATTTTCTTGGGGAATAAATAAATTCATTACTGAATAAAAAAAAATAAGAGCAGAAACATATTTTAAGAATAACTTGTAAAATTGTTTTGCCTATTTCCTTAGCTACAGAAAGAAAACAAGATATAATTATTTTTTTTTTACAGTCACTACTTTTATATTAGAAGGTTAGAGAAACAGGAATGGTATATAAGTCCATCCCCATTGTTTATCTGGAATAAACCAAAGGTGGTGCCCCAAAATGCATTAACAGTTAATATCTTGAAAAACATCTAAGCCGACCTTACCATCAGAGAAAGAGCAGAATATTCTCAAGAAACTACTAGATTGCCCTAGTACCAGGTTTAATAATCTGTTAGGATCCTTTGAGAAGAACAGTAACACATTTAATGTTGCAGGTTTGTTTTATGCCAACAAAGTGTAGAGCCATTTATTTTATGAATTGTTCTGATTGGAAAACTTAAAAGGGATATGAAAATAAAACCAATAAATATTTGCAATATTACTCATGAAATTACCTGAACATACATAGTTAATACCAGCTGAAAAGAAAATAGAAACTAAATGTTGTTGCTTAATTTTCAACACAGATTATAAAAGAAATTGAAATATTGGCATATTGTAGAGTAAAACTAACAGAACAACTGAACCAGACTTTCTATATTTTATATACTGAAATGTTACAAGAAAAGATAAGACTTAACAGCTGCTGAATTTATTCATTTGTCATTATTACTCTTTACAATTCATCTATTTGTGTAAGTAATGGTCTATTTATACATTTCTGCTCAAGTCTTATTTATTGTAACATATTACCAGAGTTACTTGCACATGTATGCTCCCAGTACACAATTCTGGAAGAATTTTAGATGAAGGGAGGGACAGCTTGTTCTATCATAACCACAATGCAAGTATTATTTAGTATATGAAATTTGTTGTTCAACATGGTATTTATTTAATAGACTAACGATAAAAATGAAAGCAAGTCTTATAAATAAAATATGTAAAGTGAATTTTTCTTAAGGGAAATTGTTCTAGAAAATATGCAATAGCTAAAGAAAAAGTGTAATTCAAACCCCAGCAGGTAAACATAAGAGAGGTACTGACTGATAGAAATTTAATATGATAATCATAAATTAAAATCTTCATTCCCTGAAAAGGTAAGTTTTGAAAATTCATTAAATCCAATTGAATATAAGATTTTTTCTAAGAGAATATAAAGAATTCTTTAATGTAGTTGCTTATTTCCAGAGACTGTTTTCTTTGAAATGTTTATTGCAAACAAGAGTGTTTGCAGGATGAGTAAGAGAAGCACTAATATCCATCATGTAAAATTTGTAATTTCAGACTCCCTGGCAAGAGCTTAACTGTTACCTACAGATTCCAAATACTTAGATTATATAAACCACTTCATTTATCTGTATTGGCATAAACAGTCAAATTTCTAGCAAGCAGTGCACAACTGTCATTAACATCTGCACATTTATAAAACACTGACACAAAAAAGAAACAGTAAAAACAAACAACAAAAAATATCATACCAATCCATGTGTAGTACAAACTTGAGAATGCACAAGTAGTGACAATTTGGAATGAGTAAGACACTATCAGATTTAACTAAGATGACAAATACAGAATTTTATGCAATTGCACCAAACAAAGGTTTAGCATATTGCAGCTGTTATTATAAGGCAAGTGCAATATAAAATGCATCAGGCCTTTTTAAATTTACTTAAAAAGAAGACTAAAGAAAAATTAATGCATAGTAGATGATTTAATATTAAAGTATTAAAAATATTTAGACACTTGTAGACTAGTTCAGTGGTAGGATAAAGGTTTGACATTCTAAGATTCATGTGATTTGGCTGAGATTGTTATTATTTAAACATTTAGATGTGTTTTTAAGTTGCCATTTAATCCAGCAAAAGTCAAAGTATTTGACTTCTAGAATTTTTCTTAGTCAAATAGAAAGTCAGAGGATTTTTAAAAAATATTAAAAGTAAAACTACTTGACTGACTTTCTATTTTGAATTGTTTTAAAATGAATATTAACGAAAATTTCAACATCTTAAAATCTTAACTATTTCTCCTCCAAAATAAAATTAATTAAAATTTAGTAAACGTTGATAAAACAAAATATATTACAAAAATATTTTCAAGAATTTGAGAATAAGTTTATTTTATTAAAACTTAAACATTAAATACATTAAATAATTTTTTAATCTACTAAAAGTAGAATTAATTCTTTCTATTAATAATTTATATTTTTTAAAAATAAAATGCAAATTCTTTTGTTCCTAATTTTCCTCTCCTGATTCTTTGCTATTTTTTAAGAAAAAATTTTATAACCAGTTATTACATTTTTTGTATAACTATTTTTGACTTTTTCAAAATGTTTAAATGTTTTACAGCCTATATCAAATACCACAAAATGCATAGCCTTAATATGAGTTTTTTATATATATATATATATATATATATATATATATATATATATATATAGAGAGAGAGAGAGAGAGAGAGTTGTACAATTTATAAAAAAATGCTAATAATTGTTACATGATAAATTCTAATCAGTTAAAAAAAAAAAATACTTTTGGGCCAATGATGCTAATTTGACAGATGTCTGAAAATGGCTCCTACACCTTGTTAAGCAAAATGAAAAATGTTCTATATATATATATATATATATATATATATAATTTTAATAATTATCTCTAACACCCTAACTTGGCATTATATATGAATATACAAACCACACTGTAAAACAAGAAATACTACTAATAATCGTAACTACAAGGTTGGGGGGAATGCTTATCTTGTTTAGTTTGTAGAAATCTGTTGAGACAAAGATCTATTTTCAGCTTGCATCATTTACTTGGGTGTGGGGCAGAAACAGATCCCTCTTGTTTTACTTCTTAACTCCTTGGAGTAAAGATGGCTCCATGCACATCCAAACAGTTGGTAGTGAATCAGAATAATCAACGCATGTCCCATTGGGAGAAGTTCTAATTTTGACTAAAAGAGGCATGAAAATACCTTCAGTACAAAGCAAAGTGTATGTAATTATGTATATACAAAGGTTGATGTCTTACCAGTGACACATGCTTAGGATATTGAAGAAAAAAATCTTTTTTCAGAGAAAACTTAACATAGTTGGAGCTGCAGAACTGTATCTGCTTTGACAACCATGAAGCTCTATATTAACATAATGTAAACACATTTAACATTTTAACTTTGGGGAATCTTATTCTTACTGTTATTGTTTTTCAGTAGAAATTTTTCAACTTCCTGAGCTGATAAATTTTTATGCTCAAGATAAATATTTGCCTTTAAGTAAACAAAATGTTTTCCTTTTTATATTGATTTCTTTTCCTTCCCCACTTGATTGTTTAAATATATTGGCTTGCATGTTAGAAATAATTTTTGTTTTAGAAACTCATTTATTTGGAAGGCTAGAAGACTTAACCACAACTCTTTATCAACCAAATTAATTACACTTGTTTCATCCTAATCCCTATCACAAAAGATGGTATAAAGAATGAGAAAACAAAGTTATTAAAGTGATGTTTTTAATTGGCCAACTTAATTGTATATAAAGTGTAATGGCCCCTGAAAAAGCAAATAAAAAATGTCAATCATTACTTAAAAGTGCAAACAATTAAAATTAAATGCATACAAAGCCAAACATGTTTTATTTTAGTTGCTTGCAGTATAATGATGGAAGATGCCAGAAATCGTTTATTACTATTGCCCAGAATCACAGATTTGTTCATTTTAATGATCTTTATTAATATAAGCTAATCACTAACACCTAGGATGATTATCTAATGCACATATATGCATTTAGCAGATATCTATTAAGAATAAATTGCTCAAATTATCCCACTCACTTTGTTGATAACATGCTTTAGATAGCTAAGTCTGGATTGAAACCTAACCTAAATGTGAAAAGTTGTTGAAGATTTAGCAGCAGCATTCTTTTTTTATTATACACAACAAAAAGTAAACCATCTTCATATTTTTTAAGGAGGAAAAAAATGTTTTAATATTTTATCTCAAGACTAAGTGGTAGAAATAGTTAAATTCATCTGTCTTTTCCTTCAAACATCTTTAAACTGTTTTTTTCTGGCTATTTAATTGTATGTAGATATTTGTATATCTAGAGATTTCCAACTAAACTACATTTTACAGTGGTATCAGCACTGAATGGTTTCAAACTTCGCAAGAGTTTGAAATGCACTGCCAAGGACTGTTCAAATCACAGCAATCACAGAGATAGAACAAGCATGACATTTATTGAAACCCTATAAAAGGTAAAAATATACTGTAATATATGATTTTTTTGGAAGAAGAAGAGTGTTTACCTAAGGATTGTGATACAGTTTAATATTAACATTTTATATGAATACAGTAGCTAATAACAAACATCAAAAAACATCCTCATTTTCTTAAAGCACAATCTGGAAGGTTCTAACAAAGATTTAAATAATTTTTACATTAAAAGAATCCTTTGTTATTGTTTAAAAAAAGAGCAAAAGGTTTTGATGATAAAGCTTAGTTCTTATTAAGTTTTGGGCATCTTTTCATCGTGCATGCTCATTTTTTAGCGAATCTTTTGCAATATCTAATTTTAGGCTATTATCTTTTGAATAAAACTAAAATTTAGCCTCAAAGATGACATTCAAATTATTTAAAATAGGTTGTAGCAATACCTAAAACATACTAACCAAGTTTGTAAGATTTCTACATAAATACTATTTGTTTGCAATTATCTACAATATAGTTTAAGTTGAAGCACTAAAATCAAAAGTTGCTGTAGTGTATTTTCTGAATGCTTCTGATTTACTCTTGACAGATTTATTAATATGTTAATTGAAAAAAAAAAGGACCATAGTTCTCTTTCTTTAAGAAAGAAAGTTGAAAGATATAAACAAAGTTTGGTCAAATAAAATACATATTTCATTCAGGAAAATATCAGTCCAGGAGTTTAAGTAACTGGTTGTGTAGGCAGAAAGAAAAGTAAAACCTAACAGAATAGCCATTTTAAAAAAAATCAAGGCATATAAAAAAGAAAACATGGTAGCCCTTCCTTCTGCTGGTGATCATAGCAAAAATAAAAATGAAAATAACTTTTAAGGAAATGTTAATGACAAAAAGAAAAAAAAAGTAAGGTCATTTTACAATGACCAGTTTTTATTGTAGCTAATTCTTATTCTGTTCAGGTGAAACCCTATCAACTAGAAAGTGTAAAAAGGAATTATTAAAATAATTTTCCTATCTCATTTTCTATGTACATCTAATTCAAATTAGAGAACAATTGGCATTAAACATGAAACAGTGAATACATTAATCAGGTAAAGTCATGTGATCAGCTTACTGAACAATCTTTCAGAAAAATCTATTTCTTTATATCAAAGGATTGTAGCTGATGCAACTTTAAAATGTTAATTGATTTAGTTTTTAAAAATTGCAGAAAAAACAACTTGTGAAAAGGTACTAATGTCAAAGTATAATGATAAAAACAAAACAATGTTTTATATAATATATATATATATATATATATATATATTGGAATCTCAGCTTTTTGAGAGCTTTCAAAAGTTATTTTTTCATCCATTTTGATAGATTTGTAAACAAAAATTGATTCTCAGGATTTAAAAATCTTGCAAAAATAAAATATACAGAGAAAAAAAAAAGAAAAAGAAAAAAGATGAATTACATTATTCCCCAAGAGTACTGTGCTTAACTAATAAAAAAAACATTTTCAAAATAGAATTTAATTTCTTGAAATTTCATAAAATTACATGGGAGGTGGGTAATAGATGTATTATATATGAGTTTTCAAAAGTTATTTTTTGTGTCCAATTTGTCAGCTTGACAATTTTATAAACAAAAGTTAATTCTTGGTTTTAAAAATCTTGTAAAAATATGCATCTATCACATTATTTTTGGAAAATTAGCAAATTTAAATTAATATATATATATATATATATATATATATATAAAACCAAGATTTTCTAAAAAAAATAATTTTAAAAATATTTCCATTCATTTGTAAATAAGTCCTGAAAATTAGCAAATTTAAAGTTAAATTAATCTGATTTACACAAGTATTTCTTGTTTATAGCATGAAATTCAGAATAAAAGTATTTCTTAATCATGGAGTTCATAGCTTCTGAGTTGTAAAGTGATTGATGACAGCCTGATAATTTTCTAAGTGCAGCTTAGATGTGGCACAAGGCCGAAAGTATTGGATACCTAGTGTGGATCAAACTCACTACTCAATTGTAGTAATTCTAGCAAGACAAGCCTGCTAATCATTACACCACCTAGAGATGCTCTGAAGGCCAAATATGGTGATAAACTAAGTATGGTTGACCAGAATTGACATAATTTTCTAAATTCTTTTCCTGTAGGGGAAAAAAAAAAAATAGTGAAACATTATCTTTTGCTGTTGCACAGAAAATACCATAAAAAATATTTTTTAAAAACTCCCTATACACAAAACATTTTTTAATTATTTAAAAAATCTTTTGGCTTGAAGATTTGTAATAAACTATTTGATTAGTCTTCACTTAATGACCTAACTGCAACAAGGCTTTGAAGAATTTGAAAAAATATTTTGAAACTTTATAAATTATTATAATTAAAAATAAATGAAAACAATTTTTGTAAAAATTCATTCATTGAAAAAAACTTTTTTCTTCAGACCATAATGTCCTTAATATATATATATATATATATATATATATATATACACACACACAGACATGTATATATAATATAAGCAATTAAAAGTCTATCTAATTAAATAATTGGATAATTTTATTGCATTTTTTTTATTTTACTATTCCGAGCAGATTTTCGGAAAAATGTCCAACTGTTTGAAAAGAAAAAAAAAAAGTTGTTGATTTACACATTCCCCAAGGAGTATTGCATTTAACCAATAAAACAAATTTTCGATACAAAATTTAATTTCTTTAAATTTCATGAGTTTTACGTGGCCCGGGAAGGGGTAACAGATGTATAAAAAAAAACAAAAAAAAAACACAAATATTAACTAAGAAGAATAAGATTTTTTTTTAAAATAATAATTTAAAAAAACAATTTCATTTTTAAATTCTGATGAAAATTTTTAGTCACCCGCTGACGAAAAAAGATTTTTTACCAAAATTTCCAAAGTGTTAGAAAGGATTACAAACTTTTTCTTTTTTTTTTTTTTTAAATAATTAAAAAATACTTTGATTTTTCCTCTTAAATATAATCTTGATTCTTGAGGTTTGACTGAAAAAAAAAAAAAAAACAAAAAAAAAAACAAAAAAAAAACAGCAACTCTGTTTTATTAAGTTTGGGGCCTTTTTTCTTATATGGCATATGCTGTTTTTTCAGCGAATTAGTGGGGTACCTTGGTGTCCTTGACATATCTTTTTAAAAGCAATTAAATTTTAATATTATTAAATTAAACATTAAATATTAACATTTTAAAACATTATTTAATTAGAAAAACTTGTAATTATTAAAAGCTTTTCTAATAAATTATATTTTTATATTGCATTTTCTATTCTAGATCAGATTTTTTCTAATTGGTGCGCTTTTCTGTGTCCTTAAACTTCAAAGTTTGACGTTTACTTTAAACTCTCTGTCTACAAAAATGAATTTATCGAAATTTCATAAAAATGTAAAAAGAAAAAAAAAACTAAAATAGGTTTCTGAAATAATTTTATTCGTTTATAAATAAGTACTGAAAATTTCTTTAAAATTCTAATCATCTGATTTTTTTTTTTTTTTTGCAAGATTTTCCAAATCAATGTTTTCCTACGCAATTCTCCATAATTTAGTCACCTACTGACCCAAACAAAATTTTTAACAAAAATTTCGAAGGTTCTAAAAAGAATTAGAAAATTTAATAATTAAAAAATTCTTTGCTCTTAAAAATTCTTTCCTCTTAAAAATAAAAAGATTTTGAAAATTTTCACCCATCAAGCCTAAACGACGTCGAGTGCCTTCCGAGGAAGACACTTGACGCTGTTTCTCCACTTCACAAATCTTGAGTCAATAAATATTCCCTTCTACCTCGAATGAGCCAAGACTCACCTGATTCTTTTTTTTTTTTTTTTGCATATGAAATCAAATTTCTGATATGTAGTCGAGATTCTACAAAAACGAAACTCGTCTTAGTCTTCTTCACCAACTTTATTTTATGTATTAAAAAAAAAAAAAAAACAAGCTTGTCGCATTTATTACAAAAATTATAAAAATAAAACCAACAGGATAATAAGATATTGGACTGTTACTGATATGAGAACAAATAGTAGTATTACAGCAGGAAAAAAAAAACGCGGTATGATGGACATCTTTCGCTTATTTTCATAGTTAAAAAGAAAAAAAAAAGAAAGGTATCCTATTTTGTGAATATACTTGAACTTGATTAGACTTTTGGCCGAGCATGTTTCTCGCTTTCCTATTTTCGGGTGTTTTTTTTTTTTTTTCTCCTTTATCTTTTTAAATATGATAAAACAATTTAATAATTTGTGCAGAGTTCTTGTGATGAGATCAACGACGTTACTGTTTGAAGTTCAAACTTTGAACATTTTTTTTTATACAAGAACATACGGTAATTTTTAACAAAATGTATGTTAAAAATATGCAACACATTTGAGATCATAGTGACTTCAGAGTAATACAAGAAGATGGTGATGTGTGGACAAATATTTTTTGTTAGTTTTCCGGATCTTTTATCTCGGTGCATTATTTCTTGAAACATTTAATTCCCAAAACAATTATCGTAGCAATCAAGGTGTCCATTTACATTTTTCGTCAATAAATCAATTAGATTTTTAAATCAATTCGAAGATAAAATATTTTTTTAAATTAAATATTAAAGACATTGTAATGTAAAAATATTAGTTTCCTTTGAAATATAAACTATCAGATATAGCCTAAACTGTAAATTCAACAATTTTTTAGCTTTAAATTTTTAGATTACTGCCGCAACTGTAAAAAATTTTGAGTGTAAAAAAAAAAAAAAAGTTTCTCATAACAAACTTGGATTATTTAAAAAACAAAAAACAAAAAAAAACATACACTAAAAAACGTACAATGAAGTTAAATCTGAAGCTTTTTGAAAATACTACAAGGGGTGTTGAAAAGAAAACTTATCGATCCAATCAAACCCTTAAAAAGTATGGAGGTAAAATGGGTAATTTTTTTTTAGTATTCTCTCGTATGCAAGTATAATGTATATCAATAAAATTGGTAACCCAATGATGAAAAATTCACATTTTACACAGTACACAAATGTTTATTTTTCAACTTCTTTCCTTGTCGATGCACTTAATTCCTAATACTTCTATATACTTTTTAATAACACTGTGAAAATTCCAGATAAAAATTTTGCTAAGTTCGTTACAGACTTGCACTTGATCCACTTACGAGAAATATGTTAATTTTTTTAAAACTTTTTAAAAATTTGATGACATAACGCAAACTGAAAGATTTTTTTTTTTTATAAATAAAAATGAATAAAAAAAATAAATAAATTACTCAACTGAGTACTCGTACGGATATTCTGCGGGTTAAACCAACTCAAATTCACCTTTAAAAAGCTAAAAGCACTAAAAACAGCCTCCATTGGAAACAATATCGGGAAAATTTATTAATGATCATACATTTAGTAAGTTGCTTGAAACACACAATCATAGCCATTAAAAATATTTGAAGCTTAAAAAAAATTATATAAATATACCCGAATGTTCATCTAAATTTCACGTGTACCAGAAAGTGAAGAATAATCACAGCCAGGAAAATGTCTGTGCGATTTTTCTAAAACAAACCTAAGAGAAGGTATAATAAGATTTTTTTGAAAGACCTTGAGGGATAAGCACTAATTTATTGTAAAACAACTTGAAGCATAAGTCTTGACAAGAATATTGATTCTTGATTATTTATAATAGCATGTAATTCAAATTAACATGTTGTCCTATTATTAACTTTAATTTGAAAGTAATATCCCGTTTCCTCATTTTCAAAAATGTTGCCATTTGGTAAACCTGGAAGACAGTAGTAGCACCATTCGTAGTTGCAGGTTGGTGCGAAGAAGGCGGTTTGTCAATTTTTCGCACTGTGATATTGGTTGCCACAGTCCAAGGCTAACAGATGGAGGAATAACACTGCTACCTCTTCTTTGCCGTCTTATTCCAGTCTTACAAAAGCAGACTACCAAAGTATGGAAAGAAGAAATCGATAGAAATGGATGGGAGATTTATTTCTCATGCGTACGTCTCTCTAAGTTTATGTCTCCCTCTACTTACACTATGTGATAAGAGGGAATTAAGATTGGGACGTGGATGAGTTGTGCAGCCATTCTGCGTAAAATGGACAAATGACACCGTGTGTGTGTGTGTTCGCGCGAACACATGTATTATACGCGAGTTTACGTTTGTTATAAAAATGAAAAATCAGTCTATAGAATGTGCAAAACGTGCATCCTCATGGAATTTTTGTGTGCTACTATAAAACGTTTTCTAATTTAAAAGTAAAATGTAATATGCTTATTGTCCGTCGTGTAAAAAAAAAAAAAAAAAAAAATCCACGCACTCCCTCAAAAAAAGTTAATACCAATAAACAAAAACGTACGCATGTATTCACATGAATGCACGGGGTTGTCATAAGCTGTGAAGAGAAGTCATAATTTAGCATTTTTTTGTGTGACTGAAATGAAATGTAATGTAAACAAACATTTTTTGTGAATTGCGTATCAGTGTGTTGCGTAGTGTACTGATGAGTGCAAGCAAGCAAGTAAATTTATAGCTTTTTTGTGTGTAAAATGCAAAGTTAAGTGTTTATTGGCATGCAACAAACTAAAAAAAAAAAAAAAAAACACACAGGAACTAGCCTAGGTTATACCTACGAGTCATTTCTTAAAACAAATTTTAATTTAAAATTTATGTAAATAAGAATTTTAAAAAATTGTACACGTCCCGATAAATGTGAAACAAATGAAATTAGTAACTTATTTTCATTTCTTGTTCATAATTCTTAAACTTTCGTGTACGCATGTGATAGAATGCATTTATGTTTTGACTCTTGAGTGTGAAATTAAAGAAGGAATGCGTGAGTAAACATTTTTGGATGAGGCTGAATAAATATTTGTTTTGAAACTAACATTGTCAACGTGTGAAATAAATGACTATGACGTGCAATGAAAAAACTTAAACTCATTGGAAGTGTTCACGCTAAAGTGACACGCCTCTTTGTATTAAGAAAAAATAGAAAGTGAAAGAAAATGGCTGGATATGGAGGATTTTCTAATTCTAATCTAGTTGTTTGATGATATACATTTTTTTGAGACTGAGTGTTAACTTGACATGAAAGATGTCAGAATTGAAGCCATCACAATCACATACACACAAAAATTGTGTGTGAGCAGGCGCATACTTGTGACTAATTATGTGTCTGTCCGGGCACTTGAAAAATGTACGTCTTTAAGTGTGCAGTGTGTGTGCACGCGCGCCTGTGTCAGTGTCTGGCAAGTTTTCTTCATTATACTGCATCATCACAGCAAGTCGAAAAAAAAAAAAAAAAAATCACAAGACAAATTTTATACTGTTCTGTGTTGTATGCCTTTCTTATTCCGCTGGACAATGTCACTTTTTATTTTTCATTCTCAGACGACGAATTTTTTTAGTCTTATGGCTTCCTCCGTGTTTGGTGATAAGGTTTTACTTGGGAACAATACAGAGAATCTGACAATATATCTGGACTTAAAAACAATTAAAAGAAGAAAAAATAGCAATCACTTCAACAAAGACATTTAGTGTGATTCGTTTCCATCTTTATTTTTTTTGTAGATTGAGACATTCAAGAAGAATATTTTTTTTTATTATTATCGTCATTCATTTCTCATCTCCAAGCTCATAAGTTTCGATAAAAACAATGAATCTAAGGAATTTTTAAACTTATAAAATGTTACAATGATTTTACAATATTTTTAGAATTTTTGTGTGTATTGCTCTTAGTCTTAAAAAAAAATTAATTTTCTACTGGGTTGATAAGCTTTACAACGAAAATGTCGAGTTAATTTGATGTTTTAAAAAAACCTTGAAACTGAAAATAAAATCTAAATTTGTTACTTTGTGATATTAAAGAAAAAATCGATTACAAAATTAAAATATGAAAAACAAATTTCGTCATGAGATGAGATTGTTTAAAAAAAGTTTTGCTAAAAAAAAAAAAAAAAAAAAATACAAGATCCCCTAAAACTAAAATAGACAGAGAAAAAATATTCGTTTAAAAAATTGTATCCTATTCCTGTTGAAATAAAAAGATTAAACTTTAGTAGTCACTAAAGAGTTATTTCTTTTCATTATTATTAATAATAAAAACAAAATTATTTAATTTTTTGCTGAAAAGCTAAACGTTTAAAAAACTATTTAATTATAGTATTCATTTTTGTGAATGTTTTTGTGCATTATTAAAATTGCACCAATTCTTCCCAATTGTGATACAATTTCTTCGAGAAAGCTCAGAAAAAGCTAACATTTAACATAAATTATAAAATTTTCATCCCCCACCCATGAAACTAATGATTTTGTTTGGTGTGAGTTCCGTAAAGTTTAATTTTATTCCCCGTTCTCAACCTATTTTCTTAAATTTCATTCAAGTAATTTTTCTTCGCCATTATTTGTGTAAATGTATGGCTAAACGAAACCGCTCACAAAGGGGATACAGTGTAGCTGTAAGAGAATTAACAATGCTTAAAGAAGATTACTTAAAAAAAAATCCCTATGAAAAATGGGATAAGCGAAAAAGGAAGGAAGAGTTCAAATAATGCGGTTTTTCTTTTCACTTTTTTAAACTAATTCTTGAAAGACAATCTTGAAGAATCACTACGAGGAAAGTCTTGAAATTGGTGAATCAGTTCTAGCACTCTACTCTATGATCGTAAAAGAATTTTCTTTATTCATGGTGCATGCGAGTTAGAAATAAACAGGACATTGATTATTTAATTTAATATTTAAATTCTTTTTAAGAACCTAAGTATCCCCATGCGCATCAGTGGCGTCACCGCCTTGCTTGGGGTGATATGATTAAAAAAAAAAAAAAAAAAAAAAGTCAGAAATCCCCAAATCCAAGACTTGGTTTTATTGCCGTACAAGAATCTTAAAATTTAAGATTCTTTAAAGAAACCACGAAACCGGAAAGTTTCTTTTTCTTAAATACGATAATTGCGAAAAAAAAAAGAAATATTCTCAATTCTATGAGGAATATAGTTCATTCATTTCATTTTACTGCTTTTTTTAAATTTCTTATTGACAATTTCATATTTTCATGTTACAAGAAATAAAAAGTTTTAAACTGATACATTTTTAAAACCTCAACAAAATGCAAGTTTGATTCATTAGAAACCCTACTACTAAAGTTTCTTATTAAAAACAAAAGAAAGTACTCGCTCATGTTTCCTGGAGGAACAGAATTTTTAAATTAATTTTTTTTTTTTTTAGTCTTTTAAGATTTTTTCCTCAAATATTTTCCTTTGTTTTAGCAGCACCCATACACAGTTGCCCGGGTTAATTGTTTTTATGTTTTTAATTAATATCTCTAACTTAGAAAAAAATCATAACAATAATAGTGAATTATTTATAAACAATCAATAATACTATTATTAATTTATTTATTTAGAAATGTAATTATTTTATTAAAAGTATAGTCTATTGCCAGTGAAAGCTTATTTCCCAATACACAAACAGTAACAAAAAGTTTTAAAAATAAACAGATTTTTAGTGCCGAAAATTAAAAAGAAAATATTAGGTAGCCGTGCAAAAGATGGCCCTAACTTTCATCGCTAATAACAAACAAGGTGTCCCTGCTTACTTGTAAGAGTGCGATTTTAAGTTGGCTTTCGTTATTTTTTGTTTTAAATTATTTATTCTAATCATAACGTTTTTTTTTAATAAAATACTGAATTCAAAATAAAAATTTCTTCGAAAAAAAAAAAAAAAAAAAAAAAAAAAAAATGTAACTACTGAAAATAAAAAGATGAAGTGAAGAGAACCCCCCCTGAAATTTCTGCAAGAATAAGAATTCGGTTCGTAGTTTCTCCTTCAACACTGCCATTTCCTTTGAAAGACTAACGCTAATCACATTTTTACGAAAGTGTAGGAAACATCATGAATTTTTCACAAATCGGAAAATGGGGAAATATCAATTTTCGATTAAATAAGAAACGAATTTGACATTGAGATTCTTTCTTTACGAAGCAAGGAGAGGTGAATTTGGTAAGAAGTTTCTCCTAGTATTAACTAGACAAGTGAAATTTGTGCTCAATTAACAGAAAGATGATTTTTCTTACATAAAAAAGCATAAGTTTAATCTAGAAAATGATCAAATCATTTATTTTTGAAAAATATGATAAAGACAACACTATATAAACTTTTAAACCGGTATTCGATTTCAAGGGAAGAGAGATTGCTAACTATTCTTGTTCATTTTATTTTTACTGAACATATTTTTCTTTTTTACTGCTGAACCGACACCAGAAAATGGTTTGTGATAAAGAAAAATCCTTTCACCATTTCTGAAGAATTTCCGGTATTTCAAAAAATTGTAAGTACAATCATCATTGGAAGAGGAGGAAGGAGGAGGTACTAAAAGCGCATGGAAATAGTTGTGTAGAAGACATTTGGTTTTCTGGAACTCCCACTGTGTATTGGAGAAAAGAAAGGAAAATGAGGATGCCCTTGCTGCAAAAGAGGGTTTACGTGAGAGAAAGAGAATTAAGGAAGTAGCAGCAGATATAAATATGGCCTGATGTTGAAGGAGGTGGAAGAATAAAAGCATGAAAGTAAAGAGTAGAGAAAGAAATCGGGCAGCAGAGTGCAAACAATGCAACAAACAGCAAATGATGAGAAAAATGGCTGAACAGAGTGGCAACTCAAGAGATCAAATGTGAATAAACTGATTAAAAAATATACTAACTTAGATGCAATGGGGTTTAGAAATTCTATTTGCTATTTGTCTCTCAAATACAGAAAATTTACATTTTATTAGTAGCAGTACTGATGATATCTGAGATGCCATTTTTTTTTTTAATTTATTACAACAGCAACATAGTGGAAATTCTGAGTAGAAGATTGAAATTTTATGGCTTGACAAATAATCCAGATAAATATAAATAGATAAAAAGCTTGACATGAATAAAATGAAAGCAACAGTTAAAATTTAATTGGGATAACTATTTATTTACCTATGACATTTGCTGATTGTAAGAGATGAAAAAATAGAAAAAGTAATCAAGAGACTGATGAAAAAGTGTGAGAAGGTTAAAAAAAAAATTATATAATAGCAACTTTATATTACAGAATAGCAGGCACACAATAATAATGAGAATGGTATAAAAGAAAAAACTTATTCATTTGCAAATTTAACCTAATTAAAAAAAAAAACATTCAGTTTTTAAAAATTTTTCTAGCTTTTATTTTGTGTCTGAAATATAAAAAAAATTCCAGTTGAAAAAGTCTATTTGAAATTTCCTGAAAAAGCAATTCATGTGATAAAAATGTTCGAGAACATAACTGTTTCAATGCTTAAATATAAACTTTTATAAGGGTAAAACTTTTACAACTGACTATTCATCGTTGTGGTGCAGTAGATATCAGTTTGGAATAAGAAATTAGAGAGCTGAGTTCGAATTCCAGTTGAATTCGTTGCATTCACCTACGCGTAAATACCCTTGGGAAAGTATTAATTCATCTCTTCTCCCTCCAGCTATGGGTTAAATAGCAGGACAGATTGGGTTCTGTAGCCTTGGTTGGCAATCAAACTACTGCAGAAAGTAATAGCAACCTGCTCTTTTGAGATATGATTGCCCAAGAGTGTATAATGTATATCACTGATTGATTCATTTAAAAAAAAAAATAAAAAAATTTACAAACTTGATTTTTCAGCAAATCCACTAGAAAGAACATACAAGATCTATATACTAATAATAAAATGTTTGATATGATTGAAATTAGTAACATTTGAATGTAATTATTAGTCATCAAGTCAAAGTAATCTAAGTGTGTTGGCTTTAAAAACTTGGCAGAGACTTTCATTCAAATTGATAAATGTTTATCATTTTTAAACTTTTTAATATAGTAACCGGTAGAAAATAGATATATTTATTTTTTTTTTTAGCTTTGGCTTTTTTAAGTAATACAGATCTTTTGAAAGCCTACTAGAAAAAAAATAATAAAATTACCAATTATTTTGAAGAAAAAACAATGAAGACTGTATCAAAAAGTCAAGGTTTGCTTACTTTATTAAACCACACAAAATTATCCTTTTTTTTTTAAACATGAATTAAAAAAAAAAGAAAAGAAAAAAGAAAAGTGATTTATAAAAAAAAAAATAAAGTATTGAGACTAAATTTAGGATGCAATTGATAAGAATTAAAAAATTGATGAACTGTCAAAGAACAAAAATTTAGAAAAAAATGCAATACAGATCCAAGAAATTGAATCTTCAAATTGAAACTACTAATAGCATTCTATTTCATTAATAAATAAACCATGCTAAGAGCAAATCATTTCTTTTTTTCAGTTTCCAAACAATCTCAAAATAATTCTATAAAGAAGCTAAGAAAAGGAAGAAAACAACTTTAAAGAGTCAATAAAAATAGGCATATTTGATAGATATTGAACTATTTTAAGTAAGCAGGTGAACCAGTCTACAGACACACACACAGAAGGGAGTGTGAATGTGTGGCACTATCTTTAATATCTGAAAAAACTGTAAACACTAGTTTGCGAAAAAAGAAGAGTGTGTAGTTATAGGAAGTATACAATTAATGAAATTCAATAAGTGCAAGGGAAAAAATACAAAACTTTAAAAGACAATAATTGACAAAAGGTATTCATTAAAAAATTTAAAATTTCCTTTTAAAAACTTATGCACAAATTTGTTGAATCTTTAATTTATATACAAAACTAGCAGTATAGCCCGGCATTGCTTGGGTGTAATGAAAGCTTTAAAACTAATCCATGGTCCTGGAGCTCAGACCCAGCCTAAAGAATATTTGTGTGAAGTTTGGTGAGAATCAGATAAAAATTGTGGATTTGTATAAAGGACATACAGACAGATAAACAGACACACATACAAACATCTTGCCTTTTATATATATAATTGATTTTCTGCACTGTTGTAAGAACTGCAACCTTGAAACTTCTGAATATCGTTTCTTATGCCTTTGTCTATGAGTGTATCAAATTTGATTAAAATCAGACCACTCCTTCTATAACCTGATTTTTTCGATTATCGATATTTATCGGGGGTACCTTGACACAAAACCTAGCTAAGAACACTCGCAGACGCTTATAGTACAACTGTGTAAATATTCAAGAAAATTGGTTCAGCCGTTTCGGAGTCTATAGGTAACAGACACACACACAAAGTTCCATTTATAAATAAGTTTAGATTTAGATTTAGATATATAAAAGAATAGATCTTAAAGACATTAAAAGACTTAGTGAGATCTCTATCACAATTCTAAACTGAAATTTTTAGCTCATTCTTGTTTATATTGACTATACTGATTTGGTGCAGATAATTTAATTTCAATAAAAGATAGTGGGATTATCATTTCTCATTGAAAATTGCATCCGGTTGTTTATAAACATCAAAACAGTATACTTAATTTATTGTAATATAGCTTCTAATTAAATTATTTTTTTTTTGCATGTCATGAAAAAAAAAAAAAATCCTATAATCAGAAGTTAACTAATCTCTTTGCTAGCCCAAGTCATGTCATTGTTGTTTCAATTTCTGTTAGAAACTACATTTTAACAAACATTTTTATTAGTAATATAATTTTGGTAAACTCAGTTTGAATATTTTGTCACCTTACCACACCAATATCTGCTACTAATGTAATCACTTAACTAAGTGTGGCTGCTTAGTGATTTTTACTCAAGCAGAATTTTGACAAAATAGAATAAGATTAAAGAAAACAAATTAGAGTGCCCCACAGGTAAAAATGCACTTAATGATTCTACAATAAGATAATTAAATAACCTGTGTTCTTTTTGGTGTATCTTCCAGGTATTGCAGTCAAAATAGTGACAGTGGAGAAGGAGGGATGTTGATAACAAGAAACAGGTGAAGTAAAAATAGAATGATTAATAGGTGACTAGTGACACTAATAAAAATGTAATTAAGGAATATTGTATACTCTTCATTATAAAAAGAGGAATTTAAGGTTTCAAAAAAAAAAATGTCAATAAATTGAATCTTTTTCTAAGAAAACTTATTTTTACAATATTTTGAACAATTCTGTAATGAGAACGGTTGGAAAGATCTTGATAATAAATAAATAAAAAAAATTCTAGCCTGACTTGTTTAGAGAAAGTAAAGTTATTTAGAAATTATCTTAATGATCCACTATCTTGAGAATCATTAAGTTTCAGACAGTAGGCATAATGATTAACAATGAAAGAGGACAGCTTCTTAGATGCTTTTTAAGTTAACTAAAATTATTCAGAAATTTCTGTTATTAACAAATTTTTTAAAAACAAAACAGATCTCTTACTACTATTATCAATATCCTTTAGAAAATAAAAATACCAACAAGAAGATTCAGTAATGAAAGGGATTCCTCAGACCTTTTGTCCTAGCAATATCAGATTGTCATGTTTGAAGTGCAAGTTTCTCAGTAGTTAATCCTTCATAATCTAAGCATTTCAGTCAGAATTTTTTTATTATGAAATCTGTCAATATGAATTTCTTTCCTAACCCAAGAAGTAAAGTTAGCCAGTATATTATGTCTACAAGATAATATTAAAGCATGTAACAACAACCTAAGTCAAGTCTAATAATAGTAACTTTAAAAAGACTGAGTTAATTTACCTTATGTCTGGGCATGAATCAAGGATAATTACTCAAAAGTTAACTTACATTCTAAATAATCTGTGGTCAGACATTTATTCGCCTGCTACATGGCTGTTTGAAATTAACACATCACTCAATAAGTCCCGGACCTAACATATAGATGGCACCACTAATAAAAAAATCTATATGATTTATTATAAAGTACTAACCTTCAAATAGCACATGACAAAATTTGGGCCTAATTGGATTATTAGTTTACAAATTACAGTTAAGTGAAGCCAATGTTGCAAATTTTCAAAACAATAGAAAAATCTGAATTTTGTGTGTTGATAAAGCATTGCTTTCTGATGGGAAAAAATATTGTTCAAGCAAAGCAATGATTTCATAAGTGTTATTTGAACTCTGCTCTGTCGGAAACAATGGTTAAGAGATGGTATGCTAACTTTAAACGCGGTTGTACAAACACAAATGATGCTGAATGCTCAGGTTGCCCAAAATTGGCAGTTGTCCCGGAAAACAAAAAAAAAAATCCAAACTCGTTTTGGCTGATCTTAAATTGAAGTTGTATGAGATAGCAGAGGAGTTGAACATATCAGAAGGCAGTATATTCACCATTTTGCATGAACATTTGTCAATGAGAAAGCTGCATTCAAAGTGGATGCTCATGGTCAATCAAAAACAATGTGTTGACAATTGAGAGCGTTGTTTGCAACTGTTTGAATGCAACAAGGAATTTTTGCATAAAATATGTGACAACGGAGGAAACATGGATCCACCACTTTACTCCAGAGTCAAATCAGCAGTTAGCTGAGTGGACAGCAGCAGGTGAAAGACATTCAAAGCCACCAAAGACGCCATCATCAACAGACAAGGTTTTGGTCTCTCTATTTTGGGATGTGCAAGGAATTTTGTTCATTAATTGCCTTGAGAAAGGAAGAACTATCAATAGCAAATATTATATAGCATTATTGGTGTGTTTGAAGGAAGAAATTACCAAAAAACAGCCATTTGCACTTTGAACTGCTTCTACATCCACCCTATTTTTCAGATCTGGCCCCCAGTGATTACTGGCTTTTTGCTGACCTCAAAAGAATGCTTCAGGGAAATAGATTTGTCTCTAATGAAGAAGTGATAACAGAAACTGAGACATATTTTGAGGCCACAGACAAATTGTTCTGCAAAAAGGCATCAAATTGTGAGAGAAGCATTGGGATCAGTGTATCACCTGAGAAGGAGACTATGTTGATGAATAAAGTTGAATTTTGCCTAAAAGATTAGGATTACAAAAGCAAAGTCATGTTTAAGTTATTATTTGGGTTTTGACAAAAAGAAATTAATATGTAAGAAAATTAGACTTCAGTTATGGTCTGATCTGTACACATAAGCATTTTCTTTGTGTTAAAGTTGTCAAATTATGTGTTGTGAATTTTACTGAATAATGGTTAACAGTACACTTCATTTTCATTTGAAGATGAAAAATGTTTGATAAAAATTAAATTATTTTTTTTTCTGTGAGCACTCTTTATAAAGTAAATGCTTGAACAGTGCGTTTTAATCTATGTGTTCTTTCATTTTTTTTATTATATATATATATATATATATATATATAGCATAATGATAATCCACATATACTGTTTTAATATGTATAGGAAAAACTACTAAGAAGTTGTAAGTTAAAAATGTTTTTTTTGGCAGTATTTATTTTTTTCTATAATAATAATAATAATAATAGAAATAAATAAATACTATTATAGAAAAAATAAATACTGTCAAAAAAACATTTTTAACTTACAACTTTTTAGTAGTTTTTCCTATATATATATATATATATATATATATATATATATATATATACACACTGTAGAATATTATTCTTTGAGGTTTCTAGTTTTTCAATAAATTTTTCCAATGCAAAAATATTCAGATATATCTTTGAGATGGCTGGAAAAAGTCAATTGTATTACAGGATTAGATTAAACTTCTGCTTGCTTTATAGATCTTTGATTCAGTCTTTTTTTAAATAGAATGATTCTTGATTGTTCAACTTTTTCAGTACTTGGAATTTTTCCTTTAAGAAAAATATTTCAAATGTTTAAAAGCAGTTCTTAGATCACAATATTAATATTTTCCAATAACTTCAAAAAATATTCCCCTTCATTTTGACACAAGAGGGCAACTCTTGAATATAATCTACAATGAATAATGCTTTCAAAAATGTCAGAAAGCTCTACAAAATTTGCATATTACTGAAAGAATTTTTTAATACTAAATTTTAATATTTTTGAGTCAATAGTAAGCTAACATGAAATAAATATGGACCAAAATTTGCCATTTGTTTAACCTTTAAAATTTAATCTAGTAGTTATTTGATATTTGTTTTTCACTGATTTAAAAGATTATTATCTTTCATTAAAGGGATTTATTTTTAAGAAACATATTTGAACATGGAAAAGAAAAGTGCCAACAAATAAATGAAAAATACAAAGGGGAACCAGATTTATTTGGTTATTTTCATAATTTATATAAAAAGGATTATGTTGTCAAATATTTTTCATAAGGCTTTCATTAGATGTTAACCACAATAAGCATATGTTGCAATTCATTTCAAAATAATGAAGAATTTCATTTATGTACTTCATATATGTGTGTGTGTGTGTGTGTGTGTGTGTGTGCATGCCTAAAAAGCTATTAACATTTTCAATCACAAAATATGTGAAAAATTATGATATTTAAGCAATGACTAAAATCATGATATATTTTCTGATATTCTCTTTGTATTAAAAATAAAAATAAACGATTTTAAAATTTCATGTAAGTTTCAATAAGTTTACAATGAATACATAATGTCACATTAAAGATTAAATATATTTAAAAACAACAACAAAAAAAAACAAACAAAACAATCTGCTGTATTTTAGATTTTTCACATCTTGAATTAATACAATAACTCATTGGAAACAAAAAAAAAAAAAAAAAAAAAAAAAAAAAAGAAATATTGGTATTATTATTACATTTGCTAGAAAGTCATAAGTACAATGAATGAGACCAAAAGAACTGTTAACAGTATTAAAAAATGAAACTGTAAATGAAACTGGTAAAAGGTAAATAGTTTATGTAGACTTAAAATAAAAAAGTTTAAAATGCATTTTAAAAAAATGAAAAATCTTTCTTGAAGCTTTAATTTTAGTTTTAATTCCAAGCTAATAGATTAAATTTAAGGTTTTCAATATATTTTCAGATTCTCAAAAGGTTTGTAATTATTGGTTGTGATTTGGCATCTTGACATCAGTCACCCTCCCCCGTTGATGTCCCTTTGTTTTTTCTATATTTTCATAACAATTGTTCTAATTAGCTCTCCTCCTTGGTACCACAACTACATGAATTCAAGCATACTACCAAGTCTCATCATTTTACTGCTGAAATGATTTCTTTTCTGACACTTCTCACCTGTTGAACTCTTTTTCAGTTTTTTGCTTTCTTTCAAAAATTTAAAATGCTACTGCAGTTGTGTCTTAGTGGCATTATCACTTTACTTAAGGTGAAATGATTTGAGAAAAAAAAAATTAAAACTAATTTTAAATTGATTGGAATCTTTTTTTCAATTTAACAGTAAAATTGGTAAATTCATCCATTTGAAAGATCTGAAAATGCAAAATAATTCTCTTTATTAAAAAACTTTCAAAAACTAAAATATACTTTTCTGAAACTATTTGAAGAAGATAATCTTATTTGAAATAAATATTACTTTTCTTTTAAAATATTGCAGAAAAGCATTTTTAGCATAAAAAGGAGTATTTTTCTAATATGCTGAGTGATTTATTGACATCCTGATGTTTGAAAAAAGGGTACAGAATTGAAAGAAATTACTTGACAAAATTAAAACATGTTTTTTTAATTACTCATTTAATGAAAATATTTTAAGCTATCTATTCGACAAGATACGACACAAAGAATTGATGGAGATGCTCGGCAGCCTCGACATTTTCGGGAAAGACATAAGAGTAATCAAGAATCTCTACTGGCAGCAAACGGCATGCATATGGACAGGTAATGGTCTCAGTAGATTTACAAAGATAGAAAGAGACGTAAAACAAGGATGTGTCTTTTCACCGGATTTGTTCAACCTGTACAGCGAGAATATTTTGATGACCCTAAATGACTTGCCAGGATATGTTATTAGAGGCCACAACTTAAACAACATAAGGTATGCAGATGATACAGTGCTGATTGCAGATACGGAAAGGAAACTACAAGATCTCCTACAAAAGGTAGCGGTGGAGAGTGACAAAAAAGGACTACAAATAAACTTTAAGAAAACTGAATGCATGGTCATCAGCAAAAGGTGCAACCCAAAATGTCAAATATAGGTGGGGGACACCAGAATAAAACAAGTACAAAAATTTAAATACCTAGGAAGTGTTCTAACAGGAGATGGAAAGTGCGACACAGAGATCCGAAGGCAAATTGGCATGGCAAAGGACGTGTTCCAGAAGCTGAGTAAAGTACTAACAAACAGGAAAATTTCACCAGAAACAAAGAAAAGAGGGCTGAATTGCTATGTGATGTCAGTTCTTCAATATGGCAGTGAATGCTGGACAATATCATCGAAAATGAGGACAAAACTAGAAGCAGCAGAAATGTGGTTCTACAGAAGGATGCTGCAGATATTGTGGACTGAGCATGCAAGCAACGATGAGGTGTTGGAAAGAATGGCAAACAAAAAGGAAATTAATACTGAGCATCAGGAAGAGACAACTGAAGTTCCTGGGACACGCAATGAGGAAGGAGAGCCTGGAAAACCTGATACTGACTGGCCAGATAGAAGGAAAGAGAGACAGTGGAAGGCAGCAGATAACATATTTGCAGGGCCTGATTAGGTGGATGACGGAAGGGGGTTTGCCAGGAGTAACAGGAGCAAACCTACTAAGAGCCACAAGGGATAGGGAGACATGGAGAACCATGATCGCCTACGTCCTGAAGGGACAGGGCACATAGAAGAAGAATATTTTATTGAATGCTAGGTACTTTTGACTTAAAAAACAATGTTTGTTGAGAAAATACTAGAAAATTACCAATAAATTTTAAGTTTATTATAGGTGCCTATGTCCATATTTACAAAAATCAACTTGTTTATACAGATATACACAGAAACAAAAAAAAAAATTAAAATTCTTTTTAAAAATACTGGGGGAGGTCATTGAAACCTTTAATAGCAATATCACTTGATCACTACAAATTAATACAGAATTTTAGAGGATTTAAGTTCTTAAATTATGCTAATTAAAATTCATTATTCATTAAAATTTTTCTTAAGACAATTGTGTCCATAATATTATATTTTATACATTAAAACAATTAAAATCTTTTAAGTGATACAAAATAGAATTTCTCAAAATTTCATGAAAATTAAATAAGTGAGGGTAACAGATATTAAAAAAATTTTTTTTACAAAGATTTTCTGAAAAAAAAAAAAAAAAAAATTAAAAATAATTTAATTAATTTCTGAATAAGTTCTGAAAGTTTCACTAGTATCAGACAATTGTTTTCCAAATCAATGTTTTTCTCTGCAAAAAATATGCAAATTACCCATACAAATTTAAGGCTCTGCATTGATGCCAGAATAATATTCTAAGTACATAAAAAAAAATTTACATCAAAATATCTTGATAATAATACAGATTTTGATGATAAAAGTTTGCTTTTATTAAGTTTTGAGCTTTTTTTTTTTTTTTTTATAATGTATCCTTTTTTTTTAAATTTTGGAAGATACCTAAGTTTATCTCTTTTGCACAGTTTTAAGGCAAGAACATTGTTAGAAAAAATACTGAAAGATCAATGTTTAAAAAAGTATGATTAAATAAATTTTTGGTATAGGAGAAGCCAGAAAAAGACAGTTTTTCATTGCTTTTACGACAGCTGTATATTGCTCTCACATAAAATGCAATACATGCACTAAAAATACATGCACAGAGACATATGCTTTTATATATGCCCTTATCAATATCTAGATGCATCAAAAGCATATTTTACACACACTTATAAAATTTCTATACAATTATATACAGTAAATAATATTAAAACATGCATTGAATTATATGTATTGCCATAAATATGTATTTCCTTTTGCATATATGCAGGTATGTTAAACTATGATAGAGTGTTTGTTAATTTGAGATACATGAACCAAAAAATTATAAGTTTCTGTATTTCTGTAGAAAGACAAATAATGTCATCATACAGATTCACAATAATCACACACAATATATAAGAGAGAGATTAGAGAGGCAGATTGTATATAAGTAGAAGTTTGCTAATTTATGTTTGGATCATTTTAAAAATTAGAATGAGTGGTTACTTACTGATTAAGATGATTAATACTTTTATTTTATTTAAATATCAGAGTTTAATAGATACACAGCAATAG
This sequence comes from Ascarosepion bandense, assembly GCA_037127315.1. NCBI lineage: Eukaryota > Metazoa > Mollusca > Cephalopoda > Sepiida > Sepiidae > Ascarosepion > Ascarosepion bandense. Next base: position 828,317 of record JBBBDQ010001568.1, on the reverse strand, counting down.
AGTTATCTAGTACTTTACTGAAGAGAAAACAAAGTGGGTAGAAATACAGATAAAAGAAATTCCACAGGAGATGCAAGCCTTGTATAATTGACCATATGGCAAAGTTAGTAAGTTTAAAAAACAAAGATATGGGTAAAACTAAAAAGAATTAAAAAAATTAAATTAATAATACTGCTTAAAACTTGAAATCCAAATTCTGAATACCTAGAGACACATTCCTTTATGTATGGAAATGAAAATCTAAGATAGAAATTAGGCATTTTATACAATGTATAAACTGTTTATATGTCTGTCTGTTATTTGTGTGTGACCCATGTTTGAATATGATTGTTCATAAAATAAATGGTGGGCAATTGAATTGTTCTGATATAGAGAAATTTATTTCCCCCCATAAAAATATATTTAAATACCAACCACCATTCTATATGAGGGTGTCTGCCCATAAATGTGCACATGCAATTATCAGAGGTTGATAAAAAGAACCCTTGATCTAATCCACTTTCCAAAATCTAACCAAATACAAAAAAAAAAAAAAAAAAAATCAAGTTTTTAAGAGGCCAGCGAGGAGCTGAGAACTTTTCAGCACCCCCTTATACATACATTTTTGGGTTGCTCTGTAGTAGTTTGAACAGGAAAGGGTAATTGAAATCAAGGAGGAAACAGTACTAGAAGATACACCAACAAAAAAAAGGTTTGTATGAAAGAGAAGGATGATATAGAGAAAGAGGCAGGTTGGGAGAAAAAAGGGCCAATAAATTCATAAGCAATAAATTCACAGGGCTTTATTTATAAAGAAAAGAAACATTGTATTAATTAGTTTCTATCTCTGCACCGAGTAATTGTAAGTCATAGAGAGAACATTGTTTATTCAACACCTGAAAATCTGTCTAATAAAGTTTAAATTGGTAGAATCCAGAAATAGTGCAAGAGTTAAAATTAGATACACACTCTTCCAGACTGATTGGATGAAGCAAAATCAAATCAGATATTCTAAGTACACTTAGTGCAGTTATAGATAGTTTAAAAAAAAAAAAAAAAAAAAAAAAAAAAGGCTGTAGAGAAGTTTATGATATGCTTAAAAAAATTGATTTTCAAAATAGAAGCAAAATGATTTGTATAGACGCAAAATCTTAAATTTTCAAAATCTGATACAGCCCCAATGTAACTATTCAGAGAGAGAGAGAGAGAGAGAGAATGAATTTCTAGTTGAATTCTCGAGATTTCTGTAGCCTTGGAATAGTACATTCCTTCCTTCAAGATACAATTTTTTTTTTCTAATTGTTTAACTCTGGAACTATGAAACAAAACCAGTACTATCCATGAGATGAGTGCTGTATTTATTGCACCACATAAGATTAATATATACTAATGATTAGTAAGTTATTTTTGGTATTAAGACAAACATATTTTTGCAGAGATAAAAAATAAAATTAAAAAAAAAAATGAAGTGGAACATATGAAAACCCAAACATTTGTAAAGTGATAATTATATATAGACAAAAATCTAAAACAAAAATATTGCTAGACATTAATGACGATACGAAGTAAAACAACCACATAGCGAGTAATGTTAAAAAAAAAAATGTGATTTTGTTAAATTTCCTGGTTCTAATATCCAAAGTTCCAAACTAATTTCAAGGGAAATAACTTAGGTAACAATGAAGCTGACAGAACAATAAACTTAAATTTATTCAAATTTATTTTCTGGTATCGATAAGTTAAAAAGCTGAAAAGTAAAAAGATTTATCTGACAGGAACAAAATTTTCTCAATAGTGGTTAAGATTTATGAAACATGTTTATTGTTTAGTTATTTGTTTGCTTTTGCTTTTAAAAAGTATAACTTCCATCAAAAAAAAAAAAAAAAAGTTGGAAGTTTATCTAGGAATTCACTGCAGGTCATCAGTAGAGTTGAACACAAAATAAACAACTTAGTTAAGGGATGTTAATAGTGAAAAAAAAACATAAATCAATATAAATAACATTACGAAATATTTTGCATTTGATGTTACTGTTCTATAAAGCTGCATGCAACTTTCTTTATCTTACTTTATTTATTAAAGTTAAAGTTCGATAAATTTGATGATTTTACTTTTAAAGTACAAATTAATACCAAAAGAGAATTTTAATAAAAAGATGAAACCAGAGAGTAAGTTTTTAAATGGACATTATAAGCAAAAGATTCTTTAGTCAGAGCAGGTGAGTTGGAAAACAAAACCAAGTAACATTCAGCTTCATCATTTCCTACAGTAGAAGTTTCACACCTTTTCTAGAACAACCATTATTAGGAAATAAAAAACTTATGTCTTAGAGTCTATATAATATAGTTTGATGAAAAATTGACCTCTCCTCAATCGTTTAAATGTTGAAACTTTTACAAATTTTTTAATCAATCGGAAAGTTTAAGGTTTTTAATCGATAATATTGCAATGAAAAAAAGTTAAAAAGTAAAAAAAAAAATGATAATCAACCAATTTAGGTGGTGGTAATGTCGTACCGGCGCCAAAATGAAGGATCAATTTTACAGTTTTTCATAACTGTTACAGTAAAATTTACTATAACGTTATATGAAAAACTGACCCCCCCACCCCCGCTTAAAATTGTTGATTGAAATTTTCGGAAAGTTTAAAGTTTAGAATCGATAAGAGTGCACTAAAAAATTAAAAAGGTGGTGGTAGTCTCCTTCAGGTTCACCAAGGCACTTAGTTTCATATCTGCACTTTAAAGTTTCAGATAAATTTAATGTTTTGTTATATTTTGAATATCTATTTTCTACATTGTTGGACAATAAAAAAGCAAAGACTTTCGTTCAGCTTGTTTTATTTTGTAATAATTTCTCGGATTTTTAATTCGTTAGTTTGGGCGGGGATCAAGGGGAACGGAAACAAATATCGAATGATGAGAACTGATCCTATTTTTTCTACCTGGTATCTTTTTTAACTGCTAAGTAAAAAAAAAAAAAAGTTAAAAATTATAATGTGGTATCCGGGTGAAAGGAGAGAATGAAAGATTTTTTTAATAGCACGTTTTCCCCACCCCAGGAAAGGTATTTTTCTACTTTCGCCCCCCCCCCTCCATGAAGCCCTTCTTCTATAAGGGAGTAAAAATGTCAAAAGAAAAGATGAATTGCATTTAGCACCTCCACCATCACAGTCATAAAAGAATCCGATTTTTGACTGTCGGTATTTTAAATTGAATCAGGTCGGTAAGATCGGCAGATGTGACGAGGAATATTTTCTCTACATATTTCAAAAATATGTAGGAAATATTTCAATTGAGAAATTACAGCGAGAAGTGGGAGGACTCAAGGATTCCCAATTACTCATAAGTTAAGTAGGGAGGTAGTATGTTTTCCCATTAAAGTAGGATCCATATGACAAAAAAAAAAAACTCGATCTGATCAGGAATCAATTAGCACTAGCAGTATCAATGAATTCTTGTCGTATGCACCACCAGATTAGGTACTGTTTCATTTTCATTTCATTTTTTAAATGCCTTTTGACATGATGCCAAAGCACGAGAGGAGCGAGACATGAAAGAACCAAATGGGAAATTAAACTTTGATACACCAAACGCCAAGAATTAAGATTGGTTGTGGGGAGGCACAGTAAAAGGAGATCACAATTCAACATACCAATTTGTGCATACCACAAATGAATTCTCTTGTGTGCGCCCGCCCGCACGCACAAAATGGGATGCCAATCCTAAATGTTCACATCCACATGCAATGTTTATTTGAGTTGTAAATCTTTTTTCTTTTCTTACGGAGTTTTAAATTTCTTATGGTAAATTTTACCTTTGGCCTACAACAGTTATGTCTGCTAATCAAGAAATGATTATAAAAAAGAAATAAATATGGGTAATTATCTTAATAATTATCAATGTTTATTCACATCATTCTCAGAACATAATCTGGGGATAACATGACTCAATGATTGGAAAAAAAAAAAAAAAAAAGGGGAAGCACACTTAACTAGAAATTCTCTGAAAAATTTACTTTCCTTTTTATATGCTGGTACACCAATACTTTTTGAGAGCTATATTGGTGTATTTATTCACAATGCATTTGCAATATATGATTTCATTTTATACAAATAACCAAGAATTCATACAATCTTGCAAGAAAACATGTATGTGCATATACAAATAAATTTAATGACGTATACACCAAAGAAAGCAGTTAAGCATACGTAAGATTTACAATACATCATGTGTATAATTGTTCAAGTTTTTAAGCAAACTTATGCACACACACACACACACAACTTGTGTGTATTATTTTTTTAGGTTACTTTTTTATTTTATTAAGATGAATTTTAAAAAAAGAAGGAAAGAAAAAAAACATTGACTTAGTATAATAAAAGTATGCACAGGCATTTTTAGAAAAGGAAGGAGGGTCCTACAAAAAGTGTCAAAGCTAATGAAAGAAAAATAGTGAATTCTCTTTCAAGCAATTAGATTTCTCCAAGTCAAAAGTAAATTTCAAAAATTCTAAATAGAATAGTTAATATTTTTTACTCCAACCAAAAGAAAAACTGTTGAAAAGCTAAAACCAAATTTCAGATAGTTTATTTCTTACTTTTACTGAAATTCTACAAATAGACACATTTAAAGAGCATAAATATATCTCAAATCTAATTAGTCATTTATATTAATTTATAGCACCTACTAAACACACTAAACAAAAAACCCAAAATGTATATTTTTATATTTTATAAAGGAACAAAGAGTGAAAGTAACCAAATGGAAATTTACATTAAATGATCCCAGACTTCAATACAATTCTTTGTTATGTATAGTCATCAAAATCTTAAACATTACTGTTTATACATTGAGTTTAATGAAAATGTGATTACTTGCATAAAAATCACTTCTGGATAAAATTAACCATTTGTTTTGCCATTTCCATTAATTTTTTTTTTTTTTTAATGCAGGGTTGATTTTATTTAAAGAATTCATTCAATAAACAATAATGCAATAACTAGTTTTAACAATTTACATTTGTCATTAGTTTTACAAGATTTTTTTTTTTATAGATTACAACTATAGAATATATTAGAATATATTTGATTGAAGGTAATTAGATTTTAGGCTGCATGTTCATAATGTAAACATTTAAATAGCTCAGAAGACAACACTTCTTCCTTTAAAATGATGGTTGTTGAATTTACATTTGAAGTATCTCAATATTTGGATAGTTGAATAAGAAACTATGATCGGAAAATAAAGCTTTAAATCAATAGGCTTATAGTGAAAAAGGCATCTAGTAGTAATATTAATAGATTTACTTGGACTAGTATCCTCATTTTTATTGTCATAATCATAATTTTTCAACCACTGTCATCTTCAGGTTTCTGTTGCAGTTGACAACTTTGACCTCAAGCCAACTACAACAGACACCTTAAGAAAGCTGGAGAGTTCAATGGCTGAAACATTGTAACACAACCAAGATGAGGACATTAGTTCAAGTAAAGCAGTGTATTATAATAATTTCAAAAATTAAAATAATAGCATAGTTTTATTAAGTTTATATGTAAAGCCATTAAAAAAGAATAAATTTAAAAAAAACAAGTAAAAAAATGCAATAAATGTTTTATGACAGGTGTAAAAAGAAGTTTTCAAATAGGAAATATATTTGAAGAGATTTAAAGAAAGAAAGTTTTAAAATATTATTTAAATTAAACGTAGATCATATATATTCCTATGAATTTCTTCACAACATTCCAGCTTTTCTTGCTGAATGTGAATAAGAAAAAATTAGTTAATAAAGGAAGCCAAATTAAATTGATAACACTTAAGTAACCTTAAATGGCTAAATCCATGCAAAGTATGGATATGGAAAGAAAACAATCATTCTAAAACTTTATCAGAACATTATATTGATATTATTATTGATTCCTCAATATTACAACTTTTACTTATCTAAACATAATCAGGAAAAAGTTTTTATAAGCTAAACAATGATGTATATTAACCAATTGAAAAATGTAATCAGTTTTTTGTTTTCATTTGCTTTTTTTTTTTTTATCCATCTCTTGTATTTTTCATTTTGCAGACGAGTTTAGCTGAAGAGTTAAATTGAAACAAAGAAATTCATTGTCTGAAAACTCTGTAGGAAGAACAGAAGGAAAGGGGAGATCCTCAGGCGTGTTGGCTTATGGGAATAACTAAAGAATGTCCTGTCAATTCTGAGGTCTAATCCCCATCATGAGTCAGTCACTCTCTTGGACACAATCATATTAGAAAAATAAGCTGAGTCAGACAAACACTAGCAACAAAAGATTTAATCTTCACTTGCAGCTTTTGCAGTCAAGTTAAGGATACACTGAATTAACAAAGCTTGAATCTATTATATTATCATTCAAATATTGTTATCATCAGGGTGTTTGTTATAATAAACAAGATTTTAAAAGCTGGAGATGATTCTGTTCTTTGTAACAGCTAAAACCAAAAATGCTAAACTGTTATCTTTCGTTATATTTTACTTTGACATTTTTTATCAGTTTTTTTTTTATTATCTACTATTAATTTCTAAAAAGACCAAATTATTTTTTCATAAACATTCATTAGTAGAATTTGAAATATGAATACACCTTTAGTAAAAATATCTCACGTTTGGTACATTATAATTTAAAGATTGTAAAAAAAAAAATGTCTACAAAAGTTTAAAAACTAAAGTCAAGAAACAAACATCTGTCAAATGCTCGTTACACTACTTAATTTCAACATCATGTAAAAAAATTTTAAAATATTTTAAAAAACAGCACTAGATTTTTTTTTATCTGAAAAAAATACGTAAATTAAAATATTAACATTACAAATGTAACAATACAGAAGTCTTAAAATCCTGTCTATTGAAAAATAATAGTTCAAAGTTCCAAGTAATTCACTTGTTAATTAGACAAGTTAATTAGACAAGTTAAGTAGAGTTCGAATTCCAGTTGAATTCGTTGCATTCACTTATGTTCAAATACCCTTAATCTGTCTCTTCTCCCTGCAGGAAATAACTGGGTTTTACAACCTTGGTTGGCAACCAGTCTACTGCAGAAAGTAAAGCTCCTAAAGCTTTGTTGTGAAAAATAAAGCATCAAATATCAAAGGCATCTATAATATTTCTTCTTAACTGGACACAAGTATAAATCAGTCATTCAGTTTCTATTTTCAAACTGACAGTAGTACTTTTTCTGGAAACTAGCATTGCTCTATTTGGCTATAATTTATTTTTTTGCCTAATTTTATTTTTCAAAAAAGAGAAAATTAACATTAACAATAATCACAAATGAGATGATAAAGAACAAAAAGGAAAACAAATAAAAAAAAACTTTAAAATTTCATGAAGTAATCAGTTTTCTCGCTCATAAATTTGATTGAAATTTACTTGGTCATAACAGAAGGGAAAAAATTAAGCAAAATAAATTTATTTATGCTAAGTAACGGAATTTTTGATCTGATAAGCAATCATCCCTGAAAAGTAAAAAAAAAAATGAAATTCTTGGAAATTCATATATGAGAATGGAATTTAAAAAGTTAAAAATATAGTTTGAAAAACTATTCTTTTCTAAACAATCAACAAAAAATATGACAATAAATTTCTGTCATCTGAAAAGAACAACAATTCCTCTTTCGGAAACAAGGATTTCTAAATTATTTATCAACCATTTTTGTAATCAGCAGGACGGAGAAAAAATTCTCCAGCTTAAAAAAAAAAAAAAAAAAAAAAAAAATGTATGGAGCTGGGTGGCGGGGGTGGGGGGGGGGGCAACAGTTAGGAGGCAGCAGCCGGGAGAGTTAGGTCTCCTCCTTTCAGTGTTGCAAACCTTGGTAGTATGTGTGACTCATCTATTAATAGTTGGGGGCGGGGGGGGGGGGGGGCAGCCTCACCCAATACCACTTTTATGAGCTTCTGTCAGGACAAGAGCCATCAACACCCAACCATCACCATTCAGCCCAAAATTCTTTCCCCCCTTTTTTTCAAACAATTAAACCAGGCGGATTTCCTTTGCAAATTTCCCCACTACCCACCGGTTTCACACCTGCTAACGTAATATTTTGATAACTTCATTTTGCTTGGTTGAACCAATTTTCAGCCTAAGGTTTTAAAATTTCCGGGACTGGACTGGAGGGAACCGGGTAGTGTGTGGTCGGTTTTCTTGTGTAAATAAATAAGTTTGTAGACTACACAAAAACAGAAAGTAAAAAGAATGAAGAGACAAGATAATTCTTGAATAAAAATATCTACTTCATTAGTCTCTACTAGCTGCTACTACATTACAATAAGTACTATTTTAAATGATAATGAGACTTAGAAGAATAGTTGAGTGATGAACAAGATAATCTCTCACATTTTTGACAAAGAGGTTGTTTTGTGTGGTACTTTATAAATAAGACATTGTGACAAAGTTAGATCAACAAATAAATATTAAAAACAGTTGTGGAGTAGTTGTATCACTTAATTTTTATTTTATTTATTTTGCAAAAGGTTCTCCCATGCATGACAGTCTCTAGTCTCTATTGTGTCCCTAATTTTGTTGTTGTTTCCTGATTGGAAAGATATGCTGATAGTTGTTCAGGGTGAGTCTGCATTGACCAGATGAAGAGATACAAACCCAATTTTGCATTGAGGAGAAGGTTGCTGGGGCCAAGTTTGAACAACTATTATGGCCGTCTCCACCTTCACCTCCCACAGTATTATTAATGACTAGTGGACATGGAATTCTAATTGGTGTCCATATTTTACACCATCTTGGGAATGGGATATCTTGCATGTGATGGTTAGATTATCAGTGAAGATGGGAATTGAGCCAGGAACTCTATTGTCAACAGCTGATGAATTTATTTGCAAAAGTAAAAAATAAATTACAAATCTTTAAATTGACTATATGGTTACATATGTGTGTATGTGTGCATGCATGCATTTGTTCTTGGATATTGACAGGACTTGCCATAAATATTGTTTGAAATTCTGCAATGAGTCATTATCATGTATCCCCAAGTTGTTCAAACCCATATTCTCTTCAATGATAATTTTTCATCAACACATCTTGGTTGATACCTTTTTCAATGTTTCTCAGGTGTTCATATTGTTTGTTTGTTTTTTATAATTTTAAATTTTTTTCACAGATTCAGGCAAGCATCAATATTTCAATCGCTGCTACCTACAAAATCTCTCATATATATATATATATATATATATATATATATATATATATACTAGCATCATAGCCTGGCGTTGCCTGTGCAACTCAGAACATTTTAGTAGAAGAAGATGCCACTTTTTATTTTACATATTTTGTTTTTGTTTGAAAAAAAAAAAAAACACTTTTTTAAAAAATATTTCTTTTGTTTCCAAATTACGGGGAAAAATATTCACATTTTTTGTTGACCAAATGAATTTTTAAAACGTCGGAATAAAAATTAAATATAAAGGCTTATTTTATTTTATTTTTTTTTTAATAAAAAAATATTTTAGTCGCGTCTGACACGTGTGATTTGATTTCTGTGATGTAATTCACAGCAACCATCTTAGATCTTAGATGTTTTACAGAGCAAATGTAAACAATCGTGTCCATTGGCCAAAAAGTGCGAAAGGGAAAATTGCTGAACTCAAAATGTCGACCTGGCTTCCCTGTATATATGTGTCCCTAGAAAGTTTGAATGGTGTAGCTTAAAAAAAATCTAGGCGTGCATAGGGAACAGTCACATACAGATTGCCTTTTATATATATAGATAGATATATGAGAGCGTAAAGGCAGTGCTGTGGTGCAAATCTCCTCGATTACAAATCAGTTCTTTCCAGTCGTTTGAGATCATGTTTTATCTTTATATTATTACTTAATTTGATCAAAATAATTTTAATTTTCAGAGAATAATTTTAGTTAATTCATTAACAAAAGAACTAATGAAACATGAAATAAAATAAAAAAAAGAAACATATTGCCACGATAAAAATTTTATTCATTTGACTCATCAAAATTGTAGTGCTAACTAAAAACATCCCACCCTCCAAAAAAATTTATTTAAAGAAGTTTATTTTAATCTCGATTTTATTTAGTTTCAGAAATGCAAGCTTCCGAAGAATTAACTTATCCAAACACAGAGAAATTAGTTAATTTCCAGTAAAATGTTTAAATGAGCTGACTTACAAAATGGCATGAAAAATATTAATTATTTAGGTATCCAAGTTTTCATACAGCAGAGTTGTGCTCATGGAAAAGAGGAATGTAGAGTAAGCAAGAAAGAAAATATAGTCTGTCATCAATAATTCTTATCAGTAAATTCATTATTCACTGTTGCAAAGCAATTGATAAGGAGATTCTAAGTTTGAAGACTAACCCAATCCATAGTAATTTTCATTTGTTATTACAGGAAGAAAGATTTTAAAGACCTTGTCATTAACATGGACAATGGCAAGAATGGAAATGATAGTTACAATTATCTTAATAATGTCTGAGTTCAAGAGAGGGGAAAGTTAAATCAGGCATGTGTGATAAACATGAATTTTAGTAATAAAGTCATAGGAGCTGTGACATTGAGATAAAGATGGAATGTGAAGAGAAGTGATAAAATAGAAGAGAAAGGAACAGGATCAATGATAAAATAACAGCTTAAGTTAGAGAAAAACTTCATCTTTGATTCCAAGCCTATGAGTGGGTATTTGAAACTTTTTTTTTTAATACACACAATGCCTGTAACAGACAATTTGTGTCACAACCAAATTTATTATAGAAAAAGATTAAAAAGGCACATTCTAGATATTTGAAACATGTATTAGAGGTTGGAACAAAATGGCCATTTTTAGGTATTAGTGCATTTTTATTGCATTTTTTCTGTTTGTGTGTATATCTAGATATCACTTTTAAAGAGCTAACTTTTCTCTCTCTCTCTCCTCTTTTAGATGTCACTTGACGATCATAGATTTTTTTTTTTTTAGGTTATGAAAGAAAAGATGGATAAACACAATGTTCATGTCATTATATTCTAGGAGTTTAAACTCTGCTATTGTGCTGCCAAAGCTATCCATAACATCAACAGTGTTTGGTGTTATTCCAAAAATTTGCTTCTGGTGATGTGGATCTCTAAGATGATCCTAGTTCTGGTCGCAAGTTGTCATTTGACAATGATGAATTAAAAGCAGCTGTGGACATTCATCTAGAAACAAACTGAGGCATTGCAAGCAAAGAAAGAGAATGCCCATACAACAACAGTCAAAAGACATCTGGCACAAAGTAATAACATTACAGCCTCTTAAAACCTGGTCAAACAATCATGGTAGCGTCTGATTTTTATAATTTGGAACTCATACATTCAATGTTGCAAACACCCTGGTCAGTAAAGGTGAATATTAAAAAAAGCTTTTCTTGCTGCAGGATAATGCAAGACTTCGTACTTCAAAAAACCACCTGGCAATAGCTGATACAGTTAAGGTATTCACATTCTGCTCTATCCTTCTTAGTCACTGGACATGTCTTTTTTAGCAATTACCATTTTTCTCGATGCTTTAAAATGAATGCATCTACATAGCAGCAGGTTCAAACCAAAGAAAATCAGGTTGAAAATTTTTTTTTTGCAATTTGCTGATGCACATGACACTAGTTTTGATGGAATAAATTCACTGCTGACAACATGGTTAATTTTAATAGAGCTTGCTTGGTCTGAGCAGAGTTATGACATAAAATTTGTGCTCCAAAATAGCCATTTATTTTGTTCTAACATGATCCTCTTAAAACATTTTGCTTTTGGTAATGCATAAGGTTACACATTAAATTCTCAGTTTGTATATTTGAGAGCTGTAGTGTCATTACAAGTTTGACCTTATCCCTTTTTGAATGGAGAAAGATGATATTTTATATTTTTACATACTCACTCAATTGGCCTTCATCCACAAATTTCTTATTGAATTAGTAATAGATTCCTTTCAAGGAAAAAAAATCTTACCAAAAGATTCTTTGCCAATATTTTCAATTTACAACTTTCTTGAAAATACTTTATCACTTCCATTTTTGCACCACAATGATCTGATCAAATATTTAAATAAACATTAATAAACAGATTAAATTCTAAGAACTAATTAGATAATGTTAAAATGAAAAATAAATAACATGAAAAGAAACTAGACAAGTAATAAGCAACAGAATACATCTTTAGTATCAGGTGTAAAATTACAGAATCTCTTCATAGATTTTAGAAGAACATTATCAATTAACTGATGCATAACTAACCAACACAATTAAATTATTACCTCATCCATCTAATAATAGAAGAAGTAAGGATTATTACCTCATTAACTGCAGCAGAAATGTCTCATTTACATTTGTAGCTGAACAAAAGCAATGACAAATTCTAATCATCCATAGTTAATGGTTAACAACAAAGAAAATACAAATTAATGATTCTTTGGCTTGGTTATTCTGCTCTTTGAGTTATACTAATGATATATCTACTAGAAAAAAAATACTAAGGCTAAAAATGTATTCTGATAAAAAAATTAACGAAAATGTTATATACAAATAAGAGAAAAAAAGATAAAGCTAAAAATTCATTTTAAAAAATGAAATCTTTCTTGAAGCTTTCATTTTAGTTTTAATTGTCTGCTAATAGATTAAGTTTAATATTCCCAATAAGAAAAATACTTTGGTGTCTTTCAAATTGATTGAAATTTTTTTTCTCCATATTAGTAAAATCAATACAAAGTGAGATAGATAAATTGTCATTTAAATTATGCAAAAATGAAAATAACACTGACATCTCATTTTAACAGATATATTTACCAAAATTAGACAAAAAATATCTTGAAATACCAAAGAATGAATTATTCAGTATAGTCACTATTGGTTTCAACTACAGCTTCGACAACTTCAGAATTTCCTGTCACTCTTCTAGATGGTCTCCTTGTTTAAGTTGGTGAATGCTGCCATAATCCTTGCCTTCAGTTCATCTTTAGAGCTACAAGGAGTTTTGTTAGCCTCTCCTTCATCTGTGCCCAAAATATAATAATCAAGAGGGTTGCAGTATGGGGAGTTAGGTGGCCCAGATTAAAGGGATGATGTGGCCACAGAAATTGTCTGATAGCCATGACTAGATTCTCCTGCTTGTGTGGCATGGTGCAGAGTCTTGTTACCCTCTTGACCCAGGGCAGCACTACTTCCTCAAATCACTTGATGTAGTCTTCCATGTTAAGTCTGAGGCCCTGTGAAAAGATGAATGGAGGCATAACGTTGCCATAACTAGTTATCACTCCAAACACCTTTGTAATCACTCTGAGACTCAAACAACTCTATCTGAATCCTCTGCAGTGTCCTCAGATTGACACCCAAACACTCTGAAATATTTGTATTGAAGCTTCCAGTATGAATTCCAAGCAGTTTGGCATGCCATTTCTAAATTTTTGGTTGAGTGAATTGTATTATAGTGCTCTTTTTCTCACAGATAGTGCCCAACTGACCCTACTATACTGTGCAGTTGACAAAATAAAAAACAAACATGTATGCACAAAATTATAAATATAAAATGGTAACAATTTATCCCTATGAAAAATCTGTTAGCACAACATAATTATCTTTATTTAAAAAAATCTTTCAAAAATAAAATGTTTTTTGAAATGCTATTTGCAAAAAAATTGGCTGATTTAAAGTTTAAATAATCTGAATTAAAACAAATATTTTTAGTTTAAAATATTGCAGAAAAGTATCTTTTTTTAAGATAGAAAGGTTGTTTTTTTAACATGTTGAGTGATTTTTTTGATAGCCTGAAGTTTGGAAATTTAAGTGAGACAGAACTGAAAAATTACTTGACAAATATATAACTGCCTTTTTTTTCTCTTAATTTTTATCTACTCAGTAATCTTTAAAAAATTAAGAAAATATTTGAAGCAATCTAATATTTCATTGAACTTTAGGTACTTTGGCTTTGTAGATTTACTTACAAAGATGCAGGTTGAGGAAATGTGAAAAAATAACTAATAAATTTTAAATTTACTATAGTTACCACTCTTATTTTTTATAATATCATGTATCAATGTCCATAATGACAAAAATTGAACATGTTTATAGGTACAAAAAATATCAAAATTCTTTTTAAAATATTGGGGTTGGGGTGGAGGTTGTTGAACTGTAGTAAACTTTTCCATTTATGATTAAACAATTTTAATTTACTAACAATATCACCTAACTGCTACAAATTAATACAAAATTTTAGAAGATTTAAAAGTTTACAAATTATTCAAATTAAAAGTTCTTGTAAAAATTAATTATTCATAAGGCAATAGTGTCTATATTTTATTTATAAAAACAATAAAAAGCTTTTCTAATTAATATTAGTTTATTGCATTTTTTTATTTTACAATTCAGAGCAGATTTCCTGTAATTTGGGTCCTGTTTGACCAAAACAATTGATGATTTAAATTTTCCAAAGACTTGTCCATATAACAAATATAAACTTTAAATGATACAACAAAAAAAAATCTCAAAATTAGATTAAATTATATATGGGGAGTAACAGGTGAATAGAAAAAATTAAATTTGACCAAGATTATCTAAAAGAAACTTTCCAAAAATAATTTAATCCATTTCTCAACAAGTCCTGAAAGTTTCATTAAAATCTGACAATTATTTGATTTTTACAAGGATTTCCAAATCAATGTTTTTCACTACAAAAAGACACTTAAATTTCCTGTACCAATTAAAGGTACCATGTGGATGCCAGAAAACCAAAATGTTCAAGGTTCTAAAAAGAATGAAAAGAAAAATAATTTTTACATCAAAAGAATCTTGATTTTTCTTAAAAAATACGAAAAATTTCAATGATAAAATTTTGTTTTTATCATGTTTAGAGTATTTTCTTTTCATCATATATCCTCTATTTAGCAAATTTTTTGTAGGTATTAAATAAAAATAATCAAGAAAAATCTATTTAAAATTCTCACAACTAACTGATATGATTACTGAAAACAGTTATGTGAATATGAAAGATAATGTTAAGATTTCAGCATCAAGTAATTATAACCAAGATAAAAAGCAAAAACAAATATTACCTTATAACAATGTTAAAAATGTTAGTTCAAAGAACCCTTTAACCATCTTCATACATTTAAGTAAAACTATAAATATTAGATTAAGTAGTTATCTGAAATCTGATTACCAGAATTAATTTTAGTACTTTTTATTTTTTTTTATTCAAAAAGGGGAAAATAGTTTGCTTCTTTTTGCAACAGACACCAGTTAAGGTTATAAAAGATAATTTTGTCTACAACACCCAGAATTTTGTAAAAGAGTTCTACTGAAAAACTGATTGATTTATTGCTTAAATTTGTGATGATGTTTATATAACCAACAAAATTAAAGGCTCCTGACTGTCATGCAAAACAAGGTAATTAGCAACAACAAAAAAGTCAAGGAAAAAAAATTACAAAAATACAAGTCAAAATATGAACAGGAAACATTGAAGTATTTAAAAATAATGTATTTATTCTATTTATTTTGTTATTTTTTCTATTTTTGCCTATTTTCTCTGAAATATTTTATAACATTTTTACTCATGCTAATTTAAAAAAATGTTATTTTTATTATTAGTTAGACCAATTTAAAAAGGACAATATTGACAAATAATCTAACCTAAATATAAGAATTTAAAAAGGAGTCTAATATAGATGTATGTTGCAAGACTTAGGATTAAAATTCCAGATTGACCCCAAAAGGTTAATTACATTCCTGTATGTCATTTCCTCTCTTGTGTTTCAAAATTGGGATTTAACTGTGAATAAGCCAAATAATAGCATCATATGTCCAAAAATTGCCCTTTCACCTTTTATACAAAATTAGTAGCATGGCTCCACTAGCATTCCTGTTCAAATTATCAAGGTTTTATAATCTTCCCACAAGCAGTCAGGTTATTTCCTTTATTTTTTCAGGGCTTCACACAACACTTGATATATCATTGTAAATGCTCCTTTATCTGACAACTTGGAAAAAATTCTTCCTTTAAAAGGAAATGGGTTTTCTTTATCTTTTGTAAATTCTAACTTGATCATTCCATTGCTTGCATAAATCAGTAATCACAGTAATTGAAATTAAATAACAATAAAAAAAAAATTTAAATCAAGAAATTCCATTCACATTGTTATTCTTAACTAGTGTTTAAAACAGCTGCTGCATGCAAACTGTATTAAAACTTAACTAAAAAGATTACTGTATAAAAGAAAACCATCAACATTCATTTGCTTAAAAACAAATATCACAGAACTAATTACAATGATTTTTGTTAACTAGCATTGACAAAGAGAGTTCTGAAGAATCAAAATCATAATTTTAATCATATTTTTCCTTTTCAAGAGAAAAAGCCACATCCACCCATACACAAATGAACTTGATAAGTACAAAACTGAACAACCTCTTAAATTTAATTTGAAAATGTTATGCTGGTCAGTTATTTAAAAACTGATAAATGTTAAAGTAAAAACACAAAGCATTCAAGAGTTATATATAGTTTCCCTTAATTATCTAAAGGTTCATAACTTATTTTTTTGTAATGACTGTTACAAACTAGTAAAGAAATATAGTGATATTTTATTTTTGAAACTAAATACATCATGACAAAAATGGTAATCTTCCTTTTTTTTTATTACAAATTTTCAAATAACAAATGAAAAAAATACATAGAAAATGACTACATTTCTATTAAGTAATTTATTTTAAATTTACAGAAAAAAGTTAGTCAAATTAGTACTTGAAGAGATAAAAAAAAGACCTAGTGCATATAAAATTTACAAATACTAATCCTCGTTAATCTTTTTATCACTTTTCATTATGCATTTTTTTTATTGCATTTCACAATTTTATGGGAAAATACTGCATCATTTGGCACTAATATTGTTCATTAAAATCAATGATATCTTGAAAGTATAATACAAAAAGTACCATTCAAACTGAAGATAAACTGACTGATTTAAGTGTGAGGTGTTAATTAAAGAACAGGACTCATAGCAATGTATCTAAAGTCCAGGGCATAAGCAGAGTAAGATAGTTTAAGGTTCTAGAAAAATCAACTAAAAATGGAGAAATAAAATAGGTTTGACAAAGTGATTAAACCTATTCTTTAAATTGATATAATGGTGAATTTCCAAAATCTGTGTGAATAGGTCATGCAATCATCTAAAAACTAAGTCAAATCACTTTTGTAATTAATTAAAAATAAAAATGCTGCTTTGAAAACTATGATCTAACTTAGATTCACAAAATTTTTCAGTTGATCATTAAAAATAAATGAGTATCTTTATCCAGATAGAAAGCTTGTAGAGATTATTAGGGTTTCTAAATAAAAGACTATCTTTAGAGACTTAAGCTCATTCATATTATAAAGTGGCATGCAGTTTCTCATAAAATGCAATTTCTTCAAAAATGTCAAAGAAGAATATTTTTGAACAAATGACTTCATCTAAAAAAGACACTTGTCATTTTCAGATATTGTTAAGTTTCCATAAGTTAATGAAGACTAAATTTCGTAGCCAGCTCAAACAATGAGCAGAAGTAACCTACAATGACAGTCTTAAAAAGTGACTCATCGCATAACAGCCACACTTTTTGCAGTGGTGGTGATTTGCCATACAAATTTGTATGTTTGCTATACAGTGTAGAGGGATCCTGGACTGATCTAATTTGACATCTGGAATATTAAATGATTGGTGAATATTTTCAACAGCAGAACTAAATACAAAGTGACACAAGCATTTATCATTAATAATAATAAATCTAAGTATGAATAAGAAATATAATTAACATAAAAACCAAGATTCTTTTTTTCATTTAGGAATCAAAACAAGAAAATGCAATAAAATATTCAATGATACAATTATATATTAAAAAATATTACTAAGAATTTAATTTTTTACAACTAATAAATATTGAATTCTTAACTTCTGGCAAAAAATCTGTAGCATTTGTGCCAAAGTCCTTCAAGATGAAAGATTTAAACTGATAAATTCTTTCTGAAGCTTCCTCTATAATTTCAGTAGTTTGTAGATATAGAAGAGAGCACTGAAAATTCTCAGCCTGACCAAGGAGAAATTAAAAAAAAATAATTAAAAAAAAAAAATTGAAGTTTGACAAAATTTTGAAAAATGGATAGAACAAAGAACCTTTCAACACCCACAGCAAATGAAATGTGGTATTGTGAAGTATAGGAAGGTAACAATATCAGTGTGAAGTTAGAGATTTATAAATAAGTTATTTACCTGATATCCTCACTAAAGCTGGATGTAACACAAGGACTATTTTATGTGAAGTGCATATAGGCATGCATATTGGCCAAGGATAAAAAAATGTCCAATCTCCATGACCAATGTCACACTGGCATCAATATTACACTAACCTCACCTCTTTTAGTGCAATGAGGAAGATGCTGCCACAAGGTTGGAATCTTCCATCTTAAGGAAAGAACAGATAGGATGCTTCCATCCAAATTCGAAGACCAACATCTTTTCTCATTTTTCATATAAAGTGAAGCAGTTTCAGAACTTTAATATGCTGTAAAATGTATATTACTCTGCCTCACTCAATACAACACACACACACTCATTTATGTTCATAATTTTTTTGTGTATATGTGTATTGGGAGGGGTCTTTACTACAAATTTCTTATGGATAATTTTATTCAATACACCTTTAAAATAGCAGAAAAATATGAAGCAAAACTATAAAGTTTACATTTTCAATCTATTTCATTGATAAAAGAAAGTACATAGGAATTTATAAATTTAAAAAGAAAAAAAATAATTTCAGTACAGGGTAGTACCAGAAAACCAAGAAAGTAAATTGCAAATGATAAGTATGAAAATCAGACATTAATCTTTTTTGATAATCTTGTGTACTGGAATCATTAGCATTTTAGTTTAGTGCACAGCATAACGAAAAGCAAAATGTGACTCGATCATTTATATTGCGGCCTTAGTGACAAATTTCTAAATACTATTTCCTGAAGGCTACACATTCCATTTTTTCTTAGTTAGAACTGAAAGGTCAAAAGGCAAATGGGCTGCAATTAAGTGATTATTTTCTTATATACCAAGTACACATGAAAACTCTCACATAAAAATGTCTCTTTCTGTCCTGTAAAAAGAATCAGATTGATTATATCTGAGTATTAAAAAAAAAAAAGCTGAGAACATTTTTAAGTTCATTGAATATTGTTTATTTTCACTTCCAAATGTATAACTCCTGTTTATATACTGATGCCACCATTGAATTCATTGAGTTCTCTTACTGTCTGTTGAATTTACTTTGCATTCACGCATTTCTTCCCACCTCCAGCTATCAATTAAATAGTAAGACAAATATTTAAAAAGTCTAAATTGCTTTTTCAGATTCTTAAACGTTTTGCCTCTTTTCCTCACCAATCTACATTTTAATGCTCATAAAATTCAGCAGTTTTGAAGTGCTGAACACCAGTATCACAAAAAAAAAATAAAAAAAAATAAAAATAATAATTTTTTTTTAATTGGCTATATTGACAAAAAAATTAAAATATATAAAAAATTAATATATATATAGAAATATTTTTAATTAAAAAAAAAATGAATAGAAAGAATCAAAATAAAGTGTTTTTTTTTTTAAATGTCATAAAGTCATAAAAATTCAAAGAAAATGGTAAATTTAGTTTTCATTGTTTGAAATGAGTTTAACTTATCCAGGTTATCATAAAAATTCAAATTAAAAACTTCAAGAATTCCTAAACTAATTTTACCTAAATATTTCAGCAACAATATGCTGGCATGTCTCCCATTTATTTACCTTTGTAGGCCAAACATCTGAATTAGAGCTGAGTTCACTTAATTTTATATATTTGTTGCTTTAGTGAGACAAAAGAAAAATTCTTTTAGCCTTTATAAAATAAGATTATCAGCTTATCTTGAAAATAATTTGAAGACAAGAAAATTTGATTCTTCATAACTAAAATATTTGACACTGAAGAATTTCATTTGAAGTTTTCATATTTCAATATAAAAACATTTTCTTTCTAAACTACAATTATTTCAATTGAAAAACAAGTAAATGATTTTACAGTAATAATAATATTGTACATCATATACACAAAGCATGCTTGATTTAGTGTTTACAAATGATGTATCTTTGTATTTAATCATTAACTGAATATAAAAGTAGAACTTAGTATACAAACATTGGACATAAATGTATCAAGTAATAAATTAAGAAATTGCTTTAAGTTTTTTTTTTCCTCTTGTAGCAGTTTAGTTATGCTCAATATTCACAGTAACAATGTTTACAAAGTGAAACTTTCCATTGGTGACTGTTCACATCCCTTTTCCATGTCACCTCCTCTAACATTGTTGTTGTCTTGGATGGGGATGCTGACTGATTGTCAGCAGACAGAAGCTACATTATCATTTAGCATTTGCATTCCTGTTCTCTGCAATCCATGATGTGTACTTGTCCAGGGTGAGTCAGAAGGAGAGAGCAACCCCAACCCCCTCAACTATCCTTAACCCATCTCCCATTTTGCCCTTGTTTTACTTGCTCCTTAGAAGGAAAGAGACCAAATTGACAGATATTTAGAAAGAAAGGGATGACTGAATGAGGAAAAAAAAAGAACAAAGGGAAAAAATGACAAAACAAAAGGAAAATGAAGCAAGGTGAAAAAAGGTAGGAAGGTCAATGGAGATGGTAGATAAATGAAAAGTGTGTGTGTGTGGGGGGGGGGGGGTGTAATGAAGAAAGAAAATGTTAAGGAAAATCCCAAAAAGATGCTAAGGAAAAGAAAAAAAAAATTCACAAAGATAAAATAAAAACAAAAAGCAAAAGCTAGAAGTAAAAAAAAAAAGTCAGAAGAATGATTCCCAGTCAGAAAGAAATAGATGATAAAATTGTTGCCTTTTCTGGAAATAAATAAAAATGATAGATTATCATGAAACAATTTTATTTTAGAAAAGCATCAATGTTTGCTAAGAGAAGTACTGATGAAAAATTAAAGAGGGTGGAAATGCAATGATAACTGAGTTTCAAAAAGTCCTTTTCTGATTCTTTCTATCTTAATTGCTTTCTTAAAATTCTGAAAACCTAGTTTCATTTCAATCCATTAATAAACAGGCTGACCAATTGGAGTCCCCTTCTTTGTCCAAGCAAAAGCAAAATGTAGGAAAAGTGGAAGACGCTGTCATTATAATTTAAGAAATTATCAATCATTTGCAGACATGCCAAAATCTGGAAAGTTAAGGAAGAGAAGAAACTGAGTAGCAAATAAAAATATAGAGGAAATGAATTGGAGGTTTTAATTTACAGCAATTTTTCTTTCATTTAATATGGCATGAAATAAGATGTATTTTTTTGTGGTTGTTATATACCTTTTCCACCCTATAATTTTACTACCAGGTCTTTCTGAATCTAGGCTAAAGTCTAAAATTACATTATTGCTCCAAGAGAAACTGTGCAGTCAAGACCTGCTGAAAGAACTGAGATTTCAGTGACCATTTTCTGCCAAACATATTTTCAGTAAATCTTTGGAAATTTCGAAAAGAAGTGTATATCAACTTTATAAGTCTATACAAGTTTAATTAGAAATATTTTAATAATATACAGAAGTTAAGAAAATTTTGATTTATAATGCTTTAACATTATAAACAGATTACATAATAAATTATTTAAAATACATTTACTTAAAATTTATATTTTCATGCTTATTTAACATTAGTGCATCAAAATAAGAATATCGTAATAACATTCTGAAAGCTTTGCAAAATATAAGTTTCTGAAATGCTTACAAAAAGAGCACAAATAACTAATGAAATTTTTAGTATTACATGAGCATTTGTTTGATGATACTAGCAAAAAATGGTAGTAACAGAATTACATTTTCTTTCATTTAAAGGATAGTTAGTTTGCTGTTTTTATCTTTTCAAAGAACTCTCATGAAAACACTATCATATTTAAGGTTAAAGTCTTAATATTTGATTTTATTAAGATAAAGAAGGAATTGTTTTTTTATTTTTGTAGAGAATTGTGAATTCAAAGACCATAAATGGGCTGATGTCAGATCTTATCAAGCAGACTTGTGTGATTGTCCAATCATAAACTAGATCAGCCGACTAATACATGATAAATATTTAGAAATAAAATAGGTGGGAACTGTACACTAACAAATGTTAATTTCTATTAATGAAAAGCATTAAAGTAATTCAATAAGCTTTTGTTAGTCTGACACAGGATCAGTATTATAGAGCATTCACCAAAGAACAAATTTGAGCCCTAGCATATTAGTCTGAAAGTCAAGCTTGAAATTTTTTTGCACTACAACAGATGTCCTAAATAGAAGGAAGATTGCATTATGTTAATCTTAAAATGATGTCTGCTTTGAAAATCAGTATGTAAAATACTGAATTTTTATTTAAACACTGACCACTGGTACCAATAGAAAATACTGAGTTAGTTTAGAAAGAAGGATAGTTCAGCAACATGCATTATATAAGGTTAATATAGATTTAAAAAAAAAAAAAAAAAAAAGCAAAAACAGTTTAATTTATGTTCTGGCTAGATAGCTCCATTTTCATAAATTAAATTATCAAGTGCTTTTAATGTTTTTAAAAGTATGATAAAAAAAATGTTTGCTATAGGAAATAATGCTATCGTATGTTATTAGTATAATAATGAAAACCTGACCTTCATCTTAGTGGAGTATCAAAAAGATTTTAAAAAGGAAAAGCAAATTTTCTCATCAATCAATAGGCAAATATAAAAATGATAAAAGCAATATCTGAGAAATATTGGTAATGAAAGTCTTTTTTATACTTTTGCAACTCAAAATTGGATTTGCTTCAAGAACAATAACAGAACAGTATTCTTCTGAATTTCTATAAATTATTCCAACAGCAAGCATTAATACTTAAAGAAAACAGGTTCCAATGTCCTAAGGAGTAAAAAAAAAAAAATGATATGATTGGCTTAGCTTTCAAAAATTCATGAAAAATCACCTTGAGCATTTTATGCCAAATGAAGTCTCAACAAAAGACTGCCTATGTTGATCCTGTTCGCAGCAACACAGGCAGTACTGACACTTTCATTTACTATGATAAAACAAAGCTGATCAAAAATGGCTTAATGGCAGATAAAGTTTAAAACTCAAGAAGGAAAAAACAGGTTCTCCAAGACATTAATGACAGGAAAGCTATTTGAAAGAATACCACAGTGTTGGTTCAGGTTAGAAACAATAAAAAATAACAATGTTTATGAGGCATGGTGTTAAGAGCGCCATGTCATGAGGTAAAACTTTTTTGTCTTAATGGTAATGAGTTTAGTTGGATTATAATCATCACTGGTGATTTAAATACTTGATGCTTATGAAAAAATGAATAAAAATAGGTGCTTCTATTTTCACATAGAGATGAGAACATTAATCTAAATAAATCTTGAGATATTATGTTTCATTTAGTCAATAAGCAGACGATTTTTGTTAATAAATTCAAGTACAGACTATCAGTTGCTGGTTAAATTTTCTGGTCCTCAAATTCTGGTCCTTAGATAATTTAAATCATGAAATGTTTTGGTCAAACAAGTTTTCCAGTTACAGAAAATCTGCTTTGAATTGTCAAATTAAAAAAGAATGCAATGAAACAAACACCTTATTTAATTAGAAAAGCTTTTAATTGCTTTTATGCATAAAATATAATTGTTTTAAGAAAATGATTTTTTTTTATGAATACTGAATATTTACAAGAATTGTTTTCATTTCTTAAGTAGAATAACTTACAAAGTTTTAATTTTTTTTTTAAATTCTGCTTTGTTTTGTAGCAGTTAAGTGAGATGATTATTAAAAACTATATTTACTAATCAAACAGAAAGGCTTACTATATTTCAATGGCTCCCAATATTTAAAAAAGATTTTTTAATTTATCTTATGTGTCAATTTTTGTAAATATGGATGTTCAAATTTGACATTATCAGAAAATAAGAACAATAATTATCCGAAAATTAAAATTTGTTAATTTTCTAACATTTCCTCAATAAGAATTTTTGGTGGACCTGAAGAAGATTACCACCACCTTCTTAAATTCTTTTTTTTTTAGTGCAATCTTATCGATTACACCCTAAACTTTCCGATTGACAAAAAAATTTGAAAAAAAATTAATATTTAAACAATTTTTTTGGGGGGGGGGGGGCTCAGTTTTCATACAATGTTATAGTAAATTGATCATCCATTTTGGAACCACTCGCTGGTACGACATTACCACCACCTGTAAATTGGTTATCAATTTTGTTTTTTACTTTTTTCATTGCAATCTTAACGATTAAACCATAAACTTTCCGATTGACTAAAAAAATTTGTAAAAATTTTAACATCTAAACAATTGGGTGGGGGCTCAGTTTTTCATACAACCTCATAGTAAATCGATCCTGTGCAATTAACATTTTTGCTTGCACATATTCAAAAACTGAATCCTTTGTGAAATTTTTGAACAAAACCATTCTTGGAGTTTCTGAGGAAGATGTCATCATAAGAAATTAAGAACACTTGAAAA
This sequence comes from Ascarosepion bandense, assembly GCA_037127315.1. Taxonomy (NCBI): domain Eukaryota; kingdom Metazoa; phylum Mollusca; class Cephalopoda; order Sepiida; family Sepiidae; genus Ascarosepion; species Ascarosepion bandense. The sequence continues at coordinate 803,805 of JBBBDQ010001568.1, read as the reverse complement.
AGACAAAAACAAGAGCAACAACTCATCCCCAAAAATACAAAACAAAGAATCGATTTACTATAATGTCGTATGAGAAACTGAGCCCCCCCCCCAATTGTTTAAATATTGAAATTTTTTTTATAATCGGAAACTTTATGTAATAACCGATAAGACTGTGTTGAAAAATGTAATTAAAAAAAAAATGAAAAACAACAAATTTAAAAGGTGGTGGTAATCTCCTTCAAGTCCGCCAAATCTTTGTGAGTCTATAAAGTCAAAGTATCTAAGATCCAATAAAATATTAGATTGCTTAATATATTTTCCTAAATTTTTAACATTATTGGGTAGTTAAAAAAAAAATTATATAAAAGCATTTCTTTTTTTAATGTTGACTTACTGGTATAGATATGCATGCTACAAGGCCTTCTGTTAATATTTTTGTTAATATCATGACAACAGAAAAAACAAACAAACACAGATACTAAAACCAAAATGAAAAGGCATTTAATCAGTCAAACTGGTAAATTTTGTGACACCTGTGATTGAAATGTCTACATGATGCAAAAAAGAAAAAAACATTTGTCCAAGTTATTAATCTCCATTACTGTTTTGTTTTTCTCAAAGAAACCAAATAATTATTTTAATTATTAATGGAAAATTGAAAAATAATCCAATTTTAATAAATGAAACAGCATTGAGTCTATTCATATTCCTGTAATTTATTTGTAAATCTAGAAAGTAAAAAGGGATATGTATAAATAATAGCCAGACTTTAACAATTAAGAATAATTGACAGAATTGTAGGATAAATTTCAAAATTTATTTTAGAAGTGAAATTGATTGCTATCCAAATGAAATAATTAAAAATAAAATATTAAATAGCTCTAAGACTGCATGGAAATCACCAACAGTATTTAATAAATAGGATTTTTCAAAGAATATGTTTAACTGATATGAACAAACAAGTCTTCCTTTTCCTTTTTGTAGACCAAAACTATGATTCTTCTCTTTCCATTCAAGAGTGGTCAAAGATTAGAGATATTACATGACTGTAACATTCTGATTATTTTCTGGAGTTCAATCAAATTAATGGAGGCACAAATATATTTAAGTTTTTCTTTTAGTTTTTAAGATACAAATGTCTAACAGTTGGGGGGTCAATCCTGTCACCCCCATGGAGAGAGAGAGACAATAGTGAGGCAGTGTCAGTTCAGGTTATTAGAGAGAATAGAGAGGCAGCATCAGCTTAATTCATTCTCTTTAAGACCAGTCATTAAACTTTACTAGATTGCCAGTTATGAAAGCTGTTGCTGCATATTTGTTCTTTAACAGTGCCTTATTTTATTTTTTTTTTACAATAATTATGTCGTTGAGTAGTGAAGAATAGATATCCTCTCTATTATAATAAAGACTGTTGTATGTATATATATATATATATATATATATATATATATAACCCTCTCAAATATTTTGCCATCATTTTTTATGGCAGGGGCACACTCGTTATAATAATAAAAGGGACTGGATGATACAATTAGTCAAACAATATGAAAACAAAGAAAAAATATTCATGAAAAAAAGGCTGTAAATACAAGATTTACATTTAGTGATTCTGCAGAAAACCAACCAAAACAGAACCCAAGAACCAACTGTTACAGCAAAACTATATGAAAAAAGAAAGCCAAGGATAAAGCTACTGAACAAATGAAACAATGTTAGCAAGACAAACCTCTGCATGGCCAATATCAAGAATATGCTAATAAAGCTGATGTTGATAAAGTTAACACTCATCGATGGTTATAAGCATCTAGATTAAAGGCTGAAATGGAAGGCTTTATTCTTGCAGCACAAGACCAGAGTTTTTTCACTAGGAACTTTCAGGCAAATAGCATACATAATAGTGTGGATCCAAAATTCATGTTCTGTGATAAATATCAAGAATCTTTAAATATTTAATCTCAGAATAGTCTGTACTTGTACCAAATGAATATAAAAACTGTCACAATAGAATGGGACAATAATTACACTGGACAATGAGCAAACACTTCGGAAAAGATGTTAAACACTAGTATGAACATCACCCAGCACCAGTTACAGAAATAGAAGACATCACAATACTATGGGATTATACTATCTTCACAGACAGAAAGATGGATGCAAAAAGGCCAGACATAATTGTTCAAACCCAAAAAGGAATAACTTGCCTACTAATTGATATGGCTTATCCAGTAGACTGTAACATAGCAACTAAGGAATTTGAAAAATTATTGAAGTATAAAGACCTGCAAATCAAAATAGAAAAAAAAATGTGGAAATTGAAAACAAGAATAGTACTAGTCATAGTAGGTGCACTTGGAATGATTAAAAAAAAAAAAAAAAAAAAAAAAAAAGAGGGGGGGACACAACAACACATTGAAAAAACCCCTGGAAATCCCAGCTTAAGAGAAATACAAAAATTCTCATAAGTACAACCCACACACTAAGAATTTTGTCTATGTATGCGTAATGCTATGGGTGTTAGAAAAACAAATCATGAAATGTAGTCATAACAAAACACCACTACCTGCCTTAGGTCTTCCTGCTGACTTGGTAGGTAGTGTCACCATAGCAGAAATTGAAATATGATGATGATGATTAATAAAAAAAAAATATTTTTTATTTATTTATCATCATTATATATATATATATATATATAAAATAGTACTATTGAAATATAGCAAAGGCATTTCCTAAATTAGTAGTTCAAAAATCAAATGTTACAATTCAACCAAGATTTAAAAAGGTTTTTAAAAAAATTGTGCAAATATATTAACCTCACAATTTTGCTATACAAAGGATCATTAAAACCATGGAACAGGAAAATAGCTGTAAATTATAAAACATCAATGAAGGTACAAAAATCTCATGACACATTCAAGTCTGGTCACATCCAATAGAAGACTGTTGCAATTGTCATGATGTGACATGCACAGGAGACAAGTTGTAACCTTCTATTTTCTTTGATCAGCATAATATATCAAGACTTATTGATTATTAAATTAAAATTTATTAGTTAAATCTAAATAAACAATTACTGAAAATTATGAGGCTTGAGAGTCATCAGGTTAAAAAATATTCTGGTTGCAGTGAAAAAGGTTGATCAAAGTGTCCTCAGGGGATAAATATAAATTTACAACTAAGGATTGTTTTAAAAGAAGCTTAATGGCACACATGGTTCCATTTTAACACAAATCATGTATAAAAAAATGTTTGCAGCTTTCAAAATCTTGGCATCACTAAAATAATGTTAAGTTACAGCTTGCAGTGTGTGTGTGTGTGTGTGTGTGTGCGTGCGTGTGTGTGTATATATAAAACATAAGCTCCCAGTAGAAAAAAAATATAAGGCCTGAAAGTTTTTTAAATTTACCAAGGTAAATTTCTCTCTAATTAAAAACATAAGTTCCCAGTAGAAAAAAATATTTGGTAATTTAAAAACATTAATTGTTAATTTTCAAATTTTTCTTGTCTAGAAAGAATGATAAACTAATAAAAACCCCATTCTCTCCATCTAGTGGATCATTTAAAACACCTAAGTTAATATACAATTATATAATTTGTACAAAAGGCATAGTAAATAAGGGATAATATTATTTTTTAAAAATTAGAAGGTATTTAAAAAACAGTGCTCATGTATATTTATGTACTTGTAAAATATACTGCTGTATGTCTTTTAACTTATATCACAAAAGCTTTAATCTGAAACTATGTTCATTGTTGAATAACCAGAGAATATGCCAAATATTAAAGTAAAATCCAAGTTGCATAACTTATAAATTCTAGTTGTTTTTAAGTTTGTATGTTACTACACTTAGTCACATACAAAGCTGTAAGTGTTGAAACCCAGTTAACATTGAACATACAATAGTTATAACCTTCCTCACTAATCATTATCTTATGAGAATTTCAGTTTGTATCATAGAAAAAATATACTTTAAATGTTTTCAGAGAAACTCTTGTGTCCCTTTAAAATCATGAAAATATTATTTGCTCAATATTTACCTTTTTTTTTTATATACAAATTTTAAAATACTAATACTGTGTGTGTTTCTATTGTTATTGAAGATATTCACAAGTGTTGGTTATTGACACATTTTTTTCAATAATTATTAATTAATGTTGAAAAGCATGCTTGTCATATGAACAGAATAAAAAACAATACTAAAAACAAAGCTCACAGATGAAGAGGCAAACATTTGATTCAAAAGCAAATATGTCTAAAGATCATTTCTCTTATTTTGTGAAGACAATCAGATAAAAATAATCATTAAATTAACCTATTCTAGGTTTTTTAAGATGCTTCTCTTTATAAGCAATATAAACTGACAGATTGTATAGTGTAGAACCTGAGAGGATAACTGGCCAGAATTAATTTGAAGATAATGAACTTTGTAATTACTAAAGATTTTACAATTTCTTTTTTTACTTATTTTTTAAAATCCTCATGATTGATTAAAACTCAATGTCTAGTCTTCTCTAACTTTCTGGAGAAACAATTTATTGAAATTGTTCACAACTAGTAAAAACTGAATGGTAGTGTTCAACTTAACAGTTAGGCCAGCAAATTTAGATTTCCAAAAGTCATAAGATTTTAGCCAGATTTTGGTAAGCTCATTACTGGAAGTTTGTATAATTTCAGAGATTCCAACATCTAAGCAATCCCTCAACAAAAAATACTTTGGAAAGACTGGGCACTTCATTTGACTCCTTACAATAGAAGAATATTATGAAGTTACTTTTCAACTGTGGAAAGGAAATTTTAAAAAATAAATTGTTTTCTTTTGAAGTGTTCAATCTCACACTAATAAAAAGTATTTGATAATAAAAGTGGCATATTTAGCTTGAAGAATAGAAATATTTAAATTGTCTAAATTTTTAGTATATCCAGATTAAAATGTTACTTGAATAAGAAACATTCTATGAAACATAAGATGTTCATGGTAACAAAATAAAAAAAATATTTTCCATCATTTGAATTATATTTAGTTTAAATTTAAAACCAATAATAAACTCAAAGTTCTTAATTTATGTGAGACTAAACACATGGTTGTGGCTGAATTTATACATATGTGAGTAAGAATAGAATGTTATTCACTGCAATTTTTTCCATTGCTTTATGTTTGTTGTCAGGTGTTGGGTCAAAGGACAAAATCAATAATTGAAGATAAACTATGATGGATAAATGAAGGTATTTGAAGAAGATACAATTCTATTCTATATTCTTATAAAAGATATCCTGATGCTTTTAAAGACATTGTTATTTTTTGAGATTATTCTTTTCATATTTTATTTTTTCTTACCAACTTCAAGAATCAGAAACCTAGGTTTGCAAGCAACACAGGCAATGTATGAAGGGGTGCTGTGATTTTCCCAAAATCAAACCAAATGTGAAAATATCAGAATTTTAAAAAAATCTATTCTTGATCAAGCCAAGAACATTTCATCACCCTTGTATTAAAAGCATATATATGTGCAGAAACCAAATCATTAGAAACTTTATAACAGGAAATTGCAACATCAAATAACAGTCAAGATGGAACAAGAATTACTAACCCTACTCTATTTTCTTTTTACATTTAAGTTTGAGTAATAGCACAGCCAAAATAAGGAATAATAATTCTTTACTTTCTTTTTTAGATTCAAATATTTATCTTGAATCTCTTCAAAACCCTTTCTTGGTTTCTGTTCTTGCATATGCTACTATCCATTCCTTCAACTAGATTCTTTTTGTCCCTATGGTGCAATTCTTTACTAGTCATGACTATTTTCATAGTAATTATTATCAAGTCAAAGAAATAGAATTAAACAAAAATGAATAATACTGTTAAAGTTGTTCTTGACCAATATCCTCATTATGCTGCACACAAGATCCTATTTGAAAACTGAACCATCAAGGATATTTTTAATACCTCATCAAATATACTCACAATTTATCATGAAAATTTAGTGCACTTTTTAGTTTTTATCTATTATAATTTTCTTTGTTTAGGTCTATCCTTTAGCAGCATTTTGCCATTTGCAATTGACTATTGATCAGTGAGTCTTATCCTAAGATCAAGTGTTTCCCATGTCACAGTTTCATTGGTATGATTTTAAAAGGACTCATGTTGACATACACTTTTTGCAGGTTTTTCCACTTTTGAAATGAGTAAATAGATCTCTATAAGAATGTCATTCTCTTACAAAAACTCTTGTAAATTTAAGCTCTGTATTAAAAAAAGAAAAATAATAACACTAAAATCCTTTTAGCACCCCAATGACAGTTTAATATGTTAGTTATTTGAAATTCAGGTGTAATGATTAAATAGCTAAACAACTAACACACAAATAAAAACAAAAACAATGATTTTGGTCACATCTTTAGCCTAAACACCATTATACACACACACACACATATATATATATATATAAAGCTATAAGAAAAACTTCTGGAGTTTTTTTATTTTCTTTCTTTTATTCAATTTCAGGAAGTCATTTAGGCAATAATCTTCAAGCTTTGATCTATAAAAACAAACTTGACATTACAGCTAATTGTAGCAATGAATTAATGCACAAAATTGTGCTCTCCCCTCTGTATAAATTCACATTGTTCAACTTCAGTTATCCATGATCATGTCCAGAAATAAACAATTCATAAGTTTTACTTAATGATTTCAAAGTGAAAGATGCTGACAATTAACATGTCAAAGAAAAGCCCGTAAGTAAAAACCTTAATTTTTTACTAAAAAGGTAAATATTAAGGAAAAAAAAAGCTGAGATTATTATTATAAGAATGAATCTTCTGTTCCACATATAACTTATAGTATATTGTTATAAGTGTTCTGTTTTATCATTAGTTATTGCTGTTAACCTCTCATAAGTAATGGTAATATTAGCTTCCTTATAAGGAAACATTTGGCATTCATTCACTGAATAGACACTACTACTGGTGGTTGAAATTTATAAAATCTTACTCTTGAAACAACTTTTCAGGAAATTAGGTTTTATCAAATCTAGTAGTTTTTATCAATTTTTCCAGTATTGATGGGGTTTTTTTTTATCCAAACTTTTTGTTTCTTGAATATGTCATTATTTTCTCTTTAAGTGATATGGTTTCAGTTATTTGGTATAATTCTTGGTTTGTAATTTTGTAGCACCAGTCTACAAGGTTTGATGATAGATGGTTTTTACCAGGGCCCACAAGCTTCACTCACTCAAGCCATTTTAACCAGGGAGTGATTGTATTAAGCTAATAGGTTAGATGTTTGTGAACAGGCTTGACACCATGTATGACATTCATACAACCAGACTATTTAAGAACATGACTCAAGCTTTCTAGTTAATGTTTTGTTTTTGTAGCAATTTGCCATGTTGGATGAAACTACTTCTAGTAAAACTTATTCTATGTTTAATTTTTTTATGTCATATACTAAATTTCTTATAATTGATCCATATCCAGAAGTATTTCAAGGTTTCATATTTATTAATTCCACATCCTAAATTCTTATGGATTTAGGGTGTGCCATTGCTGCTTTCATTCCAATTCCAGATAATTGTTTCAGTTTTGGAACAATTTAGGATGTTTTTGTTCAAGATCATTCTTATCCCAACTATGAATACCTACGTCATCAGCATAGTCCTCTTCATCATTCGTATATTGGCTTAATTGGCATGATCACTGTCTAGGAGTAGATTCATTTTGAATGTAGTATAGAATGCTTAAATGATCAGTGCCTGTCTCTTCACATGTAGGCTTATAAATGTGTAGGGCATAGTCTAGAAAGGAATTAAATAGACTGGGATTCATCTCCTTGTACTCTTGATGAAATTTGAAATGTTTCTATAATGAGGTCTTTTGCCAGACATGTAAGATTTTGTGGACTGATAAAGTTTCTCTATTATATTGATGCATTCAGTAGACTTGGAGCTTGGAAGATGGTTATTAATGGGTGAAATTGGAAAGTCTCTTGATGTGGTCATATATTATTGTAAGGTCAACAGAGCCTAATTTATAAAAAAAAAAAAAAAAAAAAAAAAAAAAATAAGCATTAAGAATTCTAAAGTACAATTTAGAGTTCAGGTTAAAGTTATAAACCAAGGAAAATCATTTCTTTTCCTTCCATGAAAAGAAAAAAGTAATTTTTTGCCTAATCCTTAAATGGTAATTTTCTGTTAAGTTCATTTTTATAAAGCTGTTTCAAGATTGCTTTTAATCAGAGGATGCCCGAAAAAATAAAATGCTGCACTTTACTGAAGTTTCCAATACTTGACCAACTTTAGTTTATCAAAGCTGACTTATATACCCTGATTTGCACAAATCAATAGTTATTTTTTCCTACCTCCTAACAAATTGATTTATGCTACTTAACTTGTAATTATAAAATCTTAAAAAATGAAAAATGCGTATATACACACATTAAAACAAAAAATCATGTTCAAATAATAAAACCTTACATCCAAACTACACACAAAAAAAAGATCTACATTAATCTTAATTCATAATATATCATGTACAATAATTTAAACAAATTATTAATCTTTGTCATATATTTTTACCCTTTTTCCTTCAAGATTTATAACATGACCTGTTTTCCATTATAAAGTAACAAAACGAATGCAATTTGTATATACAATTAGCCTACTTAGAAAATACACAATTACTCCTTGCTTTGCTGTAATGGCTTCTTTTCACTTAATAGTGCAGCATATTGAGATTGAAAGGTGAATCCCAGATTATAAAGGAAACAAGTTTCATTCTTGGAAAAAAGTACATTTTCTGTAAGACTTTCGATCTTTAGGTTGGTAAATATTAAATTCACTGTTTAAGTAAAAACAGGGACATTGTCTACTCAGGCACATTTACCCACTAAATATAATAAGAAATAATATCAGATTAAAATAGTTCCCACAGAAAAAAAGAAATTTGTCTATTAATACTTTCCATTAAAACAAAATATGAAAAAGCTATGACTGATGAGGAGTTCAGTATACAAAATACTAATAAGGTAAAACAACATTTCAAAAAGTCATTTTCTACCTTTCAAAAGCTGAAAATCTTTTAAATTGCAAAGTAAAAAATGCTTTTGTAAATCAACTTTTGTTTTCATTATCTATGATGCTACAATAATCTTTCTTAGCTGGTATTACTCTACTGTCATCTTCTGAAAGATGAAAGATTTTATCAATATTTAAGTATTTTTCCAAACTTTGGATTTGGTTCTGAAAAGTCATTTTCAACCAGGTTTTTCACAGTAGATGATGTTATGCTTTGTGACAATTCAAAAGTAATTTTTCTTATGTTCCAACTTTTGGAGAATATGATGTTTTGTTTTTTAATTTTTTTATTTACTTTTTTTTAGTATTCCTTTCTCAGGCAAGAAATCAAGATATTGTCTCCACTGCTTACAAAGTCTGTGATCTATTTTTAAGTACAGATTAGAAGAAAAATTTATAATTTCCTTTGGTACAATTCTCAAACTATTTTTTTCAACACTAGCCTTTGTGATACAGCAAAACGACTGGCACATTTCTGTTTAAGATTTTCTTTTTAATATTTAAACTGGGAAATCAAAAATTAAAATTTCTGACAAGAAAATAATTAAAATTTTTAATTTTTCACTTGTCTTTTATTGAGCAGGTCTACCACAACTGATGCAACATTTACTTGCTGTTACAAAGAAACTAATCCACTTACCTCACATTCTGGTAATAATCAAGTTGGAAGAATCAACCCCCCCCCCCCCCAAACAGAGTCCCTGCAATGCATCTATGCAAAATGATGAAGCTGCTTCCAAAAGAATTGTCATGCTGGAGTTAATCACTGTTAGTAACATTTGACTTTATTTTTCAGATGTATATACAATCATGACATTATAGTCAAGAATGAAGTCAATGAGTGATGGACTGAGAAGTGTTTCCATTATTAAAATTTTATTTTTATGATGATACATGGATGTTAAAATGTATTTTATAAAAGAAATGAATAAATAAAACATAAAACCAATAAATTCTTATTCATTTCATGTCTGTACATTTAGTTTTGAAGCTTCACAAGAATGGATTTCGGTCCTTACGTATTATCGGGAGGACCTTTGTGGCCCGCTTATAACACTAAGGAACTGGAAAAATCAGGCTTTCATCACCTCAACGTCAACCACAAGTACAACTTTGTGGATTCGAACACCGGGGCTCATACGCAGACAGTGGAACGCCTATGGGGATCGACAAAGTGGCGAAACAAGAAGCACTGTGGCACTGCACGTCACCATTTGGAGTCGTATTTGGCCGAATTCATGTGGCGGAAGCATGTTGCCTGTACTGATGTCTTTGAGTCACTTTTGGAAGCAATTGCAACGTTCTGGCCTCCGGAATTACAAATGTAATGTTATTTTATTGTTTTAACCGTTTCAATAAATAATTTACTTTAATTTTTGAGTCGTTTTTTTAAAGGTCCTCCCGATAATACGTAAGTACCTGGATTTCTCTATCAACTATTCATAATCATTTTGTGCAATTTTTTTTAACCCTTGGAAAGGTTTGATCTAGAAGTTGGATTTGTTTAGCTGAAACAATTTTGTCATTTATATTAAAGGAAATGTTACAATTTATACAAATGCTGGACTTACTATCTTTGCATATGCTCATCTGATTTACCTTTAGAAGAACCAAGAATATATGAAAATATAACTTATAACCTTTACAATAATTTCTGTAACTGATATAATATTGTCAATGACATGGATTTAAATTAAATTTTTCTAGGTTTTAACTTATTTTTTTAAACCTTTGTTTTTAAGATATCCCTGATATCTCAATAGAATATAGTAATTCCCAATAGCATGAAAAATATTCTGGGAAAGCAAATAACTTCTAAGTTTAGAGGAAAATCAATAACTTTTAACAAAAAAAAAAAGTAGTAACAAAATACTAACTTATTTTAAATTTAGTTCAGTTAAATTCTTGGCTTACAAGAAAATTGATTTGTAGCTTTGCTGCAAGAATTTTTCATCAAGTCAGCAGCTACTGAATGTTACGCATACTGCATGACTATACTCTTTCTTCAAATTCCCTCTAAATTCCCTCTGGAAGTGTCCTATTATTTTATTGGGGAAATAGAGTACAGTTAAGTGAATTTTGCATATTGGAAGTACAGATTTTCAAACATTGATATCTGCTTACATGCTTCACATTCACATTTGTAATCTCCTTATCTATATTGTTATTATCACAATATTTCAGCATTCTTTCAGGTGTGTGTTATTCTGGGTAAGCCTTAGTGAATTTCAAACTAAACCTTTTATTTAATCTACCAACTGTAAATAATGATAGCTCATCTCAGAAATTCAGACAGAAGATATGAATTCACCAAGTGTCCCTAAAGAGTTATGATACAACTGAAATAAATATGTTAAATTTAATGAATATAATTTTTATGGGGTAAGTAATGCATACTTTGCTTCTTCAGGATATAAACAATGTTTAATTTTCTGATATTCACTTTTTTGAATTAAAAAAATATGCCCTTCTTCAGAACTTATATTTTTCATGGCTCTATTGATACAAATAGCATCAAACCAAAATGGCTGCTAGGTTACATGACCTCAGATCTAGAGAAAAAAAAATGGTGTTAGTTGATTGGCTAATTATTTATGATAAAATTATACAGTATTGATGTTTATTTTCTTTTTATTAAAAAGTCTTTTGGTACCACTTTCCATTGAATTACTCCCATTTGTATTCATTTTATATACATTGTAGATATCTGAAAAATGATAGCAACTTTTTGAAATGTCATTTTATAGTTTATACAATAAACTTGCAGTGAACTAATTTCAGCATTTTGGTATTTCACTTTACACAACTCAGCAAAGTATTAATGAATAAATTTTGAATTTTTTCAGAAAAAACATTTTTCATTAATAACATTTTTATTGACATTATTATTTTATAATATTATTAAAATTATTATTATTTTATATTATTATTAAAACTTTATTAACATTATTATAAGCAGAGATTACACAAAAGATATTCCAAAGGGCTACTCAAAAGCTTTGAATTGAGATCAAAACCAATTCTTTAGTTTTAGCTTATTTTTTTTGTTGTTATATCACTTTAAAAACAGCCATGTTATAAAAAAAGAAAGTTATGACTTTCTGACCTTGTATCTCGGTAATCAAATGCCACCCAGTTGTAATATTTGGGGAATTTTAGTTTGACATGTACATCAACTATTGTGTCAAGTTTGAACATAAGTGAAGTGTGTCAGTGTTTTAGGTAGCTAAGTTGACATGTAATGCCTCCAATGTGTTTTGCATGGAATTAAATGAGCCTGAAAGTAACAAGTTCAGAAAATATGGCACATGCAGGAGAACTGTCTATTCCATCTCTATGGTCATTTGCTGTATCACATTTGCAAAATAAAAACCTATTAATTTTGTCAGAAAGCAAATTCACAAATTTTTCATCCTGGTTATAAAAAGCTGGACAATTTGCAATGGACAAAAAAAATTTTAATCATATTTTCTAAAGTGTGGATGAATTTTGGCAGCTACTATTTCATCTGTTAATAATATATTTACAATCAGCTCAAAATGTTTTGACTAAAATAACATTACAACTCTTTAGCAGTAAGTTGATATAAAAAAAATCTTAAAACTGTTAAACACATTCCACAAAATTAATCTCCATATCAAAGTCAAGAAAAATAGAATTTATATTTAAATTAAAAAAATACAAAAAGATACTAAATAAAATATGACTAAAATGAAAAATATATAAAGATCATTGGGAGATAATTTTGTACATTAAATAGTTCCACAAAGAGAAAAAGAAACCTAGTCAACTTGGTAATAAATATAAAGAACTCTGAAAAACAAGTAGTCAATATTAGATTAACCAGAAAATATAGTTTATTTCATAAATCAATTATTGATAATCTGCAAATATGTTCTCTGGAGTTATTTTCATCCTTTGTGCTTTACAACTCTAAAATTGGAAAATATTTTCTTAGATCAATATGCCATTTCTAAAATCACATAATTGAGAGAATGTATAACCCTTCATTTCTTGCTAACATTTAACTTCACATATTTAAACATTAATCACCCAAAGTTTTATAGATCTCTTAACATCAAATCTGAAAACTTGACAGCATTACCATTAGTCCAGGATATTCTCCAACCTCCAAGGATTCAACTCAAAATATTAATTTTTATAATGTCTAATTCTTTCTTAATGTTTTTAAAATCCTCATCTAGATTATGCATAACAGACTTTTGAAATACTCTTGAGGAAAAAAAATCTGAAGTATGGAAAATCTATTTCTTTGTTCTCCTTTGATATTTTAGCTTCAAGATATATTAGATTCTAGGAACCTGCTTCAGATTACAGGCAATGTACTTCTATTTTTTTTACTTTCTGCTATGCAGAAAACCAATAAAACCTACATAAATACATCAGTATGTCCATAGCCAAATTGTTTGGCATTTGACATTTTCCAAAATTTCCTTCCTTGCCAATGCACTTAATGCAATGCTACTCTATTAATTATATATTCAATATTATACAGTAAATATTCCAAATCAAAATTCAACTACTTTCAAACTTATAGGTCCATCCTTATAATCAGTTATGAACAAAGCTATTCTTTTGTCATCTTTTCTTAAAAGATTTGAAGTCAATCTCTTCACACTGATATATTATTTTTATATCTCACAGATCCAGAGAGTGAGTTTTAAGAAACACTTCCTTAGATTTGCTGAAAAATAAAAATAAAATGACACAAAAGAAAAATGAGGAACAGAAAGTTATTGTCTTTGAGATTATATGACTCCCTGCCTCCCCCTCCACTGTTAAGTCAATGAGTACTTTACTTCCGCCTCCTATTCTCCTCCTCTGAATCTCAAGTATTACAAAAGTATACAGAGCAAATGTTTCTATCAAGTACACAACTGACTATTGCAATAGTTCTTGATTAACAAATTGCCTTTTGAATTACTGGCCACCACTCTGATACTACACATAAAATATATCTTATTAAAGTATAAAAAGCAAAGTTTGTTCATCAAAAGACAAATTCGACATTTATATAAATTCATGAAAGTGACCAGGAAAACCCCCATCCCACAAAAAAGTTCCATAAAAATAAAAAATGCTCACACAATTTTATATAGAAGAGTTAAGTTTCTGACAAGATAAATAAGTTTTAGCAAACTAATAAAGCGTACAACAGCAATATTCTTTTAAACTGATTAAATTCAATAGGATCATTGGATGAACCTCATTGGTAGCTTTTCAGTTCTGTTGCATGGATAAGATCTATTGGCAATATACAATGTCTTGCCAATTGGTTAATGAATGCAATAATAGAATTTCCCCACAAATATTAAAAGATGTGAGAAATAGCATTGGGTAAGTATGTTTTAAGGAAATTATGACCAAATACAGAATTTACCCACAACTAGCCAAAAATGATTATGTAGTCATTCATTGAAACTGCAATATCTATAAATAGTTCTCTCTTACACACATGAGAGAGGTAAGTGTTTAGCTACCTATGCTTGTAAGGAGATGCATAAGCCATATATTTAAATGCACATACATTACAAAATAGATATGCAGGCAAGTGGCTGAATGATTAAAATGTTTCCTTTCAGACCATGAATCTCATCATTAGATTTGTCAGGAAGATGATCCCAGCTGTAACTCCCTTAAAAAGTGACTGAAAACTACAAAACTTGTGAGTGAAATTAAGTAGATTGAACTGTTCAGAAGCCATCAAAGGTTGTACAGGCACAATGTCACAACTACTTGTGACTGAGGGTTTGAGTTGATGTTCAAATTACTGATCATAACAGATTATGCACTCCTTCTCAGAAACTGTAACTAAGTTACACTTAACATAGGTATAGTATAAAAATCACAGGTGAATTCAGTGAGTGTTGAAGAAACAAATGTGTCTGAGCCATCCTAGCAGATGGGTGTGCTCAGAAAATGTGAGTATCAGCTTTATGATAAAGGTTTGAACCTGACAGTCACCATGTAGTATTGATTTCTATGTTCACACTGTTTATATCTACAAATCTTTATCCTTGATACTGAGCACTCTTACCTCATAAATATAACAGACTTTAAACAATTATAAGCAAAATGTACATATTTAAGTGCAGCATACCTTACTACTGTGTTATAAAGCATGTATGTGTGTATAGTGTTATTTACACTATTACATTGTTCAGACTGTTGTCCTCATCTTCATTACCATATTCACAATATGGCAGTGAAGATGACAGCAGTCCAAATAATATAAATAGTGTAAATAATTACAATACCTCATCTCAGTAATATAAACAAATATTGTGTATATTGTGTATATAAATGTAGACAACAGATATAAACTTATTTTATCTTAGTAGAAAATGAATCAAAGTAGAAATTTATTTTTCTTCCTAAAGAGAAACAAGCATCATTCATATATATATTAAAATAGATTGATAATTTCCCACTCTTTTGAAAGTGTGCTAGAAAGAAGTGTGGTTAGGTACTGGCATTCACCAAGAAGCAATGCTAAAGCTAAAAATACAACAACAGGCAGCTTAGAGATAAAGAGAACATTTCATGGTTAGTTTAAAATAAAAATACTAGTTGGGAATTGTGATTATCAGGGTTGGATTAGCACAGGTGGATTACTATGAAACAATATTTTCTTATTTTTAATTTAAATTTGTGGATTTTTGAAAACGTGTTTGCAATGTAATGGATTTTTATCTAGTTTTCTTTTTGAAAGACTAATTTTCAATGAACTCTAACTAAACTGGGGCCAAGCGTCAATTTTCTAATGAAGGCCAACAGTTCAGAGTCAAGCAAGTATGAGGCTTCAACTAGAAAAGATTTGGAATTCAAAAACATAATGGTGCTATTTAACAAAGGATAGTGATTTGATCAATTTATTAGTATGGAGAGAAGATTAATAATGTAAGAAAAACTGTTTTGAAAAAAATATTCATAACATTGTTGAATTATATTATAGCTATGACATTAAAAATGAAAACTGAGATGTAAGAATCGCTTTTAATCACAGTAGGTTAATTTCACTATTTAAAATAAAAATAATAAATTGATTTATTAGTTTTTTTTGCATCACATACAATTCATAAAAACAATCAGCTAAGATTCATAAATTAAATTTAAAATACTTGAAGTCAGATTGATATATTCAATGTTGTAACATGATTTGTATCACTAGGATGAGAAGAAGAGAGGAAAGGGATTTCTTTTTATTTTCATTTTGGAATTTAGTCATCCATATTTCAAAGTTAACATATTGATGAGAAGTGAATATAATCAAGACTAACTATGAGAATCACATTGAGAAAACCAGTTTCTGCACAAAATACCAACTTTTTTCGGTTACAAATGGAAAACATATTCAGAATCTGTACTACTGAATGTGAAACAGAATTAACTATGTCAATCTATAGTAGAGGATCCTTTAAGAGGAAATACAAGGATCTACAACTAGACTGCTGACTGCTTGGTCTGAAAAAAAAAAAAAAAATTATTTTGCAAGGGCCCTTTTAAATTTCTCGAAAATGAAACAAGGTTACGAGTACACAATACAAATTCTGCATGCTTAAGTTTCGTTTACGTCTCCCGTTTTACTTATATGACTTCTTTTTTTAAGTAAGAAGAATAAAATATATAGAGAAAAAAATTTTGATTGTAGCCAAAATTAAAAATGTTAAGCATGAAAATATGAACTTGCTGAATAAAAAAAAAGTATCACTTGAATTGTGGAATATCTCTTCTCTTAGTCTTTTCTTCACTAATTTTGAAGGGAAGAGTTAAACCTTAATTTCAGATAAAAAAAAACAAAAAACTCATTCATATCTATTACGTTGGTTAGATATATACTTTTTTTTTCTTGGTCAGTTTTTTGGGGAAATTTTGGTCGATAAAGAAGCAAGAGGTCTTTTGAGGTGATTGCACATTTGCAACAATGATGAAAAAGACACCTGTTTCTGCACATACGCAAAAGAAAAGGAAACCTGCAGTGCGTTAGAAATTAATGTTTTTTTGTTTGTTTTTTTTTTGTTTTTTTTTTATCCTGTTTCGTCTTTTATATTCGTCTATATATTTTATACATTTTGAAACCTTCCATTAAAAGAAATCGGGAATTTGTTTAATACAGGTTTCCTCAGAAAAGCCTTTTAGTTTTTTTAACTTTTCTAACCGAACTGTTTTTTACTCAGTTGATGTATGACGAGTGATTATTTTCAAACAGAATAATCATTAATCACATCCGAAATTAAAAAAAAAGGTCAATTTTAAAAACTAAAATAAAAACATACTTGCATATTCATTGATTTTTTCAACCTATAGCTTAGAGAGAAGCCATCAACTTTAGTAGTAAAAAGCAGTTTTCAGTTTAAATCATATGACAGAAATATTCCTGATAGATGTTTCCCGTCAAATGTATATTTTAAAACAAAAAAAAAAAAAAAACGCTTAAAGAATAAAAGAATGAGGGTTTTTCCTTTCTAAAATATCTAAGATTTCATTGTAAATTTGAACGTTAGAGAAAGAGAAAATTTAATTTTTTTTCATAAACTAAATTTTAAATTATTTCTTACAATTTTGGAAACTTAAAAAAAATATAATTTTCAGTTTTTTTACAAATGATAATGAAAAAAACTTATTTTAAGTTAACTTTTTTGATGCGTTGTGGAACAACAAAGTTCTAAGTGAGAAAAATGTCTTGTGCTACCCAAAATTTCGAAGTTAGTTTCTCTCTAGAAAACAGCGAGTTCGATCCTCAATTTGCGTCTCACAAAAAAAAGTCTTTCTGCAAGCAAACTTTAAGGGTGTGCTGAAAAGTTCTCAGCGCAATACACTTCCTAAAATCTTACCAATAGTTTTATTTTTGGAAGAGATTTTTTTTTGTCCCTTGTGGTTGGGTTGAAATATTTTTCTAAGTCAAACTCATTAAAATAATTTAAATTTTTTCTGTAAATAAATTTGAATTTATAAAGCGATTAAAATGCAAAATCATGAAAATTAATTAAAAGTTTGTTTTTTTTTTGTGCTTGCCATTAACATTTTATTTTATTAATGACATTTTTCTCCAAAACAAAACTTACGTTTCCTATGAAAAAAAGAAAACTTTTACGACCCCTAAGTTAAAATCAGTCACCCCACCAAAAAACATTAAAACCAACAAAAAGAATTCATTTTTTAGCCCCTTTTTCTCTTTCAAAAGATCACATCTCGGATGAATAATGGGTTAAGAAAACATTTTTATTTTTTATGCAAACGTAATTATTTTCAAAAATTGGCCATGAACAAAAAACATGAATAGATTCTATTGATTGAACGTAGAAATTGCATAAAATCCCTAGTGGCTAATTGTTCTATATTAAACCCCCTCTCCCCCAAAAAGCTTATGCATTTCTGACACCTGTGTATCTACGACTACTACATCTGTGGATGATTTTGTGTTCGGAGCTAAGTTTGTGCTTTATTCATTTTATTGCTCATCGACTTGATTGTTGTTGGTCTCTGCATCTGCAACTACTAATGCTAGTAAGGATTGAACACTGACGATTGCAGATTGCTGCAATAATGTGCAAGACTTGCTGACTGGGCTATTTTGGGCAAAGTGAGACCGGGGTTGGGTGTGAAGGCACATTCGGAAATCAAGGGTCACATTTTTTGACAATTTTATATTGCGGGGGTAATGAAATCTGAGAAATATTTTTTTAGCAAAGTAAAAACTTTAAAAATAAATGTCAGTAACGATTCGAGAAAAACCAGCAATTTCATATCAAACCAATGCTCGATACTTCTTTTTGTTTTATTTTATTTAAAAACGTAATGAAGAAAGTTTGAATTAACAGGTTGGTGATTAGCATTTATAAACGCATGGAACGTTTATCATCACTATCGAGTAAAGAAATAAAATGAAAAAAATCTTTGTTTTGCAATAGCAAATGAAAAACAATAATTTAAATTTACATATGGCTGGAATATTTGGACGCCAATGTATACCTGCAATATAATGTACTTAAACAAAACAAAAAAAGTAATCCTTCTTCCGGATTTTTAGTGAGTTACGAACATCAATTATCATTCATAATTTTCCCTTGCAAGTGACCACCAATTTTATAAGTGACATCATGAAGTTGAGTGACTGGTAAAGAAAGAGTCTTTCTGAAAGACTTTCACTTAGAGATAACAAAATTACGAATAGTTTGTGATACTGAGCTTTTTAAATTATTTATTTATTTATTTTTTATTAAATCAGATTTGTATGCCCGAGTTAATGTCGCATAATAAAAACGAAAAAATAAAGCTAAATATTTTAAGAAAATTAAAATAAATGGAGTTGTTTAGAACAGAAACAAAAAATTCAGGTGTGATGAGGAGTTACAAATTATTTTTCTATTTTCTTTATCAAAAACCAAGAGACACTTAACGACATCGTGACACTTCCATTCACACAAACCATAGACAGCTGAATTAATAAACTAAAAAAACATCGTAATAAATTATACACTAACACACAAAAGAAGAACAAAAAATATTTGTTTAAAACATCGGTGAGCTGAGTTAGGAATCGAACTCTCTTTAGAAGAAATCGAACAAAAATCCAAGCCAAATTGCCTCTTCCTCCAGTTTATATTCCATGAATCGAATAACTGCACCATCAAGATAAAAATCAACCTAACAATTTTTCAAATTTAAATCAGTCTATATTTGTAATGTAAAATATCGATTTTTTTTTTAATTCCTCCACTACGGAGTTTAAGACTCCATGGAACATAGATGAAAAAATATTTTTAAAATGATTTTCAAAAAGGATCCGTTATGATCATTTTTGTTGCGTAGGTCATAAAACTTCTTTTTTTCTTTTCTAAGATTAAACGATTCCAACTACAACTAATAATAATAGTGATGATAATGATAATAATATTGACGATTATCATTTTTTTTGTAAGTAGTAGTAGCGACGTTCGAATAAATAGATTCACTTTCGTTGTCCGTAATGCATTTTTTACATAAAACAGCAGAATTGCTGGCAGAGAAAATACAGTACTCAGCTTGTCTAAAACAATAAAAGTAAATATATTGCATTTTTTGAAAACGAAATAAGCTTTATTATTATTATTATTTTAAAATTATTATATAGTGGATTGCCTTTCTTTTTCTTATATCGATTCGTCAACGAAAAAGCAAATCGAGAGCAATGTTTTAAAGGGAAAGCAGGAATGACATTCACATTGCAACTTACTTGATTGTTATTATTTTGCAATTTTGATTGTTTTGATTGAATTGTAAAAATGATTTACTTTTCTGTTGTTTTATTCTTACTCTGTTAATAATTTATTTTAAATTATATCTGATGAAAAAGGCACATACGTCAAATGCGGAAAAATATTATTTAGAAACAAAGTATTTTTTTTTCTTTTTTTAATCAATCAGTATCGTTTCTCATCTATGTCCCCACTTTTTTTAAGGGGTAGAGAAGTTTTTTTTGTTTTTTTTGGCGGCGGAGTGGGGTATGTATGAACGAACAGTAGTGAGTGAAGGACGTTCATTAAACGGTAAACCGAAACGATAGCATTATTAATTGGAAATTGAATTTTTTTTTACATAAAATCTTTCTTTGCGAACTCATTTTTCTGGAAACGTGACCGTGTTTCGTCAATTTTAGAAATCGTGTGGTAAAAGAAAAAAAAATGTAAAAGAAATGTAGAAGCGTTGATTCTTGCTCGACAGTCTGGGAATAATGAATATGCACACACGCACGCACTAAAATTGCATGATGATGAAGAGTAAGACCCTCCCCAGCAGAAGACTTTCCATTTTTATTTATTTAATATTCCGTGTTAGATTCATCATTTATTGATTAAACTACAAATTACATTGAAATTTACTAACGCAAATATAAGGTGCTGGTAAGGTGGGTGGTTTGTTAACTTATTTTCATTTCAAATAATAAAGCAAGTACTTGCTTATTTCAAATTTGGTACTACTACTTAGACTTAGAGGTAGTAGCAGTTGTACAAACAAGCAAATTATAGCATAACATACCTATACAACTGGCTTTAGTTTTGTAATGTAAAATCTAGCCGATGAAGCTTGATTTGCTGAAGATGCTTTAGAGAAGTGAACATTAAAAAAAAAAAAGAAGAAATTTGAGTGAATTAAACGATTTCATTAAATTAACAATCAATAATGATAATAAAAAAGTCTAAAGCTGTGAAACCAGATGGTATTTTTATTTGTAGTTTGTTAAAGAAAAAAAATAATTCATAACAAAATAAATGATATATAGTCACTTATAGTCAATGTTTTCCGTTTACGGTTTGTCTTTCTTGACCGCTACATGCACAACTGCTGCCAAGTGATCGATTATAAAACGTTCGATTTAAGAAAATCAAGTGAAAGCTCATTGCTTTTAACTTGAAACAGCCATTTATTTTGGACAGTAAATGTCTTGAGTTTTCTGGGACCGAAATTTATGCATGACAAACACATTGTAGAGAAAAAAAATTAAATCACCTCTGATTTAAAATAGTTTTTCATTTTTCTTTAAGTGGGGGTAAAAGACGAGAGGAGAAAAAATTCGAAAAATAAATAGATAAGTAAATAAAATAGAAATAAAATAAAACGGTCTTAGAAAATACAGAATGCTGCCATCTTTGAAATGTACACCAAAAAAATGCTTTGCTCGAATAATGGCAATAATTTCCTTCTTGTGAGTTTAGGATTCTAAATTAAGAAAAAACAAAAGCAATTCAATCTCTAATTTAAATAAATTCGATTATACATTTATAATTATACTGAGAAAAAATCGAAACATTTAAAAGTTTGATTGCATTATTATTTTGTTTAAATGACTTCTCCACCCCAAATGTACCTTAGTTAAAAAAAAAAAAAATACATGCTTTGAAGAAGTGTAACAACACTTATTTTTAATTTTAAGTGTCAGTTTGCTGTGGACACAAAGGAGCACTCAAAAATGCATTAGTAAATTTACACCTGATCGATTGAACCATTTTTTAGGAATGCAAAAAGAAATCGATTTTCTTTTATGCAAGCAAAAAAGAAATGAATGACATTTATTTTTTTAGATTTATTTTTGTATTAGATTAGCAAATTTAAATGACTGTCAAGTTAATTTTTTTTTCATTAAATCTCTTGAAAATAAATAAAATGAAGTACATTTTTACGATCTCGTGACAAGTTATTTGTGTGTACATTAGTTAAGTTAGTAAACAATATTTTATTTTAAATGTTTTCCCTCCCTTCAAAATAATTAACCACGATATCTTAGATACGGAATTCATTGTACCATCAGATCAGGTAATAAATAATAATGGAGAGGTAATTTTGGTACAAAGTTTGTTGTACTAAACAGATCTCTAGCTAGTTATTGTTTATTTTTCTAACTGTTCCGTTTCTCTTCCCAGTATTATGACTGCACTTTTTTTCTTTTTTTTTTTACAGTAACACAGAAATCAAATACCTTTTTGATTGAGGATTTTTATTATAAGTCGAACTGATCACTACCAATCGATCACAGGTCAGTCAACTCAAGAAGTATCTTTTAGTTTTAAGAATATTTAATCACTTTGTGACTAATGTTAAATTTTTAAAAAATGACAACGTTACCTGCCCATGTCATAAAGCAAGAAGATATTTAGAATAGATTTAATTCAGTTCAGAACAAGTGAATCACCCAAAAGTTGATTCGGCGATACATTGGTAAAAATCGGTAAACGATTTGTTAACCAATTATTTCGAAATGGTGAAACTGAAATTTTTTTAATCATCTTCCATATATCAACATTAATTGACATTTCTTTATTTTTTCATTGTATTTTTTTAATAATTTTTTTTTTACTTACCTAAATCAAGTGCCTCACAGAAGTGATAGGATAAAACCAATGATAACACAATATATAATAGTAATAATGTTTCCACTGTGAAGCGTTTTCTTGTCCAAGTTTTCCTGAGTAACGTTCCATTTCTTACGGCACTCTTGTTGAAATAGACATGGTAAAGATTTGTTCCTCTTTTTTGGCCAGAGACCGACGTTGTTGATTGTGCCATGTCTTTAGAATATTTTTTGTCGGATACTCTGCTTACGATTTTAATTTAAAAAAAAGGGGGGTGGGGAGAGGGTTCCCAAAACCTTTTCTGTTTTCAGGTTAAAAAAATGTTAGTAATAATCCTTCGTGTCCAGACTTTGCGTCGGTAGTGGGGGTGGTGATGCTACCACAGAGAAGACGTGTTTGGGATCGGCATCATCTTCCATGGATGAAGTTGGTCAGTTCTTGAGTAATAACTGAAGTAATAGGTAATAATTTCCACATCTTTTAATTTTCCTGGGTAATAGGGGTCGGCTCCACCAATATAGATGTAGCCGATATCTGCTGTTTTTGAGGGGGTTCTATCTCCTGCCTTTTTTATCCTCTTCTTTTCTTTTTCTTCCTTTTCTTTATGGGAAGAACACAAGTGGATTTCTTTTCTTGTTTCTTCCTCCCCGACGACAATGCCGTAGTAGTCGTCGGTACTGAGAAACAACGACAGCAGGTTCTTTATCTCCTTGTTCTTTTTCCTCCTCTTTCTGATTTGCCTCATGGAAACAGCAGCAGCAGTCGTAGTAGAAAGTGGATGCTATTTAAAAAAAAATCAGCAGCAGCATCCATCTTCGACGCCGGCACGAAGTGAAAGGCAGTAGATGTTGCAAAGGAGATGGCGACGTCAATGCTGGTGGTGTGGTGGGTTGATTCAGGGTTGAAAAGAAGGAAAGCCTCCCTACTGCAGAAGAAAAAGTAATAATCAGAACCAGTTCATTTTTTTTTACTGACTGATAGTCAGGAGGTGAAAAAGAAAAGAAGGAAAGAGTAAAAAGACCTATAATCTTATGCTCTTGTTTTAATGACACTGTTAGTGTGTGTTATAAATATGTGACGTCTCGTGCCAGAGACATGATGATGGAGTCATGTGTACGAAAGACAGTACTTTGGATATTTAAGTATATTAGGTGGATAGAGTGTCTTGACTAAAATCAGTGCAAGTTACATATAACAGGAGTTACGGGATTTGATTCTCACCGGATGCCCTGTAGCCTTATGTCGCACAAATACAAATTATAAAAAAAATTAATTAACTGCATAATTTTTTTTTTATTTCATTCTAAAATATGATTATTGGAAATCTTAGAATGGAATGCATAGGTAAAAAAGATAATCATTTTTTAATAATCAATATTCGATGGTTCAAACTTGAACCATTCAACATAAAATTCCAGAATATGTTGTAAACATAGCATTTTTATTTTCTTATTTTATGTGCTGTGTCCCTTTAGGGCGTGGGTAATCATGGCTCTCCACAACTTCCTATTCTTTGTAGCTCTTCGCAATGTCTGTCTTTTTTTTTTCATTATCCCTCCCATTAACACTCTTACCACTAAAAAAATAACTTATTTGTTGATTATAGCAAAACTATTATTTAATTCCATTATTAATTTAAAATACATTTTTAGCCTCCCCTCAGAGCGTTGTGACTTCTACATTTTTAACTTGTATATGTTAAACCTACATCATAAAAGAACTGAAGCTATGAGAAATATAAACTCCACAGTTAGAGACAATGTTGTCATTGAATTATGAGTTAGATTTTGGTTTAAAAATTTTACAAGTGCTTCAGAAAACCAAAAGGAAGGTCAACCAAAACCATCAATGATGAAGTTTTGAAGCCAGTGTTAGAAAATGGTCCAAAGATTTCAGCTAGAGAGAATACACAACAAATTACAATGAATCAAATAGAGATATTTCAAATCATCTGAGAGTGACTGGCAACAACAAAAAAGGTTTTATAAATGATTTTTATTTGAACGAGGAACAACAAAAATTAGGTATATGAAAGGATTGCAATAAGAATGTTTAACCCTTTTTCACTAGAGGTCTGGTCAATATCGAGATGGGTAGAAACAATTAGTATTGTAAGCAACTTGAAGCTTTTATGCCAGACTAATTAAAAGAACAATAACTAGCTTTAGTCTATCTTATTGCTTCATTTTTATCACAACTTTGGTTGATAACATTCTAAGATACAAATTAGAAATAAAGAGATAATAAGCCTGACTTACATCCGACAACTTGGGAACATGTCTTTCATCGAAATTGCCACTTTAACTATAAATGTGTCTTTGTTTTACTACCAAATAAGAATTTTTTTTAAAGTCTTTGTCAGAAACAATGGGATGGCAGAATAATCAATTATTGATATTTCTATGACCGAAGTGGTAATGGTGACATCCAACCAACAAAACTTGGTTATGAAATTACTTGCAAGCAGTCTGAAATTATTCACTTGGCATTTTTGCTATTTGTAATATTTTAATTTTCACTTTGAAACAGATACTGAATTAAAATTCTTTAATTCTGCAAAATGGAAGCAAATAGGCAACATATAATTAATTTTTTTAAGAAAATTAAAAGCAATGATTTTTTTCAGTTTATGGAAAAGGTAATGTGATTGACCAAACATATCAAAAGATGTTTGAATAGATTCATTCTGGAAATTTCTCAATAATTGATGCACCATGCTAATGGAGAGCAGATGAGAGTGAAAGTGGTCAAATCAAAACATTACTTAAGAATATTGATGCTATATTACAAATTAACTAATAGATTTAATTTACATTCAGTTTTTAAATAACTGTTATGTCAGAAAAACGTTTGTAGGGCTTTATAGATAATATTTAGATCTGAGCACATAGATTCATTCAACCACATATGGACCATTTTGTTCCATTAAACTTTACAATATTTGATAGATTCATGATACCATTCTCCCAAAATTTGGCACTCTTCTGGGTGATGAACTGATCACAATGGTTTTTACAGGCTTCCATAAGATTTTATAGTTCTTTCCATTTAGAGAATTTTGTAAGGACTGAAATAAGCAGTGATCTGAATGTGCAAGATCAGATGGGTATAGTGAGTGTTGTAATACATTCTAGCCAAGCGATACCAATTTCTGCTAGGTTTGCAAAGAGACATGAAGTCTATTGTTGTCCTGATGGAAGACAACACCCTTCTGATCATTTTCAAATAATTTTCACTAATTGCTTCCTTTAATCAGTTCAAATAAAAACAGGACTTGTCTAAATTTAATGCTTGATTCTGCAGAAGCTTGCTATACACAATGTCTTATTTCCACTAGATATACCTTCAAATGTAGTTTGCCTTTTGGAATGGTTAACAGTGGCTCATTTTATTTTCCATGGAGCCTATCTTACCCCACATTGTTGTAAATCCATTTTTCATCTCATTCTTTTACAAAATGGGTTGTTTTTGTTGCACCTAAGCAGAGAATCACACATGAAAATGTGGTCTAGTAAATCTTTTTGTTTAATTGTGAGGCACTCAAATATCACAGTGACTCACATATCCAAGTGTTTTTAAATGCATTACAATATGAGATATATAGAGTATCTCTGCAATGTTCATGTTACATGAACTCCAGCATTTTGATTTAGCTGTCA
This sequence comes from Ascarosepion bandense, assembly GCA_037127315.1. NCBI lineage: Eukaryota > Metazoa > Mollusca > Cephalopoda > Sepiida > Sepiidae > Ascarosepion > Ascarosepion bandense. The sequence continues at coordinate 777,248 of JBBBDQ010001568.1, read as the reverse complement.
TCAATAACTACAGGCCAGCCAGAATTCTCTTGATCCTCCAGATCCAAAATTTCCACTTCTGAACCTAAGAAACTAAACAATACTATAAGATATGGTATCATCGTCAAAAATGGGGCATATCTATTTTGTTGTTTGGACAGTGTTTTCCAGAAATAAAGAAATATCAAATGAAGAAAATGCATTTCATTTTCTTCCATTTTCACTTTTAACATAAAAAACATTTCAAATTCACAATCTGAAAATGAATAATTTAGAAAGACATGTTGCAATGTCACTTTTCATAATATATATATATATATATATATATATATATATATATATATATATATATATATATATATCATAAATTTTAGTCATGTGTGAAATGAGATCACTTGTTCAAATGTCATCTATTGAAAAATACTACAAACTTGTCCCAACCCAGTATAAAATATTCCCAAAGAGAAGTACTTAAAACTGTGTAAGAATATGTTAAGTAGGTGTAGTTAATGTTTCTTTAGCAACACTTTGTTTCTGTTTCATCAGTGTGGTTTATGCCAAAGCTGACTAACCAACCAATATCTATTTTCAAATAAATTGAAAAATTCCAGTTTGCTAGATATTAAAAATAAAAATCCATATTTTATTGTTTCAGATTTTACTCTTGCTGGTGGTAAATATATCGGGATATTATATTCAGTACAATTTCAACAAATTACAGAAAGCATTAGCAAATTTTTCCATTATACTTTAATTTTTCATTTGTAACTGAGCCACCAAACTGTAATGACAGAAATTTCTGTCACTCACAATTAGTGTATATTAGGCTTTATGTCAGGTCACTCCACAAGTACTACTGCTCCCATGTAACTCAGTATTACCTGCAGTGTTGTCAAGTCATCAGTGACTTAAGCCAGTTTCTCCCACCAGACTTTTCTGGTGAGAAAATTGGTTAGACATTCAGTAAGCAAGACCTGTAAAAAGGTGGATGAACATTTTTGTTGGGTTTAGCATAATATAATCCAGAGCAATGTATGCAACCAGTGCAGTGATGACATGATATTAATTGACAGAAGACTTCGTAGACTGAAGTGGATGGTCAAGGTGAAAAGTTCCCCCAAAGGACTGAATGGATAGATGTCTGTGACAAAGGTTTAGGGACAATGGCTGTAGTTTAACCTGGAGATAGATGGGCTCCACCAGGTCTACTCCCTGAGAAATGTTACATGTGAAGGAATGCCTCTCCAGCTTTTAGCTAGATATGTGGAGGAAACTGTTCAGGTGTTCAGTTGCACAGTGACCTTATGGCCATATCCTGTCATAGGAATGATAATGATAATTTTAAACTCAAGAACAGGACTATACATGTAAAGTGAAAAAAGAAAACAAAAAAAGTATTATATCAAATTTTCCAGAATTATCAGTGTTATATTTTAATTATTTTATTATAATTTATTAATTATGGATAAAATTACAATGGTACTAACATTTAAACAAGAAATAAAAACAAAATTGAAATCTATGTAAACATGCCAGACATGCAATATAGATTAGATAAGCAGATTTCTTTTATGCTGCCAGAATGATTTATTCTCAACTTATTTCTAGTCAAAGTTCATATTTTGCATTCTACTTTAATTGTTAGTGAAAAGGATCAAAATCTAGTTTAAAATTTATCTGACATTAGAATAGATAGATTTTATTACTTAAGAATGATCAATACAATATTACACAAGAATTAACCAAAATACTCAAAATATTCTAATCAAATGTTGAAAATTATTTGCACCAGCTAAGTTATGTTAGCTGCTTTAATATGTAGCTTTTACAAAAACAATAAATATTCTATTTAACTATATTTCTGTATGTAATTTGCTGCTTAAATATAACAAACATATTCCATTTTTTTAAACACTCAGTTGTTACAATGAAAAGTGGATACAAAAATGTTGAATACAACAGATCACCGCAAGGGAAATGAATACCCACTCAGTGTTATTTCAGGTGATACTGTAGATATGGTGGAATTGGACTATAATATAAACTCTTCTCCAGAAAACCAAATGATTGTTTAAATCAAATACTGCATCCAATTTAGATCAAGTAAAGGCAATAGCTAACAAAAAAAAAACAAAAACATCTAGAATTTGTGAAGAAAAAGCATAATATTTCATCAAACTGCATGTTTTGTTTTATTTATTTTTGTCTGTGGCCAGAAAAGCAAAATTATTACAGCTGGGCAGCAAAACTTTCACTCTTCCACCATATTGCCTGATATTGTATATCATTAAGTGTGCAATTTATTCTGGAATTATCTTTGCTGCAAAAGGTATCTACATCAGTTCTTTGCTAAGAAATATGTTTTGAAAAGATGGCACAAAATAGTAAATATATTATTCACTAAAGTTAATGTTGGGGAAAAAAACTCTTATTTTTACTGAATAAACTGAACAAATATTCTGGATTACCTTGCTTTTATTAGTATTATTTTCTTTCTTTTCATTATGTACTCATTAATTTGTTTTCTATCTTTGTGAACAGTGCAACCAAAAGGTACTCTTTTCAAGATATTCATTATCTACAGGCTTTTAGGTGTGCATAAATATTTCTAATATTGAACAAAAACAAAACAAAAAAATAATTTAGTTTTCTAGTGTGTATTCTAGCTTTTGTTCTAAAAAAGAAGGCATCAGAAACATTTGTATAGATCTAATAATAAACTTGTATGTAAATATCAACCAATTTCACCTTGTACTTAAAGTATAATGTATGTTACTCCCTTTATATATCTATATTACTTAACTCTAAAGTCATATTAACCTTATTACCCACTGATCTGCTAATAGTTTATCCTGGATAGATATGTGTGTAATATTTTGAGTATTTGGAGAGGGGCAGGGAACTTTCTTCATAGAAATCTTGAATTATTTGTGTCTAAGTACAATAACCTCAAACAACTTTCATGCAATTCAATTAAAATAAATCCAACCAATGTTAACTTTTAACAAAACTGGAATAAATTAGATTGATGCAAAAATTTCCAAAACTTTTTGACAAAATCTTTTAATTATATAAAATAACTTCATTAAATTTTTATTCATTCATCAGAGCATTTTCCCTGTTTTTCTCTGACTGTATGCCACCGTCACATATCACCATAAAAGAAAAAGTTTTGTTTTGATTTGGAGAGGAATTTTTAGGAACCATTGACTGGACAAGGTGTGTTGCATGAAACTGTTGTGGAGTAGTTTTCACACTGAAGTTTATAATTGTGCTATATCAGTTGCTAATCGACTTAATGTACCCAAAATGTTAGGAACTTGGTAATCTTCCACTGAAAGCTGACTCCTTAGTTTTCAGCTAACTGCTGACTAATATCAACTGCCTAGTAGTTCTACTGAACTCCAATAGAAGTCTAAAGAACTCCCATGAACATCCCAAGTACTTCCTGTTAACTTTTATTAATATAGGAGGGAGAGTCCATTATCTGAGGAATAGGTGTATTTCCCCATAACAGAAACGAAACAAATCATAGTCTGAAGGTGACAAGTCTGGAGGACTTTCCATTCTTATTCCATGATTGCTTGTGTTGCAAAACAAAACTGTGGTCACAGTGTAAAATAACTGGTCAATTCCTTCATGCAGAAAACAGTTTTCTCAGTTAATAAATCATTCAAATGAGACAATTGTTTATGGTAACATTGTTTTGTTCCAGTTTCAACAATTCTTCTGAATATCAACAGGCACAGAAAAGAAGTAGCCTTTGCTCCACCAGTAAATTTATTTCAGGATGACATAACAAAGGTATTTCTGGATCTAGTAATGAGTTCTTCATTTCAGATTCATATAATAAATCTATTTTTCATAATCAGTAACTGTCTTGTCCAAAAAATGACAAGCAAGAAAAAAAAAAGCCATTTCAAATATTTCTATAAGTTACTGTGGAACCTATTTTCATTATTTCTGAATTTTTTATTGAATTTGTAAATAGTATAGTATATTAAACAGGTTATCTTTAATTTTTCTAGAAGGCATCATACAAGCATTGGATTCAGTAATCCATTTCCTAGTTTCTGCTGCATTTTCTCCCACATCAAACAGGAATAGTAAACAGTGTCAAATATATATTTTATATTCATCCATGATTTTCACCAAAATTAACTTATCACTTTCCAAAAAAACAATTATTAAAAAGTATGCACAGACAAGCAATAAAAAATTGAGTAAGCTCAAAGGTTTCCCTAAAAGAGATCAAAAGATTGTGAAAAAACCTTTTTTTTTCCACTTTTCAAAATTATAACAGAGGATGGATAACATTTTTTCATTTTCTACTGCAAAATGTTATAAGAAATATGACTGATAAAATAAAAAAAATCTTGAAAATCAGCAAGAATGCAAATTCATGATTACAGAAACTATTATTTAAATATCTACATTTTTTTAATTCTCCATTGTTCAAATAGCTTTTTTGTTTTGATGCTAAATTTCAAAAGATGTTTACTGAATTTGTTGTTGAAATAGTGGTTACAGCTTACATCAAAACATTAAAGATACAGAGATGCTCAACATTGAAATTTAAATTTTGATATCCGATGTATCTAAATTTGAAACTGTCTCATTCAACTTTATATCAGTTTTATTTTTATTGTTAATATTTTTCACTATTCCACATTATAATAACAGTAATTTTGTAAAGAAAAAAAATTGTATGATCATGGGCATAAATTTACTATAGAGAATTTCAAAATTTCATATCATATTTTTCAACTTTCAATATTTAAAATGTGCATAGATTTATAAATGTATAAAGCCCTATTTCAAGGTGTTAATATTTTTAATTTATGTTTTAAATATATTAACTTGTATTTAAAAAGGTACTGGATACATTTCTACATCTTGTATATTCCTAAATTGGAAAGATGCACTGTGGAATTGGTACAAAAGTTCCACTATTTCTTTTATGACTTGAAATATAGATGCAATTTAAGCAATCACGGATTGATGTTTTTAATTTATTTATTCAAACATTATTTTAAATGGATACTCATATTTGAGTAAATGCTCTGTTTTTGTTTTTTTATAATTAAACAGTATATTTACTTACATATACTGGCCTGAATAACTGAAAAATCTTGTTAGGAAAATATGTGTCCTCCAGCAGAATCCAAACCTGCATCCCCTAGATCTGTCATGTCTTAACCACTTGACTGCATAGAACTAACAATCAAACAAAGCTTGAACAGTGTTTTTAAACACACATTTTCTAGACTTTTTAAAAATATTTCTATCTACTCTGTTTTCGTATTTAATGACGGTTTCTCCTAGTTTTGAATCTGATTTTCATGGAGGTTGTATTGACTTGTCAGAGGACTTGATTGTAAAATTCTACAATTAAATTCTTGATTTGTAGATGTAATCTCTAAAAATCAAAGTAAGGATAAGATAAGTGAATATTTAATTTTATTTATTATTATAAATATATTCAATACTGAGCATTATAATTACAAAAACTACTAACCTTAAAAATATTATCTTGCAGAAATACTTTTGTCAACCATTTTTTTTTGTTATTGTTATATACGTGCAGTTTTTGTTTTTTTCAGTTTTGGCTAAAAAATGTTAATCTATAAAAATTCAGAACGCATAAAACAATTTTTTCAGCAGTGTGTTTTACAATGGAGTTTTTTTTTTTCTAACATTATTTCCTATTATTATAAATGTTATTTTTAGTGAGTACAAATATGTATTGCTATTCATGGTTTTTTTTTCTTTTCCTAAACAGTGTCTTAAGTATGACTTATTATAGAAGTCCCAACCAGAAATGTGCATTCCTTAAATAGATAATTCAAGCTTTGCTCTATCAATGCAACATCAATGGTCAAATTGGTAAAGCCACAGTTCAGCTATAGAAAGAGGCGGTCTTTCTTTCGTAGAACTTCTCAATCTCAACTGGTTTTTATTTATTTTACTGTTTAAGAATATTAAAAAAAATTTAAAAAAAACAGGCATAGCAACTCGAATATGTGTACCCACTAAAAATAACATTTATAGTAATCAGTAATGTGTGAAATGTTCAGATGAGACATTGTTTTCATTGCTATTTTTGTCTAATGATCTTTTATTGGGAATTGCACTGATTTTGTCACTTTGAAGAGATCAACAGCTGAAATCATCCAGATGACAGCATTACTAAAATTAGAAGACTAAAGAAAGTGTGGAGTACTGCAGAAACTTGATGGCACTTGCTCTCAACTGAAAATTATCAAATATTATGTACAATTGTGAAAAGTGAAGGCATACAAATGGAAAATCATATCAAGAACAACAACAATAGTGCATATTTCAAAGTATATAAAATATATGAAGGAAGGTAGAGTAATATTCTTGTTATCAGTATAGAAAACAAAATTAATGGACTAAGTTCAAATTTCAGCTGAGGTTATTTATAGATTTAATTTTCAAAGATTCCCTTGAAAAAAAAACACAAATGTACATCTACCCTTATAAGAAAGAGGGAGTATTTAACCAAAAGTTGGTAAGAAAGATTGCAAATCCAATCACTGAGCAGAATGTAACAATGAAAAATGGATAAAAAGAAAGTGTAAGATAAAAAGCTTGTTTCAAATTTACTTAAGGGGTCTGGGTGTAATAAATATGCAAGGCAATCCAAAGAGTGCACAGGGCAAAATATAGTATAAGATTTAATATATATTCATTTTCAGTACAATTCAATATATATTAATTTTCATTCCTGTTTTAAGTATAATTATATATAATATAAGGTAAGGATTAACAAGCTAGTTTGTTTAACAACTGCTACTGAGTATTGAGTTTGATCCTCTGGGTGAGTAGCCTATACTCATGCCCTTGTGCCAAACTAATGTAAGTTTAAGAAACAGATGTGTAAAAATTAATATAAAAAGTTTTAATAAAATATTGAATTGTATGAAAAGCTAATTTAAAAAATTAGAATGTTACTAAAACAAAAATGAAGCCAGTTGGCCTATAAAAATGAGAATTTTTATAAAACTGTATAAACCTACAAAGGCCATAAATTACCATTTTTGATAAAGGGCCTACTAATGCTTTAAAATTTAAAAAGTTCTAAAACTTAATGTTTGTTTTTTCATTTCTAACACATAGGGTTATAATTTAGAACAAAGTATTTTACAACATCTGCTGCATAATATTCAGGGTTTCAGAACAGGCAGTCTCAAATATGAGATAAACTCTCAGGTTTAGAAAAGACATTCTAATCAGATAAACTCTCACAAATTTAGAAAGATGTTCTTCACAAAAAAGATTTCTTGGATGTTTTAAGGGTTCTTCTTCAGCAGCAGTAACAATAGTAGCAGTAATCTTTATCACCACTGATCACAGCTTTCCTACCCAAGAGTGGTCTATTCCTTTCAGCCCAGATCAAAGCATTCTCTTTCATCTGGGTAATCTATTCCTTTCTGACATTGCAATCAAAGCTTTTCTTGCATGGCAAACAAGTAACTGTAATTCCATCATCACTGAGGAAACCCTAAATTTTTCCTACTGCAATGAACAGGTGCTCTCTCAATTCAACCCAGATGTCATGTGAAACTCATACATGCAATCCATCACAAAAGATGTTGGAAAAATGGTCAGTTTCTTGTAACGCTCCAATAAGTATCTGACTCCTGCTATCCTCTACAACAGCCAGATCAGTCGACTAATGTAGTACTGCTGCTATATATGAACAGAAGTTCAGAAGTGTCTGTACATCCTTGTGAATGATGAATTATTATTCCCCATACTACTCCTTTCTCACAGACAAAGTTGAGAATTTGTTGTTGCTCTATCAATATTTCTATGGAAAGTGTTCAGATTAACTACATTACTTAGTTCCATCAGTTCCAAACTTCATGGCTAAGAACCATCATGCCAATCACATTGTAGCAAACCACCTTTATTCCTTTGTATTCCATCAGTGAGATGTAAGTTCTACTTTAGCAGTCTCTTCCCATGAACTGCTGTTTTGTGGAACTGACTCTCAAGAGGATGTTTTTTCCACTATCTTGAGTGACTCTTGGGCCTTGTACAGAATGAACATCATTGTTAAAAAAGCAGCTGTCAGAATATATGCTGATACATTATTGCTGCAGTTACTGCTGAATAAGTATAAAAGCTACTAAAAAAATGTAGACTAGCTATTAGACAAATATCAATTGTTCATCATTATCAACCTTATCATTTATTATGTTTGCTGTGATGATATAAACCATTTTCTGTGTGATAGATGAACACAGAAATTAAAATAATCATTAAATATTTTTACAATTTCAAGTTTTAAAAATCATTTTCATAAATTTATAAATTTAATAAAGTATTACCAATGGCATTTAATTTTCCTTTTAAAGAAGTACTGGATATTTTTTCAGTTAACATGAATTCTGGTACCATATTTGAGCTGTAACTATTTGCACTCTGGATAAAATTCTTATTCATTTTGTGATAAATAAAAAGTTAACTGTATTTCCTGAACAAACTTCTGAGTCATTAAATCTGTATTTTAGGAATATAAAATCTTCATTAAATTATTTTCCTTCAGAAAATGGAAAGGAAATCTGAAAACACTTAATAGCTTATCAGTAATTAACAGATTTTAATGAAGATTTAAAGCAGAATTATCTCTCACTAATTACAAAGAGTTCAAATATTTCACATTCTTCATTTCAAGAACTTGGCAAGCAGTTCTTTTGGTTTAGGAAGTTAATGATTTTAAAACAGAAAGAGATGAGGCTTTACTGCCACCTTGTTCCTTAAGTACCAATTAAATTTTAAAAGCCCAATTTTCATTGATGTTCATTTTATTTTCAATTCTAGCACTTTTGTGAGAAGGGGAAATAATTTACAAATTGACATTTTTTATGTTTCTAGTTAAACTTTACAGATCTGAAATTAAAAAGTAAATATCAATAATTATACTGTTATCTATCTTTGTTTACAATAAGATGAACAACCATCAAGTCACATAATAAAAATCTCATTCCACCATACAAGCTATTATAAATATTTATAATAAAAAAGATAGTATAATCTGAAATTCACATGGTACATCTATCATATATTTTGAATGTTCCCAATATTGACTGGTTAATACCAATTTTATTTTTAAAAACATTGACTGACATAATGTAATATGGCTGAAAGTGACCGATGTTGTTATTTCATAAAGTGAGATGGTTACCAATAATTAGAAAAAAATAATTACACACACACACACACACACACACACACAGAGAACAAAAACAAAAGGCTTTTACTCAGTTGACTGCCTAATTCCACAACCTTTAGTAAAGGGGTTGGCTTGCTTTCTTTACCACTAACTGTGCTTGGAGTAAGACCTAAAGATTACCCCCCTACCTCTAAATCAGGACAGCATTGAATAGTAATTGACTTGTTCAATGTGACCCTTCACAAGTCAGCTCAAGGTGGTGTAATGGAACCATAACAATTGAGTAGTGAGTTCGATCCTCACTGGGTGTCCCATACGTTCTGCCTTGTCCCACATCTAAGCTGAACTTAGAAAATCATTAACTGACTTGGACTCATTTTTATTCTTTCAGCGTTGTTTTATTCCATTTACACAATACCTTAGAACAGGACAAAATACTTTTACAAATTTTGTTCTCTAGATTTTTAACAAATAAAATAAAACAGGTATGACATAATAGCTTGGTTGCATGAATTATATGCCCCAGATAATACACCTGTCTCTTTCTGATTGTAAATATCAGTTTTCTTGGAATTCCTATTTTCCAAAAGCTTTCTCATAACTCACATGTTCTGTCCATAGTATTCAAAGCATTCATCAGTAGAACAACCTGTCACATCAACTTTCTTTTTCATCTGTGAAGAAACAATCCAGCATTCATTTTCATTGAGGAAATTAGATATTATATAGCAGTTCAGTACTCTTTTCTTTGTTTCTGAGGATATTTTACTATGTCTTATAATAATTTGCTTAGTTTCTGAAAGGTCCCTTTTGCTATTACTTTGTGCCTTCAGATTTATGTGTCCCATTTTCAATAATCAGTTACTGTACTATTAGAATTAATGTACCTGCTTATTTTTGACATCTCTAATGCATAGCCCACACCTTGATCCACTCTCTTTTACTGACAACCATACATTTTCTTAATGATTTAATATATAAGAACAAAAAATGGATTTTGCAGTTGACAGCAGAAAATGACAGTTCATGTTTATGCTGCTGATTCTAAAAGCATAAGCTTCTATTTACCTGCACTATATTATTTTCTGCCATCTTGAATCTAGCAAGACAAATGGAAATGAAAAAGAGAATAATGCTGAGAAAATCGCACTTATTCTAGATCAAGCATAAGTGATCAAAGTAAATTTGGTGATAGAAATGACAGATTACTTGTAACCATTTGGGATATCAGACCACGAACACTTCAGTTATATTACAGCAATAGAACTTTACCTAAAAATTGAAATTCAAAAAATTAGTATACATCAGTTTTTCATTTTCTAAAACAAATGTTTGATTCTGCTTAGTTTTAGATATTAGAAAAATTGTTCCTCCCCCTGGAGGTTCCTGTATTCTAACTATTTAGACTCATCAGTAGATAACAAGTAGAAATCCACAAATGATAACACTTCTCAAGGGAAAGAAACTTTATCAAGTTTATCATAAGTGTTTTCCTTTCTGAAATCAATATATGGTAACCAGCCTTAATGACCCAGCCTCTAAGTAAGAACTATCTCACAGCTTTCATAACTCTACTCTAACTAGTAGGCTGTATCCATCAGCACACAATGATCATTGTAAGAGTTTGACAGATGACACCCTCCCAGCAACAGATAAGTACAGGATGGGAGAATAAAGATTAAACACTTAGACTTTTTGTATAAATCTTGAGGATTTCATTTAAAAGTCTGTGAACAGTGAAAGATAGATAAGAAAAGGTCAGTGGGGGTGTTTTCCATGCTGGGATTTTAGCCCTCTGGAAACTTAAACCCAGATACATGGATATCTCAAAAGATCTTAACAAGGCTATGGGGATGCCTGGACAGAAAGACAAACACACAAGAAAGAACAAGAAGACAGAACCTGAATGTATTTTGCCCTGAGTGCAGAAAAACTGTTTAGTCTGAATTTTGGAGATATAGAAGTGTCAAAAAAAAAAAAATGACAAGCGAAGGAAGGCTAACAGGAGAATTACTGAATGGCCAAAATGCTTGCATCAAGAAAGTAAAATCTATTATTTGGTACAGCAATGATTTATTCACAATACTGGAAGATTTACTTAATGTTAGATGTTCATCATATAGAGAATCTGTGTCAAATTACTAATACCATAATTTTGTGATATTTTATACAGTAGCAGATCTGATTATAGTCTTTATAAGAATATACTCTTGCTTGTATCTACCTTTGTATGCATTATACTTTTGATATCCTGTTTAGGAAGTTTATCTCAGTATGGTACTAGGCCAAATTGAGGGGGTTAGAGTTAAGAAGATTGTGTTGCACTAATTTGGTAAATGAAGAGAGTGCAATTACTTTAAAACCAGTATTCAAAATTCTAAGCACCAAAGACTCATACCAGTGGAAAGTACACAAATATGCCAGCCATAAGGCATTTGCTTTTCTTACCATGATTAACAATCATATTAAAGGTTTCTCTTATTTTCATGACTTTTCATTTCTTCAGAATTATTTCTTATATAGAGTCCACAAAGATTTTGCCTACTTTCATTGATGTAGTACTTATAAATGCTTTCAGTATTTCTATATAAGTTTCACTTTAGGAAATATTATATTATTATATCCATTTCCTAAAACACTCATTTAAATTCTTTTCTGATAAAAATAAAAACTTATCAGTTCCATTTTGTGACAACAAGGTTATTTTGAAATTTTCAGTAAACTAAAATGATAACTGAGAATACATTTTTCATAATCAGAATTGGGCAATGCTTTTTCTATGGCCAGAATAGTGCAAAATGTAGACACAAGTAAAAAAAAAAAAGTGTAATGCAGAAGAGGAATATTTTCACATGAAATATTTTTTTTATGTAATTTTATAAACTTAAATTCTTGGCTGCATTTTCATTATGGATATATTAATTAACAAATGGAGGAAGCACTACTTAAACCTGTAACTTAAATCTTTTTTTTTAAATACAAACATTGTGTGCAAGTGAACTCTCAAGTGATGAAATATTTGTTATGTATTTATCATCAATATATTTTATTTTTCAAATTAATCAACAGTATTTCTAAAACAATATTTCTACACAGATCTGATTGTCAGTGTATTTGTACAAACACACACATAAACATCTACAAACACTGAAATTTTGTTTCCCATTTACTTGTCAAAATTAAGCAACATTATATTTAGCAACTACCTAAGAGATACAAAATTAAGAATTCAAAATGTCATAAATTCAAGAAAGAAAAAATAATGATTAGACAAACATAAATTTCTACATGCAGACAGTAGATCTCAGTAATGCTATTAATAAACAGCCACCCATTAAAAAAAATTGCTAAATATGAAACAGTGTAGTACATGAGTAAATATAATGAGAATGTTACTTTTTATTAAAAGGCACTTTGAAAAGAATTGAAAATAGAGCACTCTTATATATATATATATATATATATACACACACACACTCAATAAGTCAAAAACCTAATGATTAAAAAACATTTTACACAAGAAATATTATTCAATATAAAATTCCTTGTCCATCCACTAAAGTGATGAATATTAATTACATAAATGAAGCATTATATAATGATGACTTATTAATAAATTCACACACACACACACACACACACACACACACACACACACACAGGGTTCAATGGGAAAATTGACGCCATTTTATATTTTTGATTTTGTGTATACACATTGTTTTTTATTCTGTTGACTGCACAGTATACTAGAGTCAGTTGGGCATCATTTTTGAGAAAAAGAGCACCATGACACAATTCACTCCTCCAGAAATTTGGAAATGTCATGCTGTAGTGCTTAGATTTCATGCCAAAAGCTTCAATATGAACATTTCAGAGTGTTTGGACTTCAAGCTGAGGACAGTGCAGAAGATTTGTAAAGAGTTGGAGAAGTCTAATGCTGATTACAAAGGTACAGTAGCTCAAAAAACTCACTGATCATTCTGATAAGAAAAGAACAATCATATTTGTTGGTGAGGATCTCAAACTTAATATGGGAGCCTACATCAAGTGCCTTGAGGAGATAGTGCTGCCTGAGTCAAGAAGGTGGCTGTTAGAAGACCCTATGTCTAGCAACAGGACGCTGCATCATGACACACAATCATATCACCTCTTACAACTGGCTACCTAACTTGCCAGATTGTAACCCCCTTGATTATTATGTGTGAGGTACAATTGAGTGATAGCCCAACAAAAGATGAACTAAAGGCAAGGATTATGGCATCTTTCACCAACTCAAACAAAGAGACCACTCAGATTCTGAAGTCATCCGGAGGCTGGGGTTGAAGGCAAGGATGATTTTATTGATTAAATTTATTCTTTAGTATTTCAAGATAATTTTGTGTCATTTTGGTTATTTTAATTTGTGCATAATTTCTATGACAATTCATCTATCACACCATATATATATGTGTGATGTTGGGTATATATATATATATATATATATATATATATATATATATATATATATATATACCCAACACACACTACACATTACTGCCTGTTTTCTTTACTTTTCTTTTATTAAATGTAACATTTAAAATGCAGTAAGGGACAATTCAACATCACCAAATCAATAATAATGTGTAGCTTTTTGTTTTTAATGATTTTTTTATAAAGTAAACCATAAATTATGAAATTATTTTTTATAAAATTTTTTTAGAATGTTGATTTACTTTATTAAAAATAATTAAAAACGAAATCCTGATTCATTTTGTTTTGCATTTTTCAAATTTCTTTATTAAAAAAGTAATTTAAATTGTTTTATTGAATTATTTCATATATTTTTTTATATATCAATTTACTTTATCTATATTTATGTGTCTCCATTCTAATGGACCCTACTCCTCCAAAACCCTTGGTTCAATTTCAACCAAAATTGGGTCACTTGTTGATCATGACATGAACCTTTGATGTACACAACAATTTTTCTAATCGATTTACAGTGTATGCTAAAAATTTCCCAAACCCTTAGAATTTACAAACTCTTCTCCTCTGAGACACCTTATGCAAATTCAACCAAAATTGGGTAACCTTGGATGTACACAAACATTTTTCAAATCAGTATAATCGATGTATTTGAATGGATGTATTTTGAATGGAAGTAATGCCATAATTCACAAAGTGACATAAATTGAGGTGTCACTGTACTTAAGTATTAAGCTTAATTTTTGGACAATATTCTCATACTCTACAAACATTTTATGTTTGCAATAAACTGAATTTTGCACTACCAGATCTCATCAAAGGTGTCAAATTGTAAAACTTAAACTAAAGCATTTCTTGAATTTAAGATTTCTCATCATGCTTGGCAAAAACAGCTACATCACCACCTCTGTGGAAAAAAAAACAAACTTTCCTGACTCAATTTCTCTGTGCACTGCACAATCCAAATACAGTTTTTGCTGATACATTTTTCCTTGATGATGGCTAGAAATTTACTATTCTGACTAAAATACTCTACCTCATGCAGGTTGAGCTTATTTAACCAAAAAATTGCCGTCTAAAATGGGAATCATTTCTAAACTTAGGATTTCAAACTCAGTTTGTAAACCTAATGCTCTTGAACTGCTTTATATTTAAGATCCACATTCATGACCAATTTCACACCCACAATCCAAATGCCTAGAAAAGAAAAGGCACACCCTACATTTCAACCAAAGGTCAATCATGTAGATAAAGGAGTCAATGTGAAGCTTCGAGTACTAGGCAGTCCCAAAGTGTGGAATGGTCTGTGTATACAACAACCATGTCCATTGACGTGAGTTGTTTTAGCCAACAAACTAGGAATGCTTGTATCGACACATTCAATTGAAAATGATGAGTGTTCATTTAGACAATCCATAAATGCTTCCTAAACTTAAGATGAAAGCAGACATACAAGCTTTATGATCAATGTAAACATTAACTGAGCAGAAATGCTACTGCTGTGGCAGCTGTACAAGCTTCAGAGAATGAGGCCCAACATCTAAATAAAATTGCTACAGTTATGGCTGCCACAAGAGCTTCACAGAATGATGCCCAGTATGAACTTTGTCATAGCAGAAATGTTACAGCTATGGCTGCTGCATGAGCTTCAGAGAATGAAGCCCAGCATGAACTTCATCATAGCAGAAGTGCTATAACTACAGCTGCTGCACAAGCTTCAGAGAATGAATTTCAACAGGATCTAAATCTGTACAGAGATGCTACTTATTTGACAACTGTGAGAACTGTAGAGAATGAGAATAAATGAGGGTGTATACAAACCTTTAAAACCTAAAAAAGAATCAGCAAAAACCCTAAAAAATATAAAAAAAATTAAAAATGAACATAAAATGGGGTAAAAACATGGTAAAATGAAGAAAATAGGAGAAAATCTGTACAGACTGCTGCAGTGAACCTGTGAAATGATGTAAAGAAGAAAAAGGGTGCTAAAAAACATTGTCAAAAGTCAATAAGAGCTGAAATTTCTGGAACACATAATGAGGAAAGTAGGATTAGAGAATTTAACACTCACAGGACATGTTTAAGGCAAGAGAAACAGTGAGTAACATGCTTAATGAATTTGTGTGAATAGATGGTAGCACAAGGACAAAGAGAAATGATAAAAGGTCAATATTTACTAAGAGTAACAATATCCTGAAGTTGTGAAGAGTCATGATTGTCAGTAAAAAAAAATAAAGAAAGATAACATTGCACAAAGCATTTAAAATCAGGTCTGCAGTATCCACTTTGTAACAGTTTACTCTATATAGATTTTCAAACCAATGAAAATGTTACTTCCTTTCAGAGAAAAAGTTTGATAAAAGTAATGGTTGTTAGTTGTCCATAAAAAAGGCAAATACAGTCAGAGAACAGTGGTGTCCTCATCAAGTAGGGTTGAGAATTGGTTTTTCCCTTCTACCTTCATGAAATACTTAATTCTAAAAAGCATTATTATCAATCCAGATAGGTTAGCTCCATCAACTGGTCTTTCATATAAATTACTCCTATAAAAAACTTCTGGAAAAGATCAGCATCAGTCAAAAAAAGTACTAAGATCACAGGCAGCAGCAGATAAGGTTTAATACTTGGATACATTTAACAGAAATCACAGATCCAAGTTTTGTTCCTTTCATTGCCATAACACTTCTAGGTTTCTGAACTGTTATTACACCAATTTCATTACAGTTCTATATATCAGCTGCTTGGAACTTAACCAAATTTAGTGATGAACTGTGCAACAGTGGTTAGGTTGAAACATGTAGGAAAAGCAAATGTATGGATGGATTTGCATGGTGTTTGATGAAAGTTTGTACATCTATCTTCTCATTACTGAGGGTTTTTTTGATCAAACCCTTTTTGACACATTAAAGGGAAAGAATCCTTATTTCTTTTTCTTGATTACTTAAAATATTTCTTGTTAATCTAAGGATATACTTCTCTAATTTTTCCTCTTCTTTGTGAAAACTTGACATGTTTTACTGTAACAAGTCATTTCCATCCTGTTTCTTCTTTGAACTTAAACAAGTTGAAGGTTATCTTAATTTCTGTGGTAACTGATCTGTGGCTCCAGTTTTTATCCAATCCTCAATCTACTGCTCTTATATCATTAGGAGTATGTAAACGATGGTAAGTTTTCCTTTTACAAATTGAAATCATATTTGAGAGATCTGAAAAAGAATATCTAATTTAAAGTGCTAACTGTGGATCAGTTGCTTATTAATACAAATTCAAAGGCCTGGGGATTATTACACACATACACATATATCTTAATTTTGTATTTCCTGGCTTGGAATTACAGAATATGTCAATTAAAAAAAGGAATGTGTAAGGTTTATAAGGATAAAAAATACTTCAAATATAATTTTGAAATACTGTGTAAATTTTCTAAAAAAGATAGAATGGTAGGTCAGGTGCTGAGTCTTGACTCCATGGACACTAATTACATTTCAGTGCCAATTTTGTGATTTGTAAGACCAATCTTTCAGTGTAGATATTATCAATTTTAATGAGAAAAAGGTTGACTTTCACTTGAAATACTACTTGCACAAATCATCAGAATAATATTGAAATTATCTTTGAAAATCCTACCTTTTATGAAAAATGAACTAGTTGTCTAAAACCAACAAATATGAATAAAATTTATTAACTAAAATAAATAATTAAATATAATTAAATAAATATAATTTCAATAAATATAATTTGTTTTTATATCAATGGGAAGATCAAAGCAGCTGTTTTCAAAATAGGAAACATTTGCCTCATTGTTGTCAATAGCATCAAGATAAAATCCAATGATCTGCTTCTGATTCACAATATGTATATTTAAATTATCTCTTTTTTTCTATTACTAATTTCTCGTTCTGCACCACAATGCATATCTCTCACAGTAGTCAGTCTTTAGAAGACTATTTTTGCACCTTTTAAAATACTATCTTATCTCTGCCAAAAAGACTTTCATAATGTTTTCTTGTCAAAAGATGTTGCTGAATAATATCCATTATTTTATTTTTATTTTTATGTAATTGTTTTCTATGTGGCATTTTTATGTAATTGTTTTCTATGTGGCATTAGCATCAATCTCAGAACACAATGAAAACCATGATACAATGGAGAAAAGTTCCTATCTTAATGATAAAATAGGAAATATTTATTAACTAACATCAGTAAGACAGTCATCTGCACATATTAAGCATTAGTTCAGTAATAAAAAATAATATTGATCTAGGTTGCTTTTCGTATCAAACCTTCCCTCAATCACACATAATAAAAGGCACTTCACTCAGGCATCCAGCAACATTTCTGCAAAGTTTTCAAAGCATTAAAAACCTATCTGAGATTTTGGTTTTTGTATCTGTTTTCTACAGGTTATATATATATATATAATTTCAACAATATCATTGTGAGTTGTTAAAGAGCAGTTTTATTATATATAAAACTTGTTAAAGAATGGTCACATATCACCCTAGCAAAAGGAATGTTTCCTAACCTGGATGTCTTGGTAAAGAAAAATGCAAGTGTTCATATGTGTGTGTGTGTGTGTGTGTGTGTATATATATATATATATATATATATATATATATATATATATATATATATATACACACACACCGGATTATAAGCTATTGACACACCTATAAACAGTGAACTACTGAAAACCTAACTACAGCTAAGAGGTTGACAAAAAAAAAAAAAACACAATTGCAAATATTAATCTTCCTTTTCCAGGTGTAATTTGAAACTATGTTTGTATTTATTTTCTCTGTGAATGAAAGTGTCCACAGTTTAGAATAAGAGCCTATTAGATTGACTCAAGCATACACTCATATATTTAGTAGTCAAGGCTTTCAGCACTTTGTGGTTGAGATGGAGAAGGAAGAGCACCAGGGGTCACTGAAAATAAACAAATGCACCCAGAAAGGACTGAACTAAAAGGAAAAATGTAGAAAGATAGGAAATGAAGATTCCATTTAGAGAGAAATAGAGAGAAACTGAAAAACCAAAAAAAATATATCTGAGATAAAAAAGAGAAAGTAAATGTGAAAGGAAAGCAAATCATAAGTAGAAAAAGAAAAAACTGTAGGAAAAAGTAAGGAAAAACATGGAAAGAACAAGAATAAAGTATAGAAGGAATAAGAAAAAGCATCAAAAGAAAGGAAAAATGTAAAAAATTAATAAAGAATGAAAATATGATCGTATATGGGGGAGGAAAAAAATGTAAACATTATTCATCTTTGTCTGGCACAAAGCCACCAGCGAGAGGCATCTTGTAAGAAGAAAACTAATGATAAGCAAATATTTTTATGAGAAAAGCACATTCTCATAATAATTCTCATTGAATGAGTATATTGCTGAAGAAGATTCAAATTAATCAAAATGTGTAAGTGATTGAGATGTTCATGCCATGAGAAAGAACTTGGAACCACTTGAACTGAGTAAGATTCAAAATTTAATAATTAAAATAGCTAGCATGCAATGATTTTGGAGGTATGCCAAAAAGGAAAATTATAAATAGCAAGTTCCAGGAAAAGTTGTTAAAAATAAAATCTAAAATAAGATTAGAAACTTGCCAATATAGTAGAAAGCATATCATGAGATGTTTAAAAAAACAAATTTTGAATGAACAGAAGTTAGTTTCAGTAAATTCAAGACTATCACCTGAAAATAGTTACGGTATTTTGCAACAGGCCATAATCAGTCAACACAAAAATGCTAGCTAATCTCCACAAATATATATGCAAAAGAATCACATATATCTGAAACTATATGCCAGCTTCTCTAAGTCATTGCATTTGTACTTTTTTTTCAAGTAAACTGTGAGTAATGACATTTGCTAAACTGTATGAACTTTCTCTATTTCAAATTATAAGACTGTTCATTGTAGAAAAAAAATATTCAAAATAAAAGTCAGACCTTTACATACAAAAACTTTGCTTGAAAATTGTAATTTCTAAACTTCACCACTATTATTGGTGGTTTATTTATTGAATCAGTTGTAATTGTAGCTAATTGCTAATATTAGTACAATAGTTTTATACTAAAAATAATTGTTATAACAATATTTTTCAATACCTCTAAACTAAACCAAGTACCAAGGAGTACAAATCAAATGTTATTTGAGGTTATTTTCCATCTTGCAAAAACTTTTTTTCTTACTTGGAGTGATATAATTTTTAAAAAAAACTTAAATTCCTAAGACTTGGTGTTTTATTGATAGAGAGTGGGGAAAGTTTTTAAGAACACTTATTACATGAAGAATAAAAAAAATCTCATTGCTTTCATTGCAAATATGAATGAATATAAATTTCCAACTTAACTCACTTCCTAAAATATGGTCAAATCTCTAAACATTAGATTTTTTTTTTTTAAAATGCTTCTTGGTCAGACCAAGAAATTTACAGAACACTCTTGGTTTGACCAAAAACACTTCTAAAATTTGATCAGATTTTTAAAAGTTGATTGGATTGAGAATATAAATATTTGTTTTGTCGGAACAAAAGTTTGAAGTATTTTTCAATAGGTTGCATTTGAACAAATTTCATTTCGCATGTGACTAAAACTTATATATATATATATATATATATATATATAATGGCATTAAAGACAAGAAGCTTTTTTACTATGATCAGCCATGCCAAATTTTAAAACAAAAACATCAGTCAATTGGTTTCATCTCCTCTCATCAAAACTGTAAACGGGGAAAATATTATGAAAAGCAAATCTGTTATGGGTGACATAAATGAATGGAAGGGGAAAAATTTTTGATTTTACTAAGAGTTATTACATCTGAAGATGCTAGAGACTCAGCAGAGCAAGCCCAAGCAAACACTCCCTTTCTTTCCAAAGAGAGAGTCAACTAGACCTGATAAACAGCATCTTTAACATCTTCAAATAGAACAACAAGTGTGATCTGGCCAAAACAGAAAACCAGTCCACCCTGCAATCCACAGCACAACTCAGGTCATTAATCAAATAATCCGCAATAGAAGTCCCGTATGTATTTCGAATGGTATCACCAGACGAAAAATTCTTATTGATTATTTTAGCAGGGACATGTTGTTTAATCCTAACATCCAAATGCTGTGTCATTCTACCTATGTAGTCAACTCCACAACTGTGGGGTAGAATGTCTATATGCATAGATTGAAGGACAGATCTAGTTTTAAACACAACATGTACGTGAGATGCATAATAACACTCATGTAAACTTAATGAAATCTGCTTGGCAAAGATCTCACTAAACCTACCCAACAATGATATTTGAAAATAGACTGGACATTTTCTAACTGCTGCAGGTTTAATTTTGTTAAACTCAACAATCTTACCTTAAATAACCGATTGAAAATTGTCTGACAGATAACCATTGTTCACAAAGATACTAGTTATACAACTAATTTCATCTTTAATGGTGTCATCTGAACAAATCATTAGTACCCTATGGGTCAAAATCTTAATCAAATTAATATTTTGTTGTTTAGAACAAAAAAGAATCCTGTCGAGTATAAAGACCTGTAGAGATAGGCCTCCTATGAACTGAATTAATAAAAGAGGAAGATGATCTATGAACCAGAACATCTAAGAAGGGCAAAAAACAATTAACCTCCTTACTTACCATAAATTTAAGAGCAGGATGAACATCATTGAGTAGGGAGAAGAATTGGTCAACTTTCAATTCATTGTTGAAAACGCAAAAATTGTCATCAACATAACGAAAGTAAATGTAGGCTTGGAAGAACCTAAAAGTAAAAAGCCCACAAATATATTAGTCAAAACAGGGCCCAAAGGGGAACTCATCACAACACCATCAATCTGACAATACATAATATTGTCAAAACTGAAATTGACAGACGTGGTGGCAAATTTCAGGAGCTCAACAAAAACATCTTTGGGTATAGTCAGGGAAGTCAAGTGACTACGATATAGCAAATCACTATAAATATCGATAGTCTCTGATAAAGGAACACAAGTGAAGAGGCTGCAAATGTCAAAAGAACACATAAATTCATTGGTGGCATAACAATTCCAAATAAATTGAGAAAAGGAAAAGGAATCTTTAATACAGAATGAACTATAATGCTGGTTGCAACATTATAGCCAGCCACTTTTTGACTTTATGTTGAGAAAACCCAATCATAGAAAGTATGGGTCTCAATGGGACACCCACCTTAAGACTCTTAGGCAATATATAAAGAAGACAGGATCATTCTGTTGTGGATAATTTTATAAACAATCCAAGTTGTGCTGTGGATTTTAGTGTGGGCTGGTTTTCTGCTTTGGCCAAATCACACTTCTTGTTCCATCTGAAGGTGTTGGAGACACTATTTATCAGGTCTAGTCGACCATTTCTTTGTAAATAAAGGGAGTGTTTGCTTGGGAAAGCTCTTCTGAGTTACTAGCATCTTCAGATGTAATAACTCTTAGTAAAATCAAAAATTTTTCCCCTTCCATTCATTCATATCACCCATAACAAATTTTTTTTTCATAATTTTTTCCCCATTTAGTTTTGATGAGAGGAGACGAAAGTGGTTGACTGGTGTTTTTGTTTTAAACTTTGACATAGCCACTCATAGTAAAAAAGCTTCTTGTCTTTAATGCCATAATAAAATTTTGTACCATGAAAAATGTATTTAAATATATATTCTAAAATGTGATATTTCAATGTTTTTCTATTTATGTGTGGAGTATGAATTTTAAATGTTTTTATATTAAAAGTGAAAATGGAAAAAATTAAGATGTATTTTTATCATTTAATGCTCTTTTATTTCCAAAAAAAAAACAAAAACTGTACAAACAGAAAAAAAGATATGTACCATTTATGGAGATGGTGCCATAGCTGAGAATACTGTTCATAAGTGGTTCACTAAGTTTAGAAGTGGACAATGACCAAATCAAAATGCTCATTAAAAATAATTAAAACCACACAACATGACACATTGCAGAGATACTCCGCATATCTCATGTTAGTGTTGTAAGGCATTAGAAAACACCAAAATTCATGAATCATTATGATGTTTAGGTACCACATGATTAATGGGAAAAGATTTATTGGACTGGATTTTCATCTACAATACTCTACTCAAGCACAAAATAAAAAAAACATTTTTGAAAAGAATGATCACAAGTGATGAAAAATGAATTGTTTACAACAATGTGAAGTGAAAAAGATCCTGAAATGAGCTGTTGTTAACTAATCTAAAAATCAGTGAACATCTGAGCTGATACTGTGTATCTGGTGGGATTGAAAGAGCACTGTGTGTTATAATCTGTTTCTACAAAATAAGAGAATAAATTTAGGCAAGTACTGTCTCCAGTTTGACCAATTAAAGGTAGAAATCAATGAAAAGCATCTGAAATTGGCCTATTGGAAGGGTGTCACCTTTCATCAGGTCAATGACAAACCTCACATCTATTTGCAGATCTGGAAAAAATTGGTACAGGTTAGAATGAATGAAAAAAAAAAATTAAAATTTTTTTACATAATAAATATCTATTTTCCACAACATCATTTCCTTTCTTATCAATATACTTAACTAAATATTTCTTAGTTAATCAAAGAGAAATTATACAGTAGAAATTTCAGAAAATTCAGCTTATAACCTCTTGTCAGACTACATACTTATTGATCCAACCCCATATTAAATGAATAGTATTATCATTTCTATCAAAAGGTTTGTATTTCTTGTAAAAAAATAAAAACATGGTAGCTGAAGGTGATACAGATGAATTTCCATAATCTGCTCTGAATATTATCATAATTCTTACAAGTTCTTGCACTGATTGACTTTAAAGTGTTCATAGAGGCAATGTCAAAATTGAAAAAAAGACTTTAAAATTTAGTGATATCAGAGCAATACATTTACAATAAACATATAACAGTTATATTCTGACAGTAACCCTTACACTAATCTATAACCTCTGACAATTTCTTTTCTCTTCATATACAATGTACAACATGTAGCTTAAAACATTAAACTGAGAAATTTAAAATTCAGTTCTTAATCATGCTAAATGCATTTTTCTAATACAATAATTATTTTCTAATACAATATTAAAGGAAAACATTGGAAAGACAGAGTAGGTATACTGTATGATGGTCATGATAATAAAAACTGAAACTTTGCTATTTTTACTGGATTCATTCATTACACTTGTACAGACAATATTCATTTCCAGTGCCAATGAAATTTATTCTTTCCTTCCTACTATATATGATCATCCTCTATATTTTGATACCCCTACTTTTCTTGCACTATAAACAGTAGTTCATAACTTATACTCACTGAGGTTGTAAGTATTCAGTTCGTATATATAATAGAACAAAGATACAAATAATTAGTTTATATACAAACAGGAGTTGGTTGCTTCCACAGTTGGATAAGTTTTGCCATGAACAACTGTATTCCTAAATCTCCTGGTTATAGTTATGTAGTTCATTTGGTTTTTCATGTTCCCTCCTGGGCTTCTCTATGTCCATAGTTGTCTTAGGTGTTCTTGAAACCAGGTGTTGGTTATTATCTGGTCATTTTTGCTGTCCACCATTGGGCCCATTTTTCTCTGCAGTCATTGCAGTTTCTTAGTCTGAAGTTGCCAACTGTTATACTTTCCCCTTCATTGCATACTTTGGCATTCAGGTCTCCCATGATAATTCTCATTTACACTGAATCTTGGCACTGTTCAGTATTGAATAGAAAGAGCCTATTTCTTCCTTAGTATTTTACATTGTCAGTGCATATGCTACTATAATAGCTATGTTAAAGGACTTTCCTTTCAGTTTGACCACAAGAACTCTTTTAGATAACTGGCAGTACCCTAGAATGCATTTCTTCATGTCTTGGTCAAGCATCAAGGCAGCTCCTTTTACATTATTTTTACTACCTGTGTATATGATCTTGTGGTTGTCACTGATGAAATCTCAGTTGTTTGGCTAACTAGTTTCGCAGATGCCTAAAATGTTGATATTCAATTTGCTCATCTCATGCTTGACATTCTCGAGCTGTCCACAGTTCTTCAACATTCTGAAATTCCATGTCCCGAGAGTCATTTTGTGTTTGGTGCAAACAGTTGCAGGATAATGGTCTGGTGACACCTGTTGCTCATGTTATTTCTTTCTAGATAAGAAATCAGTTCCAAGAAAAATGTCTCCTTTACAGCATTGATGATAACAGTTGCTGGATAGTGGTCAAGTGATACCTGTTGCTCATGTTGGTCCTTATTGGATGAGTATTATGGTGAAACACACCTATTCTATAGTAAATAGACTTTCCCACCTAATTTAAGTAGGTGTAGTAAGAGGAATGAGGGTCAGTCGATGTTGGACGATAGTAGTCAACAGTCAAATACAAAAGTAGTCAGCGACCTGGCAAGATCACACTGCATAATACATATTATATCAAGTTCCTAACGTTTTGTACATCAAACCTATTAGGACCAACTTTAGCACAAATACTAGCCTCCACTGCAAAAATAACCCCACAACAAGTTAATTCCTTTAGACTTAAACCCTTTCATGCCTTTCGGCTCATAATTTGATTGTGAATGGCCATGGTTGTTCTTTGGATTAATAGTGGAGTGTTTTCCTGTTGCCTTCTCCATGGTGAATTATTGAGATACCAACCTTTAGTTAGCAGGCTGTCAACCCTTTGACAGTTCTTCTGCCCTTTTGTGGGTCTTATTTTTTTATCCTACTGGGTCGCTAACATCCCACCTTACTCACAAGTCTATGAAGTGGCATGGCCAGTTTAGTTGCCAATAATTTGACAGTGAATTTGTTGTAACAGTGCAAATACACAATGACAATTTTTTTTTTTAAATTCTTGTTACCCTTTTTTTATTGTAAGTTAAAATCTTATTTAGTTAAGTGTATTCATATAATTAATCTCAGGAGATATCTATGCATTCACTGACATTTGATTACAAGACAAACTCAACGAACAAAGAAAATCAAGTTATTTTCTCTTTGGCAGAGTCTTTTCAGGCATCCTGTGTATAAATTATGTTTAATTTTTCTTTTTTTTCTCCCTCTCTAAAACCCAATTCAGCCTGTTCTATTTAGAAAGGTAGAAAGATTTAAGTGTGGGCTTCTCTCTGTATTCATTTCTGTATATAATGTTCACCAAATAAATGTCAAACGCAAAAAGACGTTATTTCCTACCGAATGGCTTGGTTAAATGTCAACATTAAAATAAATTGTCCAAGGGAGAGTTTCATGGGTGTGGAATGTCAGTTGCACAGTGAATTGCATTAGTTTTATTTCTGTTTTGGAAGGATTTTTCCCTATACATAATGGATACCCTCTGGTTCATCTCTTGAATTAAAATGTAATTAAATATAAACATTAATTAATGATAAGTTTTATATATGTATGCATGTAGATATACATGTGTAAATGTAATATGTATTTATGTACCTATTCATTCATATATGTATTTATGTGTGTATTAGTGACAGCCAATATGTGAATATGTGTTTATATCTGTTAATTTTTTTATATATGTGCATGACAAAAACTTGTTTTTGTAGATAAAATCATACACATGTATATAGATATTAATCTGAGATAGTGCTGGGTTTGCTTTGTATATAATTATATTTGTAAATGAGCATGTGTCTCATTATAATTTTTTATAGTGAATGCATTTATTCAGGTCTGTCTACTCTGTCCCTCTCACTCAACTATCTTAATAAAGTGGAAATGTTAACAATTATCAAATTAGATATACTTAACGTCTAAACTTTTATTCTAACTCTTGCATCTTTATGCGAATCTGTGTCTTCATAGAAAATTGAATTTTTATGTTTGTTTCTTTCACAAATGCATCAGAATCACCATTAATGTTCTACAAACAAAATTGTAAAAATGGTCTACTAGTTTCTCTCTCTTCTACTCCATGAAAAGTAGAAATAAAAACTGTAAAAATTCACCTTACTACTTGCAGATCTCTTAATAACTATATTTGCAAGAGAATGTTTATGCTTATCAATTAAATTAAAAATATCAAATTTTTTACATTAAAATATGCTTACCACAACATAATATTTTAATGCATCATTTACTTCCTTTTTATTTTTAATACCTTTATTGATTGCTTAAAATCATTTTGCTAATTTTATTAAGCTGAATCTGTCATAAGAAATGACATGTGCTTATAATTTTGATTTTCTTCTAAACACATTCATTCCCAGAGTATAGGCTTTTGAAGCTACTGATCAAGTCTTGGAGTTGTAAGACACTGATGTGAATAAATAAGAGTTATCTCCAGGTCCAGTCATCTGATTTTCTTTTTATCTAACCAATATATTAGTATAAGTTTTGATTCTCATTTACTATTTGCTTGTGATTCTATCAATCAATTACAGATTTATAAGACGGGGGTCAGAATTGTTCTGTTTAGGATCTGTCATGACCTACAACTTCTGATAATCTGACAGATACTTACAAGATTAGCTATACAGCTTGGAGCTGTATCTATCGCAATTTATAGATCAATACATATAGTTTCATCGTAACAGTTTGTTGTGCTTTCAATACCATCTCCTGGTATGCCCCAAGTACACAGTGATTATACTTATAAATAGTAATTTAATGTTAACTCCAACTTAACATTAGATGTCATAGCTTTTTATAGTTTTTTTACTAAAAAATAACTATGACATCTAATGTTAAGTTAAACTTTAGTTAGGTTGTTATCTACTTGTTGCCAACAATAATTAGAGATAACTCTATTTGTTGCTTTTTCTTCTGCCAAGATATAGCAACATGTGAAAGTTACTGTAATTTTGTTAATATTTCTATGCCTCTTCATGCTATCTGAAGTCAGAAGAAAAACAAGCTTTCAAAACTTCTCCGTTCAGTAACTTCATTAGTTACTATTCTATTTTTTTCTTTCATTTCTTCCATGTTATTTGATTAGTTCCTGTTAATTAACAACAAATGTCACTTGAAGCTAAAATCTTCTTAAAGGGATATGATTAAACAGAATCAACCCCAACCTCTAGTTTGTTAATCAAATATAAATTACCTACAAGTGAGATCTTTTAGAGTTATATTAATTCTTGCAGATATGATGAATAAAGAAAACTGAACCAAATGAATGTGATATATGAAAAGATATCCCATACCATGCAAATGTCAAAACTTCATAGTCTTGCTGTGGAGGTTTCAAATTTGAGGGAGAAATATTCACTAACCTACAGAAATGTCTGTGTATAAGCCTTACACTACTTTGCATAAGTAAACAGAATTTTTTTCATCAAATAAAGAAAACTTTATTGGATGTTCTAAACAGAAAAAAATATTAAATTATTAGTATTTTTTGTAACTTCCTTTAGTTTGAATAATGGCTTTAATCCACCATGGAAGAGACATGTACAAATCATTTAAATATTTTGTATGAATACAATTCCAATCGCTCTGGATATGCATGTACAATTCATAAAAATTATGTGGATTTCTCTTTAATTCTGTTCACATTTGCTTGATAATATTTATATCTGGACTTTGTGCTGGTCAGTCTTAATACATTTACAATTTCATCAACCAGATATTGTTGAGTTGTACATGCTTGCAAAATTTTCAGTATGACTGAGCTCTATGCTATAGCATCAGTCATGCTGAAAAATTTTGTCACCACTCAAATTAAGAATCAAATGTTCCTTTAACAATTCAATATATTTAATACTATTTTAAGTTTCCATCCATTTTCTTATTAAATTTCTAGAATCATCATTTTTTATATATCCTCAATGAATTGTCTCCAAATATAACTGTTTTTGTAGTATAGTGGTGGTGAGTGGAATTTCTTTTTTCTTTTCAGTTTTCTAACAAACTTTCACGTTATAATGCAGTTCAATTTTTGTTTTATCATTAAATACGGTGTTACTCAAATTCAATATGTCCCACACTTCATTCACCTTTGATCACTCTTATCTGGCCTTCAAATTTTTGTTATTCAACTGCTTTTTAGCAACTGTACACTCCATCAATGCATTTTCTTAAAGAACACATTTAACGGTGTCTACTGACAACAAATTAGATAAGTTACATTCATTCATTCATCTATCCATCCATCAGTTGTCTAACAGTCATTTCTGCTTGATATTTTGATGTTCTAATTAGTTTACGGACTGAACTTTGTTGTGAATTTTGAGTATAACCAAATCTTGATCCATCTGGTACATCTCCAGCCTCTTAAAACTTCAAAAGAACTTGAGAAATTGAACACCTCAATATTAGAAGTTTTGTAGCTATTTTAGTCTGTGTCATATTTGTGGACATTTCCACAATCTTCATTCTGGATTCTTTTGTGATTTTAGCCATGATTTCAGTTAACTAAAGAACTCTAATAATTTCTTCATACAAATCAAGTTTATATCGTGATTTATTAAGCATAGCTTAGATGTGGCACAAGTCCACAAGTATGGAGCATCCAATGAGGATCAATCATTATTTGGTCATAATGAACCTATCAAGACAAGTTTGTTAACCATTACACAAACCATGCTAAAATGCAAACTTTTGCAAATTTCAATAAATAATTTTGATTTGCTTCTAACTTATGCAAAGTGATCTACTTCTTTTTTTAAGTTTAGTGAATATCTTTTTCCTCAGATCTGAAACCTCCACAACAGACTATAAAGTTTTAGCAGTGTAAATGACACTCATAGAGTTAATGTATCATCTGTGAAAAAAGTGGGTACAAAACTTTCATTTATAACACATCACTCAATAAGTCCCAGGCCTGATATATAGATGGCGCCACTAATAAAAAATCTATGATTTTTATGAAGTACTAACTTTTAAATGGAATATGACAAAATTTGGGCCCAATCAGATTATCATTTTACAAATTACAGTTATATGAGTGAAGCTACTGTCGCAAATTTTAAAAACAATGGAAAAATCTGAATTTTGTGTGATGATAAAGCATTGCTTTCTGATGGGAAAAAATACTATTCAAGCAATGGCTTGAGAAGTGTTATTTGGACTCTGGTCTTTTGAAAACAATGGCTAAGAGGTATGCTGACTTTAAATGTGGTCATACAGACACAAATGATGCTAACACTCAGGTTGCCAAAAACTGGCAGTTGTCCCAGAAAACACCAAAAATATCCACAAACTAGTTTTGGCTGATCTTAAATTGAAGTTGTGTAAGATAGCAGAGGAGTTGAGCATATCAGAAGGCAGTGTATTCACTATTTTGCATGAACATTTATCAATAAGAAAGCTATGTTCAAAGTGGTTGCCACGTTTGCTCACTGTCGATCAAAAACAACAACGCATCGACGATTCAGAGTATTGTTTGCAACTGTTTCATTGCAACAAGAAGGAATTTTTGTATAAATATGTTACAATGGATGAAACATGGATCCACCAGTTTACTCCAAAGTCAAACTGGCAGTCAGCTGAGTGGACAAGAGTAGATGAAAGCCATCTAAAGTGACCAAAAATGCAAACGTCAGCAGGCAAGGTTTTGGCTTCCGTATTTTGGGATGCGCAAGGTATTTTGTTCATTGATTACCTTGAGAAAGGAAAAACCGTCAATAAAGAACTTTTTTTATAAGTATTATTAGTGCATTTGAAGGAAGAAATCTCCTATTCTCGAGATTTGGCCTCTAGTGACAACTAGCTGTTTGCAGACCCCAAAAGAATGCTCCAGGGAAAGAGATTTGGCTCCAAGGAAGAAGTGATATTGTAAACTGAGGTATATTTTGAGGTCAACGACAAATTGTTCTACAAAAAAAGGCATCAAATTGTTAGAGAAGTGCTGGAATCAGTGTATCACCCTAGGAGGAGACTATGTTGATGAATAAAGTTGAATTTTGCCTAAAAGTTGTTGTTTTATTAGTTAAGCCTGGGATTTATTGAGTGATGTGTTATGTAGATAATTTATTAAAAGTTTATTATAATTTATGGTGGCTTATGACTTTCGCATGGTATTGTACTTTAAGCTTTATTAATCAACTAGCTGTTCTAACTAAATTGACCATTTTATACAAATATAAATTCCTGGTTATCACTTACAAACACTTGATGTAAAAAAAAAAATAAATAATGCTTTTCCAAACTTACATGTTCAGTCATAAGCAAGTGCCACATTTGTTTTTGATGATTTACATTTCTTAGTTGCTTTTCATGCAAAATTTCAGTTGGTCTACTCTCCACTCAATAATTATATTATTTTTTCACTTATAGTGATGTAATGAATAGGTAATGAATATGCATACACCTTGGTTCCCCCTCACAATAATCTAATTGGCTGGTGTCAGCCATAAATATAGACTAAGGCGAGGACATCCAGAGATCTACCACTAGAGGTCTACAGGTCTTTGACTAGAGATCTACGGCTATTGATCTACGTCTATTGACTACACCTATGTCTCAAGATACTGCATATGACGAGTACCGTCTATTACATCTATGTACTAGACTGTTCTACTGGGTTACATTTGCAAATGATATATCTATATCCCTTTCTGGGATATATCATATAAATAAATTAATAAGATATTTCATCTATTTATTTATTTATTTTTGTCACAGCTCATGCTTTTCTTAGGGATTGAACTTAGTATGCCACTCATATCAATTCAATTCTCAAAGATTCAGAAATTCAGATAAATAATCAGACACTCCTGGGCAAAATTTCTCAAATCTCTTTTGCTGAACTGTCCATTTTTTTGCACTTGTAAAATCTACTTTGTTAAAAAAATATGCCATCTTATATAAATAAGATAAACAGTAAGTTCTGATTAGTTATACAAATATGTAAATAGATTGATGACAGGGAGCATAGATTGCAAAGAACTTTGTTAAATCCCAGATGCCCACTAATAGATACAAATCAATCCTATTTACATGGTTATTTGTAGATCTTGATTTTACAAGTACATGAATGTACTAATTATAAAAAGCATTAAAATTTTTCCCAACTTCCCTTGTTTCTCAAATGATATTGAATTGCCATGCAAAAAATTGTCATTTACTTAGTTGCCCTATAATTATTTGGATATTGTTTTGTCATATCAGTATAATGTTTTGTAAGATGGAAAGAGATGATATGCATAAAGCTGCACAAGACTTCTTTGCTATAATCCAATTCAAAATGTAAGAAGCCTTGACCTCAAGTGAACCAAATTGTTTGGAAATGGAGGATTTTTTTTGTCCATGTGAGAGAAAGAATGAGAGATATAGGACTGGTTGATATGTCTGAGCACTGGCTTCTCATTATGTGTAGTAAGACACCCCCTCAATCTCATCTATTAACCCACTCACCTGTCATCTGAGTGACACCCCCCCCACCACCACCGTTATTGGAGTTCCACTCATTTATGGCTGGGCACAATAATTTATGATGGAAATGTAGTTTCAGCTGTCCATAGATAATCTTCTTCAAACAGACACACATGTGTAAACCCACAATGAAGCAAAAGAAAGACTACATTGTTCACACACACACACACACACTAGTAGTGTACACATTCAAAACAATAAACATCAAGGTGAATTACAAGACACAGGAATACATTTTACACACACACACATACAGAGAAAAAGAACATCATTGCACACAGTTGCAAATTCAAAGAAAAATACTATATGCCCATACAGAACAATGTAAATTCTATCTCATGCATGCACACAGAGGAATAGATCATGTCACTAATTTGTTATACACATGAATAACAATCCATAATCCCTTTTCTGAAAAAGAAGTGGACAAAACAACACTTACACAAAAAGTTTAAAATTCGAAACTTCCTAAAAATAATACAGCATCAAAAAAAAAAAAAAAAAAAAAGCACTTAGTATCATGCATGCACCCATTTAATATTTCATTAGATAAATCTACATCAAGAACATGTGGCCCAGTGGACAAAAATGTTGGCTGAATCTAGTGACTTAATCCAAAGAGTTGTGAATTCAAGACCTATGGTAAAAAAACTTAAAAAGCTGAATAAAAGAGAGATAACCGATACTTAGACACCTAGAAGATGAATGACTTATGGAACTAGAACTATCTACCCCAGTGAATGAAATAAAGGGTTCAGTTTGAAATTCCAGTCACCTGAAGAAGGCCGGAGTATACAATGGCTGAAACATTGTGAATATGGCAACAAAAATTTAAAAGTGTAAATAAATCTATATCTCCTCCTCTTCAAATTTGGAAAATGGAATGTGAAGATTTTTATGCTCAATCTATCAAAAAAATACGGAAGTATCAATACCTACAGAAGCATTGTCTATATCTTACCCTTACTTACACTTTCTTTGAAAATAATGGATATGCTTTTTTTATTATTCAGCCACCAGGGAAATTAAAATAAGCTTAGTTGGGATAGACATTTTTTTTAATCCTCACTACCTTTGTAAATTTTAAGACACAGCAATTGTTAGAAAAAAAAATTTACAATAAATTTAAAGTAAATAAATAAAAAATCTCTTTGGTTCTGAATAAATATTTTTCCTTACTTAATTTTCATAAAACATGAATAATTACTTCTATGATTTTTGTGAAGAATCAAAGATATTTTTGGACAGATGAACATTTTTTTTTTAATAAAGATCATGGGGATGTACATTGCCTACTGGGAGGAAGTTGGAATAATAGCTTGAGAACAGAACACTAATGGATAGCCCAAAAAATCAGATGAGTATATATTTCAACAGTTTTTTTTTTTCCTTAATAGTCAACTGGGATATGGTATGGAATTTTTTATTTATCAAAGAAACAGCTTGGGAACATCTCAATGTTAAAAAACATTAACGAACAAACTGTGCTGCATACATTGCTGAAAATAGAATGACATATTTACAAAGGTTGCTGTTAAATTTTCAGTTTGCTATGGCTTTTTGAATTGCATTATTAAATAAAAGGAGATTGTCTCTTTTCATACAAGTAATTCAGTTGAAGAAAGTTGTACAATGGACAAGCTGAAATGTTGTGGGTAAAGGTAGGGGAACAAAAATCACACACACACAAACACAAAACTTATAAAGTTCAATTATTTGAACGTCTTTTTGAAGGGATAATTACTTCATAAACAATATATCAGTTGCTATGCATGACTGTTCAAAAATAATTCCTTATAACAGTGTTCATGGCAACATTTTGATTAGCAATCAACAAAACAGTTCATTTTATTAAGTCTTGATTAATATTAACTTTCAACTTAATTTCTTAGTTGCTTTTTATCACAACTTCACACAGACCATTGATCTACAGCAATGAGTGGACAACAGGGATTGGAAATAAATGACAAGTTTTCAGTAAGATTTGAATTCACACCCATTTTGTTTAAGGGAAATCTGGTTGAATATACCATCTACTCTGACTGACCTATGAGTGCCCAACTTTTTGAAAAAGATCAAATCTAACCATAAAACTTATTCTATTCAACAGTCTCTCTTGGAACAATTTTGCTTAATTTTTACACTAGCAGTATTAGCAGCAGTAGCATTATATTTTTTTAAAAATCAGATGAAGTATTATCAATGATGATTAATTGATTAGTATTTACTTTCATGGTAAAATGAGTTGAAATAAGTATATTTTGAAAGAACCTTTATTTCATTCAAAAGAATCTCATCCCTTGTTTTCTATTATGTTTGATATCCTTCCGAGTGATTTCTAATTGTACTCTAACACTAAGGATTGAATTCAACCTCAGCAATGACATTACAGCAGTAAAATATATGCTTTAAATATAAGGTTTAATGCTCCAAAATTCTACTTTCAGGTTGCTTATGTGACCATATGGATAAAGATGTTAGTGTCTGCTATGTAAGTTCATCTTATTTAATCCTTAAGTGATGCTGTGCAAAGGTGCACCAACTTTTTGGGAAGAACAAAATTAAATTTATTATAGATAAGAACTGAAGTACTGGAAAGAAAAAAATTCTCTTACGGGCAAATTTCAGCTAAATTTTGTATATGAGTTATTAGGTATAAATTTACTTAAATAAGAAATTTCAGAAGGACCAGATTATTAACATCTAAGCTTTTCTATCAGTTTTATTGTTCATATGTTTAAATGTTTTCAGACTTGAAAGAAAGTCATTATCAAAAAGACAATTTTTTGCCATATTAGATGAAAAGAAATAATTAGCTATCAATTGTACAAGTATAAAACTTCAAATTTTGTTTTAAGTAATTTCTTAGCTGTAAGTGACTTAAATATAGCATGAAGAAGTGGATACATTGGTTGCTTAAGCTGAATTGCACCAACCTTTACTTTTTGACAATTAATTTCAATAGCTTTACATCTTTCTGCTAAATCTGGTTTTATTTACTTAAGTACACAGTAGCAAAAGATAATTATCTTATTATTATAACTGGTATTTTAATTCTTTTGTTATTATGATTTAATACTTTTTAATTCATGACACTGATTTTTTATTTTTCTGCTATCACAAATTCCATAAATATTTAACAACAAAAATTTACTTTTACAATTGAAAATAAAGAACTATCACAAACTTTGTCTTATTACAAATCACCTGAGCTTCAACAAACTGAGTTCAGCATCTTATATATGATCTGGGGAAATCTATTTACATCTTAATTCCTCATACTTAATCTGATTTGAAACTCTGTATTTTATTTCCATCTGTATTTAAACATTCTGGTCAAAACATGCAAGTAAGGTAATTAAACATTGAAATATTAACTAAAAACATTTTACATGTATTAATTAACTCTTCATTACTGACAAGTATATTGTTTGAAGTTAATTTCATCCTGTATGTTTTAAAATATATTCCATATGACTATAAGCATTATATTTAGTGTGTACATGTATTTGAGTAGATATCCCAGTTTAAAGAGAAAAAATTGAAATTAATATTTAATGGTTTAGAGATCAAGAAGTCCTACCTGCAGGATGTTTTATTATTTAATTTCACTGTTTAGAAGAAACATCAATTTCTACTCAAACATGTATACATCCACTAAATATAGCATCTATAGTAATAAGAAATAATACTGTATTTAAAAAATCCATTAACTATTTAAAAATCCCTTTAAAATGTATACTTGCATATTACAATCACAAACAACAACAATGCATTCATACTACTCATTTCCATGTACATACAATCTACTCATATATGTGTGTGTGTATGCATTATGTACTTATAGCTATATAGACTCATTCATTAGCTCTTATCTATGCACATATATACTTATTATTTTCATATTTAACATTCATAATGTTATCTTTGCTTGACTTCATTGCTTCAAGATATTTTGATCTTTTTTCTTTCATTTCTCATTTGAATGCACACCCAAAAAATCTGTCTAGACTGCTTTTGTGCTGAATAACATTTTTGATTAGATTTTTTTTCATTCCTTTAAGAAAATAATGTGTTTCATATTTAAATACAATGCATATTTGGAAATGTAACCAACATCAGTTAACCATCTTTCAGGAATTCTGGTTTAAAGTAGACATCTTACTTGACACAGAAGGCATCTGACATGGTGTTGTGGTGAATGGAAGTAGCATTTAGCAACAATTATCTTAGTTTAGCATGAGGCAACAAAGTAGAATAAACAAAGATGATTAAAACTACTTTGTATGATGACCATTACCCCACCAAAAATGACTTTGAAGTCTTGCTAGAGACCTTGATAAAAAAATATAATTGTTAAAATTTCAATTAATTTTTGTCAATTATTATTAGTAAGATATTTATAAATAAGAAAAATATAAAATATTTAAGAAATAAAAAAGAAAAACATGATATAAACATTTTCTTATTTTTCAAAATTTTGGAAAAGGTGTCTTGTAATGGTGGCAATCATCTCAAATGTTTGTATATTTCCGGTAAAACTATAAAGTTTTTTTTTCTAGATAAAAAGAAAAGAGAGAGGAAATTTCTTTGAATAATTTAGCTTAAAATGAAAATGTCATCTCTATATTTCCTTAATTCTAACATGAGGTATTTTCCTTATATTTTTCAGACTATTGTCTTCATTTTTTTTTGTTTTTAATAATGTTTTAGTAAATATATTCTCTCAGGTATATATTTAATTGGATTCAAGACCACCAAATATAATGTATGCATAAAGAAGACTGAAGGATATATCAGGCAGCACATTTAAAAAACAAAAATGAAGACAATTTTTTTTTTACATTATTTTCTTCCGATTTTTCGTTTACATTTTATCAAAGTTATAAAGTAAAATTCAGTAATCCTGCAAGACATTTTAACTGATAGACAAATATGTGAACATTTCTTCTTCTGTCTATAAGTTAATTTTAATTCTGAATAAGTTTTATAAAAGTCAAAATTTTATACAGCATATTTTAATTATTTATAAAATCTTTTAAAAGTAAAAATTAAATCAGAAAAATTGCCTTAAAGGAAAATTCTGTGCTTCATTTTAAGAAGTTTAAGTAACAACTAATTTCATCTGTCTATATTTCTGAGATAAGGTATTGTAACTATTTACACTATTTACATCATTCAAACTGTTGTCCTCATCTTTATTGCCATATTCACAATACTTCCCCAAGGACACATAGTTCAGTAGATAAAAGCATTGGTTGAAGTAATCCAAAAAGTGACTTGAAACAAAGAGTTGGGAGTTCAATAACTGGCCACAGCAAAGGGAACAAAAAATTGGAAAGTTGAGTTACTAAAGAAAATGAACTGAAACTGAGATATCCAAAAAATCATGGCATGTGGAATTAGAACAATATACCTCCAGTGGACTAAAAGTGTTTGATTTGAAATTCCAAAGTATATCATCTGAAGAAGGTCAGAGTGTAAAGTACCATGAATATGCCAATAAAGATGAGGATAACAGTCTTAATTATGTAAATAGTGTAAACTATTTTCATGTAACATATTTTGATTTCAATTTTTGTTATAATACATCCTATCTTTCACACTCTCTCTCTCGTGTGTGTGTGTGTGTGTGCGCCATATTTTTTGGTTTGATCCTAACTTTCTACACTTTCCTATATTTTGTTGCTTTCATCAATATTTGATCTTTTATAACCTTTGTTTATTTTTATTAAAATATTACCCTTCCATGAATGATTGTGGGAAATACATCCAGACAGTAAAGAAAATAGCTAACCTGGACAAATAGAGAGAGAGTTAACTTGAAACAGTCAAAACTCAAAGAACAACATTTTTTTTTGTAATCATTACAATACCAGATAACATGAATACTTTGCTTTCTACTAATATTATGTCTAACCTGGAAGAGTTCACATTCTCTTGTATTCTTAAAATAGTAGGGTTGGGTATATCAGGATAAACGAGACTATATGTAAACTCATTCATAAAACATATTTTCTTAGATAGGTGGAGCCAAGAGGTTGAACTTTGTTCATTTTATTAGATCTTACTATTGATATTTCTCTTTTACAATTCAACACAATACATACATAGCATTAAACCAGTTATGAATATGATACTACAGACATTAACTGCCAATCATCTAGTCATCATATCTGTTTAATGAATCTAATATCCAGACATGAAGACAGAGTTATCAATATCTTTATCATTCCTCTGTTGGTTGATAGTCTGGGTCATGAAAAAAAAATGGCTCTACTTCTTTAATTTCAGAGAGTGAGACAGACAATAGAAGATTTTTTTAACTTGTAAAGCTAAAGATATAAAAGATTTTCTTTTTTTGAACTTGTAAGCTAAAGATGAAGTAACAGAAGCACCAAACTTATTAAGAGCTACAAGGGATAGAAAGATGTGGAAGACCATGATTCCTTATGTCCTGAAGGAACATGGCACCTAAAAGAAGAAAGAAGTTAAAGTGAATAAAGAATAGCTTTATAAAGACAAAGGTGACTGTTAGAATCAAATAGTTTGGCACATGAGAAAAGACTTTTCAGTTTGAAGCTAAAATGATCACTACATTGATACTTATATGAATTTATATTTTCAGTACACTTTGATGGAGATATTAAATGCTATATGTCATGTGACACTCCCTTTTATGGATTATGGATCATGGATCTGGAGGATTGAAGAGTCAAACAGATCAGACTGATTAATAGACATAATAAAAATAAAATTGTTACTGACAGTTCATGTTTTGGATTTAAAAAACTAAAATTCATGACAAAACTATAACCTAATGAAAAAAACATTTTTTTTATTTTACACAACAAATACTTATTTTTCAACATAATCTCAGTCAATGCACTTAATCTTAGCTAGCTAATATAAATGGTAGGGTTCTTAATAAAAGGTGGTATTGGAAAATTATTTAAATAGTCAAAAAAGTTCAAAATAAACAAAAATGAGGTGGCCTTAATAAGATAGTGAAGGGGGTTGAGGTCAGAAAATTTCCCTAAAAAATAAAAAATGAAAAATATATCCCCACCTCATCTATAATACTTCTTTTCATTATATAGATTAAATATTATATAATGAATTTTTCAAAAAATGAATCTAATAATTGACGCACTGATCCATATGTATATGGTTTTATACAAAAAATTAAAAATAAAAATAAATAAATAAATAAAAATAATAAAACAAAATGAAATAGCTCCATTACTGGACTTATTGAACTTATACAACTAGGTAAATCTGAGAAAACTAGACGTCCTACCAGGATTCATTACTAACAGCCAAAATTTTAACGACTTAAGATGTACAGATGACACATTTAATAGCAGACACAGAAAGAAAGATAAAAAATCTCCTACAGAAGGTAGTTTAAGAAATCGAGAAGAAAAGATTAAACATTAACTCTAAGAAGAAAGAGTACATGGTTGTTAGCAAAAGGATGAGAATTGAAAACCAGCAATACCAAAATCAAACAAGTGCAGAAATCTGAATACTTGGAAAGTGTTTTAGCAGAAGACAGAAAGTGTAACACTGAAATTTGAAAATGCATTGGGATAGCCAAAGATACATTTTAAAAGCTAAGCCAAGTACTAAGAAAGAGAAAAACTTTACTAGAAACAATGAAAATAGTACTAAACTGCTACATAATATCTGTCTTATTTAGCATTGAGTGCTGAGCAATTTCTTCAAAGATGAAGAGACTTGAAGCAATAGAAATGTAGTTCTACAGAAGGATGCTGAAGATACCATGGACTGAACTTGTGAGCAATGTCAAAGTTTTAGTGAAAATGGAAACAAAAAGGAAACTTAACATCAGGAAGAGACAGTTGAGATTTTTAGGGCACATAATGAAGAAAGAGGGCTTGGAAAATCTGATACTTAGATTAGAAAGCAAGAGAGGCAGAGGAAAACAGCATATGCTTAGTGAGCTTGAGTAAATGGATGGTAGAATAGAGTTTAGGAAAAATAGCAGAGAAGATAAAATTTATTAAGAGCTAAAAGGGATAAGAAGTTGTAGAGAGCCATGATTGTTGACATCATGAGAGGACACAGCACATGAAGAGAAATATATATGAAATGAATATTAATAAAACAAGATTGTCATGAAATGTTTACCCACACCTCAAGTTGATATGTTGATGGTAGAAAATATAATAAAAATAGAAAACTAAATACAAGATCATAATTTGGTAGAAAAAGTTAGTTCAGTATATGTAAGTGTATGTCAGTTCATAAAGGGGGTCAATAAAATATTTTATGAGGCCAAAAATTACTCAGAGATTGAGTAGTTTTGTTAAAGAAACATAAAAATGCCATTATTTCAGCTTTGGTAGACTTCCAATAGTCATAAAATTGTGATGATTAAAATTTGTTTTCCTAGGAAATGCATTCAGCACATACAGTAATTTGGTTGATATGTCTTGTTTGCTTTCACTTTAAAAGAAGCAAAAACACTCAAATGTTTCTTATTTGTTTTAGAGTGGAATTTAGGAGATTTGTTCTATTTTACAGTACATATGGTTTGCTTATATTTAATTGAAAAACATTTTTTTTAACAGTGATGTTCACCAAGTACATGATTCAAGAGCCATTTGAGATTGAGGGTCACAGAGTAAGAGTGACAGTTTATGACAAAATAATGTCATTTATTAAAGCAACTAACCAAATTGATTATGGAGGAGGGTTAACTGGAATTAATTGCTTCATACATTATTTCTTTCACTATAGTGCAAAAAAAGCAAAAAGCAGAAACCATATATACTACTGAAGAAGAGATTATAATACTGTCAATAAAAGGAATAACTGAAACTGAAAAAAGACTCTGATCCTGTTTTAAAATGCTTGCTTGATGCAAATGGGATGAAATATTTTTGAATGCTTGGAGAAGCATTTAAACAAACAATATTTCATTTAGCAATATAACTGCAGTGGCTACTGATGAAGAAACCTTCAATACTTGGCCATTACAGAGAATTTACCATCTTCTTTCAAGAAAGGAGTCTCTGACATATACACTAAATATTGCCTTGTAAAAAACAAAACAAAAGCTCAGTGACAAATTGCATGATAGTCTACATGTATGTAGCATATTGATAAATAAAATTAAAACACATCTACTTATATGAAACTGTTGGGAAGCAGTGTGAAAAAAATAGATGAAATAGTAAACTAATTACTATTATATACAGAAGGTGGCTGTTAAGAAGTGCTAGCTTGTAAAAGCTTGACAAATTCTACAACTCAAATATTGAGTTTCTTTTCTTACATGTGTGGATTCCTTTTTATCTGATGATTTGAAAAAAAATCAAGAACCATCTATTTTATTTGACAGACCAATATTTCAAATTTAATGATGCACATGTAGTGGACATTACCAACTGTTGATAGAATATAGAATATTAGTTGATACTATTGTGGAATCATGTGTATTTCCACTGAGTATAAGAATGAATATATAAACAATTATGTACATTTAACAACATATTTTATTGCCTTAAAAAGCTAAATTGAAAGAATTCGAAAGGAGTGAATGTAGAGATATCCATTTTTTATGTACATGTGTGCACTTTAGAAAGTACAAGCAATGGCATTGTTGACTCAAAAAAATGAAAACTGTTTTGTTAATTTAAAGAAGTTGTTCTTAACCTTTTTCCTTGCTTGCACCCCTTTCAAACCACCAATCAGTTACTGCATTCACTTTCAGAATTGATAAAAAACAATATTGATCTCATGTGTAAATAACAAAACCATTGTGTTTCTTTAATCTGTAATTATTATACTTATTCCCTAAGTATACATTTATACTATTATGATGATAGCAATTGGCAGGTAATGTAAACTTTTATGTCAGATCGTCAAACACTACACAAGAGTTTCCTTAAGAAATCAACCCTAATTACTCCACACCTTGTTAAGAATCACTGGTTTAAAG
This sequence comes from Ascarosepion bandense, assembly GCA_037127315.1. Classification (NCBI taxonomy): domain Eukaryota; kingdom Metazoa; phylum Mollusca; class Cephalopoda; order Sepiida; family Sepiidae; genus Ascarosepion; species Ascarosepion bandense. The sequence continues at coordinate 735,305 of JBBBDQ010001568.1, read as the reverse complement.
TATCAACCAATTGGTTAACAAGTGGTTGATGCTGCTCTGTTCTACAAATAAAAATCAACCCAGATTTATATGGATTGAAAGGAGAATGAGCAGAGAAGCCATATGTGCAAAGTTTGTATGAAATATTGAGACTCTCAATTTGAGAGACTTACATTTTCATGCCACCACCTTTCAATTTGTTGTTTTTCATTTTTTTTTTTAACTTTTTTCAGCGCAGTCTTATCAATTATAACATAAAGTTTCCGATTATCAAAAAAAATTTGGAAAAACTTCAATATTTAAACAGTTTTCGGAGGTGGGGGGCTCAGTTTCTCATATAACATTATAATAAATCGATCCTCCATTTTGGAACCACACGCGTTGGGGTCGCTTTGTTTTGTTTTTTTGGAACGAGTTGTTGCTCTTGTTTTTGTCTTTTTCAAGTTTTCTCCAGTTCTTATGATGGCATCTTCCTCGGAAACTCCAAGAATGGCTTTCTTTATTCAAAAATTTCGCAAAGGATTCAGTTGTTAAATATGCGCAAACAAAAAAGTTAATTGCACAGGATCAATTTACTTAGTGCGATAGAAACTGCTAGCATAGAACCTATGGTTGAATCCAACTGCAAAAAAAATATATATATATATTATTATATATATATGAGGCGACCGACCCACCAATTCAATATTCTCCACTGTGTTTAAAATTGTGACTCTTTTTAAAATTATGCATTAAAAAATCCGTTACCAAAGTTACCAGCAGTATTAGATAACTTGGATCTCTTCTTAATTCGCCACAAAATAAAATTTAAAAAATCATAAATATTTACTAAAATTGACACCAAATTATTTCCATTCCGTTTCTATTGCACACCGGTTAGGTTGACCTTTTGCGATCATCCCAAATGTGGGTGATATGGGTGCGCCATTTTCTAAGTGTGGCACATACGTTCGCGCTCACCCACAGAGACTTTTTTTTCTTTTAAATTGTAAAAAAATCCTCAAGAGTACCTCAAACATCCGCACTTAGAAAATGGGAATAACTCACTGATTTTTTATAATTTTTCATTCTGAGGGTTGGAGTTGTTGAGACACAAGGACAAGGTAAACAAATTTAGAATCTAAATTTTCGGTTTATTTTTAAATTTTAAAGATTTCAAAAGAGTACCAAGTTAATAAAAAACAAATAAACTTTTATTTAAAATTTTCCTGGTGTGAATTAATAGAAAAGATCCGATAACATTTATGTTTTGAAAATTAAATTTAATTTCAATAAATCATTTATTTTTAAATATGAATTCTGTTGATGCCATCTTACTTGGAATTGGAATAGGCAGCAGTATTTTTTTTTTTTTTTGGCAAATGTACACCTAAATTAAATTTTTGAAAAGACCCGTCATATTTTCAGTTCTTTATTCTTTCAAGATATTGATTTTAAACAATAAACATTATGTTGAAACTAAAAAGCCATTTACGTACGATACAATTTACAAACAGAATGACTAAAAAATGACCCTCTGATGAATTGTTGGTTAGAAAAGTTAGCAAAAGTACTGAAAAATTGAAAATCTATCAAAGTTGTTAATGTTTAAATTTATCGATTCTCCACTTAATGATGACAAAGCCACGTTGACGTGTGTTGAACGTTTAAAACTAAAAACAAAAATGTATCGCTTTTTGAAAAATATGTATTGAAAATAAATAAACTTCTTTTGAAAATGGTAATTTTTTTAAGAATAATCTTACTTTATTTTCTTTGCTTTTTTTTGAAAATGTCCCTCTCCAAAAATAGCCATTTGGGAAGAGAGGGCATTTTTTTTGCTTCAATTTTCCCCCGTTTGGCCAGCGACGAGACACACATGTCACAACAACAACCATTAATGAATGATTAATCTCTTCCGAACTTACTGAACGCGACTGAATGAGACGAAAGGCTGAAAAGTTCGTCTGTTTTCTTCCAATTTTTCCTAAGTCTTCTTGACTCTTGCTGCTGATTAAAAATAGTGGCGTTGATTGATTTTTTTCTATCCCATCCAAATAATTAATTGTTAACCAACCCAAACAATAAACTGTTATAATTAATGCATAAAAATAATAGTTTTATGATCATGATGTTGTAGTGTTCCAGAGTTTCACTGTGTTCCTTGCAGAGTCACCATTCATGTAGGGAGCGTCGATCATGCCTGGTACAAGGCCACTTCCAAACATAGCCGACACCCCGCATTTAAAGATATCATCAGGCTGTTGAAAAAATAAGTAGGATTTTGTTTGCTGAACATTATACATGTGTAAGAAGAAGAAGAATGTTTATTGTTTAATGAGAAAAAAAATGCAGTAGTTTTGTAGTTAAAATTGTTCAAAGAGAAATGTAAGTATTTAAATGTCCCACAGAAGTTCAGAGTTCATGTTTGATAGTAGTAAGTAGCTAGGTTGGCAACAGAGTGAGAAAGAAGGTAAGGCAAATAAAGAAATTGTACTTAGAGTGTCCTGTTGTTGTTTTCTTTGGCGGCGTGGAGTAAAAATGAAGAAAATGAATATGTGACAGTGCCCTTGCATCCTGCTTCTTGAAATTTCCTTTTTCTACATTGTCACAAGGTCCGTCAGCTAACCGCTCCCATGCTGGACTGATTTTGACCAGTCATCGAATGTGGTTTAAGTAGTGAAGTTTATCATGTCACGGGCTCCAGCAGGCATTTTCTTCTCTAGGTGCGTAAAAACGTTTGACTGACATCATATGCCAATTTTTGATTTCCTATCCAGTTAGGATCCAGAATTTTGCTTTTCACACTGACTATTTTACTTTGTGTGTTTTAGTTGACTGTTGGATGATGTAAATATCCTATAATGTTTATTGTATTTAATCCACTTGTCCATTTAAATGGAATACACTGCAAGGTCAGGAAAATCTCTTGAGTACATTGAATTTGAATTCCCCCCATACACAAAATAAATTATTTCATGAGCAATAATAATCTTTTATTGTCTCCAACAATACCTATCTGATGATAAGTGCTCCAATTGAAGAGATAGATTTGTGTTGTCCATCGAAAAATTTATACTTGCGAAGTCATCTTTAACTTGGTACCACCAACCAAACCAAAGATTTTTTTACACATGCAAACAACATATGAACCTGAAATAATTTAGTTTTTAGTTAGATGTCTTCTTTGAAGTTAAATTTTGATTTTATTTGAAAGATAACAATAACATTAACAATAGCTAAAAGCTAATCCATAAAAAGGAAAAATAAATTTATTATTTATGTATGTAAACTTTTAGACACTTTTAGTATTTTTAAAATTTAAAACATTTGCATGGACACTTATCAATCATGGAATCTCCAATATAGAGGAAAAATGAAAGCAACAATTTTTTTAAAAAAATCTCTTAAAAATCCACTATTTGTCCTAGAGATTTGTTTGAGAGGAAATTAGTAAATTTAAGGATTAATTAGCATGATTTTGTAAAAGACTTATTTTCTACTTAAAACAGTGAAATACTAATTATTTACATTCAGTAACATGTGTGATGTCAGCAAGGTCATAGGTCACCAACAGTTGTCTCCTACTGTCACCCGTAAAGTGTGTGTAGCTTTTTAAAAATATACAAAGTATACAAAATTAAAATTTAGAAATTGGTAGTATTTTTTTTTTAAATTTTTTATTTCAGAAAACTGAAGAAATCTTCTAGTTTTGTATTAAAAAATGTATTGCTGGTAATAAATTTTTTCTCTCAAAAATGTATTCTGGCAATAATTTTTTCTTTCAAAAATGTGTTATGCAATTTTTTTTTTTCCTTTAAAAATGTATTATGGTAATAACAACACTTCTCTATCTACTGTGGTCTTCAACCACTGACTTCCAGCTTGCTAGGTTGATACCACCTGACCTTATGTCTTTCTTGCAGACATCCTTGTAGTGTAGGACAAGTTTTCTTTCAGGTCTGGAGCCGGTGGCAAGTTTGCTGAATAGAACATCCTTGGGATCTTCTCATCATCTATTCGCCTGGCTTGGCCTAGTGACTGAAATTGATGCTGGGTGAGCAGAGCGAACATGCTTGGGATGTCTGCCTGATCAAGGATGCTCTTATTTGAGACATGGTCATGCCATGTGATTCCCAGAATTCTGAGGTTGCACAGGTGGAAGTTGTTGAGCCTGTGCTCTTGGCAGAAGTAGAGGGTCCATGATTCGCTGCCATAGCATGCAGACTTGATACATCATCATCTTGGTGCTGGTGGTCAGCGTCTTGTTATGTAATATAGCAATCTAGCCCCCACCCGAAGAAGGTTGCTGCAATCGATGATATTTCCCGTCGATGAAGGGGTCAGCGAACGACAAGACAGGTGTTTGAGAAATACATCCTGTCGGCGTCTGGAGCGGATGTCGCAGGGTTATGAGTCGGGCTCGTTTGACCTTATTTCCGACAGCGGCGGAAATGACTACGGAAGTAAACAAAACAGGTGTCTCTTGGAATTACGTGGGCGTTGCGTAGGCGAGACAAAACCGGAAGGAAAAGTCCCGGTTCTAGAAGACTATAAAAAGAAATCGACACACAGATTCGCCAGCAGAGAACAGCCAGTGGAAGCAGAGAGACACCACAGGCAAGACTTACACTCCCGTCGACTCATTCTATGTGCGCTCTCACTCTTCCATTCTCTGTTCCACACAGGCTCATCGTCAGGAATAGAAATATAATCTTATATTTTTATATATGCGTGTTCTCGTTGTTTGTCGTCGTACAGTGATATATAACATACACAATTTGGTGCATAGTGACTTGCTGTTTTTAAGACAACAACAACAACAAAACAGATAGATGCGAACTTGGTTACCACGGCGACAATTTGTAATTCTACGAAATTAAAACCACTAGATAGAGGAAGAAAAAGAAAAAAGAAGACGAAAATAGAAAGCAACCGGACGACCATAGACGACATCAATGAAAGGTAGGTGACTTTTGATTCGATCTTGTGTGTGTTCTGCTCTTGTTCATAATAAGTTTATAATAAGTCTAATTAAAAAAAAAAAAAAAAAAAAAAATGGAACAGCATACTTTTGCCGATTTTGTTCAAGGTCTGACCCTAGAATTGAGAAATGTGGCTTGTTCGGTGTCGAACACTTTAAGGGGAGAATCTTTTTTAAAGAATATACAGCCATTAGCGTGCAAAGAAGATGGTGGTTATAGTGCTTGGTTGGAGGATATGGAGAGGTATTTTAAAGTTGTGCGCGTGGCAGAAGAAGACAAGTGTCAGGCAGCTCTTCTCACAACAAGAGGAGCTGTTGGACACTATGTATATAGACTAATCTCTAATAACCCACAACTCACATGGAAGGAGTTCAAAACTTCTTTAAAGGAATACTACGGATTGGTTTTAGACCCCGACGCACGGTTAGTTGAATTAGTGAACATTAAGCAGGGTAGAACAGAGGGGGTGCAGGACTACATGCAGAGAGTAGTATGCCTAGCGGAGAGCGCATATGTTGGGGTTGACGGGAGGAATGAAGTTGTGATAAAACAAGTTCTAGGATTTTTCATAAAAGGTCTAAGGAATCGGGACATAAAGATGGCAGTTATGAAGGATGAGCCACAAACACTAGAGGCTGCCTATCAGAAAGCGTTATCTGAGTTGAGATGGAAAATTCGACTCGATGCAAACTCTGAATACGAAGAGGAGCCTATGGAAATTTGCCACTCTCGGAGACGGGTACCGATAGAAGCCGTAAGCCCCGCTAAATCTAATAATAATAATAGGAATAAGAACAATAGAAAAGGTGGTACTAGGGGAACTGAATACAAGACTCGCGAGCGGGAGAGGAACGAGAGCGTTGTTAGTTGTTGGAATTGTGGGAAAGAAGGCCACATAGCGAAATTTTGTAGAAGCGCCCCGGGAAACGGCAGAGGTCCGTTCGTGCGACGCCCAACGAACGGAACAAGACGGTACCAACGCACATAGTTGGTAATATGGGCGCGCCAAATTCCATCTTTATTAGAATAGAACGTAGACCTTATAGGGCATTGGTAGATACGGGAGCAGAGGTATCGGTTATAAGCTGTAGGGTATTCAAAAAATTGCGACTGGGACTTGAACTGCAAAAGAGGGACATTAAACTTCGAACTGCGAATGGATCCCCGTTATACGTTGAAGGCCTTTGTCATCTACAGGTCCAGATAGGAAGTAAGTCCATACCCCATGATTTTTTAGTCGTGAAAAATCTCAATAGGAACGTTATACTTGGCCGAGATTGGCTGATGCAGAACTGGGTGGGAATGTATTTCGATTTGGGGGCATTGAAGATTGGTGAAGAATACGTGGCATTAGAGGAGGATGTTCATATTTCCTCTATTGTTAGGTTAGCTCAAAAAGTAACATTAAGACCTCAACACCTGCATGCTTGTCTGGGATTAACCAGGCTGAGAAATGGACGTGGCAAAGAATATGAAATCGAACAGCTGAGTAGTGGATATGTTAGCAACTTATGTGGTATATCAGTAGCCAACGCAGTTGTAAAAATGCCAAAGTCTCGTAAGTTTCAGTTGCTGATAATGAATAACACTAACCAGACAATCACTTTCAGACGGGGGTGTCCGCTGGCTAAATTGGAAAGGGCAGGTAATATTACTGAAATTACTATGCCCGATAAACAAAATAATAAAAGTCCTGATGTAGATTTGGAACAGGTACATGTACCGGAGGAATTCAAGCCTGAAATTAACAAATTGCTAAAAAGAAATAGGGACATGTTCGTTAGTGACGACAAGAACCTGGGCAGAACCGATACTGTGGAGATGCGTATCGATACTGGAACGCATGAGCCCATAAGAAAACGCCCATATCGCACACCCCTCAAACAAAGAAAGACAATGGATTCAGCAATCGACGAAATGATGCAGGCAGGTGTAATTGAGAGATCCAATAGCCCGTGGGGTTTTCCAGTAGTTTTAGTAGAGAAGAAAGACGGTGGTAAGAGATTTTGTGTAGACTTTAGAGCACTTAATAAGATTACAAAGAAATATGCTCGACCTCTTCCTGTCATCGATGATATACTGGCATCACTTGGTTCGGCAAGGTACTTTTCGAAGCTTGATTTAAAATCAGGGTACTGGCAAGTTAAGCTTCATGATGATGACAAAGAAAAAAGTGCATTCACCTGCCACAAGGGTCTGTTTCATTTTAATGTTATGTCATTTGGACTTGCAAACGCACCCGGCATCTTCCAGGAATAGAGAGGAACTGTCGAGTCACAGTTAAAACGAATACTCGACTTCCAATCGCAATCAGGGTGGACCGGGAATCTTGGATGGTCGCTGCTACCAGGGATTTGCACTTTGCAGTTCTTTGTGGTGGTGGGTCTCGGAGCAAGCTTGTCGCCCAAGCCCCGCTAGCCAGTATACAGATAAAGGAGGGGTGTACTGCTTACAATGATCATATGGTGTTGGCTGCACAGTTTAACGGTGACTCAAGATTTAGAAACGTAGGGAAGCTACAGCTCACACCCATAAACGTCTCTAGTTCAGTGGTTTGGTCCCCAATTACGCAGAAATTTCCCAATTTTTCAGTGGATACCATGCCGGTAGAATTGCGCGATATGGAGGAGATCCCTATCCGCAAACTAGTAAATACCTTGGAACAGATAGATATGGAAAGATTTAGTGAAGGATATGAACAACTCCCGAAGAAGTTGACGATAGGAGTCAGTGCTGGCATAGTCGGCGTAATAATAATCCTTGGAATAATAGCTAGGAAGCGGATTTTTAAGTGTGAAAGAAGCAACAGTGCTTCGGGAAAGGAAATTGAGTTATCCGTTGTGAATAGTACTCCGGGGTCAACGGGTGTTCAACACTCAAATGTCTCTGCGTTAAACAGAGAGATGTCAACAAATCAGATATGCTTGGATTCGAATCCAGAGGAAGTAGTTAAAGGAAAAGAAAACATTGTACAAACTAAGGAATTACGAGTCACGGGTCCATTTTTTTAGACTAAATTAAGATAGATGAAACTTCTAATCCTCCACAAGTAAATTGCATGCAGATTAACGTTGGAATCAGGGTAATTTTCTTCGTTTTCTATTGAACATTTCTCGGTCAGACTATGAATGATATGTACTGCAGATAATGGCAGTTTTTCTGTGTTCAAACATAGTATGTTTGAAATTAAATTAAATGAAGTTACATGTGTAACAATAAACTCGAGCGGAAACACGCATGGTGTTGGTCAAAGGTCATTTACTCGATGTCAGTTTAGAAACTGGGGCGCGGTTACCGCCTATGATCATATGGTTGTGCATCGAGGCGTCTACGCGTATGGACAGAGTCGAGAAAGGAAACGAACATTGAAAGTTACAGAAACTTCAAAGTAAGAAGAAGAAAAAAAAAGGGGGGGGAAAAAAAGAAAAAAAAAGGGAGAAAAGGAGAAGGGAAAAGGAAGAAAAAAAAAAAGAACAATGAAACATCGAGCTGGGAGAACATTATGAAAATTCCACAATGGACACGAACATTGTTGGGTTGCCGATGTAGGCTCCCCTATATTTTTTTTTTGTTTGTTTCGGCGTGCACATGTTTTGTACAATTGTCGGGCTTGTGTGGCATGGGGGAGTGTGGGGGGTGTTGCGCTTAAAATGTTCTTATGTGAACATTTTGGAAAATGGGAGGGCGAGGAGTGTAATATAGCAATCTAGCCCCCACCCGAAGAAGGTTGATGCAATCGATGATATTTCCCGTCGATGAAGGGGTCAGCGAACGACAAGACAGGTGTTTGAGAAATACATCCTGTCGGCGTCTGGAGCGGATGTCGCAGGGTTATGAGTTGGGCTTGTTTGACCTTATTTCCGACAGCGGCGGAAATGACTACGGAAGTAAACAAAACAGGTGTCTCTTGGAATTACATGGGCATTGCGTAGGCGAGACAAAACCGGAAGGAAAAGTCCCGGTTCTAGAAGACTATAAAAAGAAATCGACACACAGATTCGCCAGCAGAGAACGGCCAGTGGAAGCAGAGAGACACCACAGGCAAGACTTACACTCCCGTCGACTCATTCTATGTGCGCTCTCACTCTTCCATTCTCTGTTCCACACAGGCTCATCGTCAGGAATAGAAATATAATCTTATATTTTTATATATGCGTGTTCTCGTTGTTTGTCGTCGTACAGTGATATATAACAGTTATCCCACACACTCTTTGTCAAGCAAGCAATGGCTGTTGTCACTTTGCCAATATGTTTGTTGAGTTCAGCGTCCAGGAAGAGGTTGCTGGAGATGGTGGAGCCAAGGTATGTGAATCTTTTGCAGCAAAGGTCAAAGGCCTTGGTCAGGTCGATGAATGCAATGTAAAGCAGTCACCTCTTTTCATGGCATTTCTCCTGGAGCTGTAGTATGAAGATCATGTCATTGATGATCTTCCAGCTCTAAACCCACACTTCCTTGAAGAATATGTGCTCTGCAAGCAACTGCAGCCTGTTGAGAACACAGGCAAAGGCCATCCCAACAACACTAAGGAGGGATATTACATGGTAGTTGTCACAGTCAACTTTGTCGTGGTCACCTTTGTTCTTGTATAGAATGATTATGTTTGTATCGCGCATCTTCCTTCTTCCCAGCACTGCTGCTGTAGCTGATGCAGGTGGTGAAGGAAAGCAGTCTTCTTTCCTACCTTAATGATTTCAGGTGGGATGCCATCTTTTCCTGGAGTCTAGGAAGTTGATGGCCTTGCTCAGTTCTACTTAGGAGGGTGGGACATCTAGCTCTTCTTTGACAGGCAGGCTGATGGTGTTCTTGGTGGCTGCATCTGTGACAATGTTCTCTTTTGTGTACAGCTCCTGGTAATGTTCAGCCTGCCTCTTCATCTGCTTTCTGAAGTCTAATATGATGTCACCGGAAGTTGATTTCAGTTTTATATATGCTTGGGTCGAAGGCCTTCTTCATGCTGTCATACATGCCACAAATGGTGCTGCAGTCAGCAGAAAGCAGGACACTCTCACAGAGTTTGAGCCAGTAATCTTTGGCACAGTGCCTAGCAATCCATTGAGTGTTGTTTCTGGCCTTCCTGAGTGCAGAAAATGTCTTCTCAGAAAGCTTCCTCTTGTAGTTGATGAGGGCTGCTCTTTTGGCCTTGATTGCTGGCACTAATTCAGTAATGCCAGCTTTGAACCAGTCCAGGTTTTGCCTCTCTCTCTCTTGCTGAAGGTATTCACTGCAGAGTTAAAGATGGAATCACAGATGTGGCTCTACTTCTCTTCAGTGTTACCAGCAAGGTAGTCTTTAATGGAATCCTTGATGGAGTTGTTGTCCTGCTGGTGTTAATGTGAGGGTGACCTTTCTGCTTGGCTTGGTGTATCAACTTGGGATGGAAATGGACTTTACTGCCAACCAGTGGAGTGGTCAGTGTCATAGTCAGCACTGTGGTAACTATGTGCGGTGAGAATGCAGTTCAGTAAGGTTCTCCGTGTGATGACAATGTCCAGCGGGTGCCAATAGCAGGATCTTGGGTGACATCAGAACACTTGACAATGTGGCTTGGTGATGAAGAATGTATTGGTTATACAGAGGTCATAGTAGGAGCATAACTCAAGGAGCCTCTGTCAATTTTTCTTCAGCTTGTTAATTCCAAAGTGGCCAATGCAGTTGGGTCAAGAAGCATGGTTGGAACCCACTTGGGCACTGAAGTCACTGAGCAGGTACAGTTGTTCTGTGACAGGGATGACTTTGACAATGGTGCCAAGCTCCTCATAGAACTGAGCTTGAGGAGGCTGACAGGCGGAGAGACAGGATTTGGGCTGTATCAATGGTCAGTAGAGAATTCTTCACTGCAAATCCAATGGCATGCAGTCTTGGTTCCTTGCCCTGCCAGAAGAATGTGTAGTTCTGTTCTCTGAGGCTGCCATTTGATGCATGTCTGGTTTCCTACAGTGCAGTGACATTGATGTTGAGCCTTGTGAGCTTGCAGTTAATGATAGTGTTATGTCGCCAAGTATAAATGAATAACTCAACAACAGAATCAGAATATAAGTTGTATTCCGCGGAAAGACGGTTAATATGTACAGAAGTGATTAGTAATATTTACAATAGAAAAGATACAAGAGTCCAATCCGTCGTAAGATGTGTGTATACGTGATTACTTCCGGTATGCCACCGGAAGTGTGACTAACTCTTCACTGACTTGCACTGACTCTTCAGTAACTCATTAGAGACTCTCAAGTGACTCTCTACCGACTCCCCTGTAGAGAATCCACCATTGCTATATATAGCAATGGGAACAGTCCATTTGTAGTTAAATAGGAGCGGCGCCCTAACAGATAGCAGTTTTTCTGGAGTCATTGACCTGTTGTAGATCATCAGAGAGGCCAGGGTACATTGTCCTGACATTCCAGCTTGCTAATAGCAAGATTTGTGACCTTCTTCTATCTTTGACTGGTGCAGGGTTTGCTGTCTGTTTGTTAGTCTTTTCTCTAGCTCCAAGCACCCATTGAAGCAGACATACTGTTGCAGGTTATCACTTTACTGGCTAGGGGCTGCCCAGCTAAAGGTGGGCAGTAGCTGACCAGTGGGATTGCAATGGTCCTCTCCACCATTTGAGACAACCCATAGTGCATAGGCCTACCATAATCAATCCTGGCTTATAACTTGTAACTGATGTCTCCCATGTTGTTTTTGACACTGTGAACACTGGCACTGAAATGAGCTCTCCAGGTTACAAGCCTGGGAAATGTGTATGGAGATCCTGGGCTACCTAGACATCAGGATCCCCCTCATGACCTCACTGATTTCATCCAAAGGAGAGCAGAGCAATACATTTGGCATCTCCGTGATTGCAGGAGCTGCTGGTAAGAAGTCATTGTGACATCCAACTGCCTTAGGGGCTCCACTCCAGATTTAGTTTCTGGGTTTACTCTCATAGCCTTTTCTCCTCCCAGAGATACCCACAAGGCAATGGGGCCATAATCCAATTGCTGGGTTTCATGTTGCCATTGAATTTCTCCTTGGAACTCTTCCACAATGGCTGGTAACCTGTGTCATGTAAACACACCACCTCCTCACATGGTTTAGCCAGCTGAAGTGGTTTCCTGAGGCATGGTACTTGGAACTAACATGTGAGAGATTTAGGAGATGGGTGAAGACCAGTGATGCTATCCATTCTACCAGGTAGGATGCACCTTGCCAAACATGAAAGATACTTCCTCTACACAGAGCTTCCCAGGCCCCTATATTCCCTATACTATTGGTTATATATAATCTTATATAACCAATAGTATAAGAATATTTTTTTATTTTATACACTTTTATGAAAATAAGTAGATAGAATTTTATTTTTGGTATTACATTAGAAGTATAAAAATAAATTAATTAAAATCTAATTAAATGATACTTTTGAATTTAATTCATTACTTAATTTTTTATTATTTTCTTGCCTGTTTGGTGACAAAATATTTAGTTGCACCCAATGAGGTCTTGTTCAATTATTCCGATTATAAAATTTATTGAACAAATGGAAGTGCTACAAAAAGGGGAAAATTGATAAAAACTTAGTGATTTGATACTGTTCATTGATTGCAATCTCAAAATTATTTCATTTTTGAAATTGTGGACAAAAATAATCTAACCAGTAAAAATCTTTTAAAATTTATTTGAAAAATATCCACACTCAAAAATGCCATAAAACTTTACATTTTAATATTCTTATTAACTAAGCTCTCATTGTTTTATAAAAGTCAGCTCCTCATGACCCAATTTGGTTTTTCGTCCAGGTAAGGAATGCCATTTTGACATATATGTCATCAAAGAACTCCAGAAGATTTCATACCTCTTTAATAAGAAATTGTATACTTGCTATGTCAATCTCACAGCCACATATGATCATGTCAACGGAGAGGTTTTTCACATCCTTTGGAAACCATTTTGTAAGTTCAAAATCCACTGAATGCATCGATCTAATAGTGGTACTTTGTCAGTTTACAAAATCTTACATGTCTGGCAGGGACACAAGTACAGAAACATTCCAAACCTTATCTAGAGTATCATAAAAATGAAGTGAGAACCCCAGTCTATTTAATCTTTTCTTAGACAAAGCCATGGGATGAAATGGGCAATGATCCCTTAATCCGAAGATGTTCAAACTTTTTTCAAATAGGGCCAGACTTGATGAAGTGAATATGTGTGAAAGTTAGCTATTCTGCAGGGCATTGATTGGATCATTAAACTTAAATGCAAATTAACTATCTTATGAAAATGGAATATTTTCATTTCTTCACAGGAATGACAAATAAATTCAAACAGGTCTTATGAAAACCACTCAACTTGTCATATCTGAAGCTTGTATACAATGTGAGATGGGTAAATTATTGCCATATTAAATTTTTAATTTCGTGCATGTGTGTTGTTTGTTTTTTTGTGTTGTTAACTGTAGGGTCAGTTGAGTACCATTTGTGAGAAAAAGAGTCTCATGACACAATTCACTCTGCCAGAAATTTGGAAGCTGCATGTCATACTGCTTCACATTCACACCGGAAGTTTCAATACAAACATTTTAGAATGTTTGGGTGTCAATCAGAGGAAAGTACAGAGGATTGAGAAAGATGCAAAATTGGATGAGTCTAATGGTGATTACGAAAGTATCAAAACTTAGAAAAATCACTCTGATTGTTCTGATAAGAAAAGAACTCCTGAATTTGTTGGTTAGGGTCTTAGACTCAACACGGAGGGCTACATCAAGTGCCTTGAAGAGGTAGTGCTGCCCTGGATCAAGGGAGTGGCTGCTGAAAGACCCTATGTCTGACAACAGGACTCTGCACCATACCACACAAACAGCAGAAACCAGTCATGGCTGTCAGACAATTTCTGCAACTACATCACCCCTTAGATATGGCTACCTAACTCCCCAGACTGCAATACTCTTGATCATTATATATGGGGTGCAGTTGAGTAAGAGACCAACAAAACTCCTTGTAGGACCAAAGATGAACTGAAGGCAAAATTATGGCAGTATTCACCAACTTAAACAAGGAGACCATTCAGAAAAGTTGTCGTCAACTCTAAAGTTGACTGGAGGCCATGGTTGAAGCCAATGGCGATTTTATTGAATAAATTTACTCTTTAGTATTTCAAAATATTTTTGTGTCATTTTGGTAAATATATCTATTAAAATGAGATGTTGATGTTATTTTCATTTTTGCTGACAATTTATCCATCGCACCATGTAATGTCTGAACTCTGAGAAACTCTGGACATGCGTGCATTCCATACCACATCCCAAATGAATCTACTAATAAAACACTTTCCTTCCTCAGACCAATGTTCTACTGATGGTAAGGGGAGCTATGCTGATGACATGTTTGGGATAAGAATGAGCTTAAACAAAAAATGAACATCCTTTACCAAGTGTTCCAAGATATAGAACTCAATAAACTGTTTCAAAACTAAAATAATGATCTGGAATTAAAATGAAAGCTGTAATTGCATGTAATCTGAATCCATCATAAAAATTCAGGATGTGGAATTAGTAAATAATAAACACTTGAAATATCTCAGTGTAGGAATGAGTTACAACAAATTTAGTATAGGAGATAAAGAAATTGAACATAGACTAGGCTGCACTAGAGATAGTTTCATCCAACACTGCATCTTGCTATATAACCAAAACATTAACCTAAAATTTGAGTCATGTTCTTAAATAACCTTGTAAGTTTAAGACTTTCATATGGATCTCATGCATGGCATGAAACCCATTAAAAAATGTGTACTGTCAGCTGTCACAATCAATGGTGAAAAATGGCTTTGAGTGAGTGAAGACTGAGGGTCTTTGCAAATTGTAAACTGGCACTACAGAATCACAAACAAAGAACTGTACCAAATAACAGAAACCACATTAATTGAGGACTATAAACAACAGTAACAATTAAAACAGACAGTACATGTAACTCAAAAAGAATATAATGACATAATCACAATGTTAATGTTCCTAAGATCAGCTACACCTATGTTAGTAACATGAATAAATCTATATACCAACATAACATTATTGCAAATAAATATATTTCCAACAAAGATAACATTCATTTAAAAAGATAAATGCAACTGTGAAAAATTATTCTATCCCTTAAACAGCCAATACATCACAGATAATATTGTATACTGAGCTAACATACATTCTGGTAATGATGTTAAACTTTATTTTAGCTCCAATGAAAATCCTTGGAAATTTACCACCATATCTTATCAAGAAAAGTCTCATCTTCTTTGATTTTATTTAGGAAAATTTTGCAAAACTGTATTTGTCTATCTGCATCTTGATCATTTTATATTATTAACTCATATAACATTCTATATTATTAAAATATATGATTTCCCAGTGTTCCATTTCCAAATTAATTCCAATTTTTATTTAGTAATGAGTAATTTATTTCATGGTCTTGCATTTATCTAAAACACACTTGGAGTCTGTAGGGGATCCAAGATTAATATTTAGGGTGGCAACAAATATTCTATTAACTTTGAGACAGCTAGTATAATTTTTTTTTCTAACAATACCAAGAATAAATGAAACAATGTTGTATATATGGTAAACATTTATATATCAACAATCTAGAAACAAAAAATGTACAGAAATTGGTACTTACAAAAAAAGTGTATACACTGTTTTAAGTTTAACTTTATGTTAATTAAAAGGGTTATGTAAGTATATATATTTGTGAAGGAGACAGTATATGCTAATAAAAAAGAGAGGGTTAGTTCATGTACATATGATCAGAATGAGAGAAAGGAAGACAGCCACTTTATGGCTGGTGTCTATGGCATCTATAGCTTACCCTTTTGTGAGAATCAGTGAGTGGTATTTCTTTGAAGTTGCTGCAGTACAAAGTAGTTCTTTTGATGTGAGTGAATCTTCTACTACTGACTTTCTCCAGTTGCTAGCTTGCTTTTTTATTTTCAGATTATTGGATCACAGGCTTAGACATTTTGAGAACTAAATAAAACTAATTTTATTGGTGAATTATTCTATCTTGTAGATCAGAAGGTCTAAGTAGATTTATTTTCATAACAAGCCAAGTGAAAATAAATGTGAACCCCATTGGACAATCAGCCTAATGAGCCATATAACTTATAATCCAAATTCTGATTGATAGAGCATGCAGCAGAATCATACTGGAAATAGGACAGGAACAGTGTGGGGTCATCAAAGTCCCTGGCACAAGGAACATCATATTTATACTCAAAATGTTATCAGAAAGAGCAATACAAAGACAGAAATATGTGTATCTGTGTTTTATAGATTAAGCAAAGGTGTTCAACAAAGTGCACCGCAAAGATCTATTGCAAAATATTAGAATAATCAAGAACCTATACTGACAGCATAGAAAATGAGTTCAGCAGATATACAAATATAAAAAGGGGTGTAAGACAAGGATGTGTCTTCTCACTGGACTTATTCAACCTATACAGTAAGATAATTCTGAGAGAACTAGAAGTCCTATTAGGATTCATTAATAGCAGTCACAATTTTCACAGCATAAGGTATCTGGATGATGCAGTGTTGATAGCAGAAGCAGAAAGAAAACAACAAAAATTTCTACAGAAGGTAGTGAAGGAAAGTGAGAAAAAAGATTAAACATCAACTTCAAGAAGGAAGAATGCATGGTTGTTAGCAAAAAGGTAAGCTCAAAGTATCAATTGTAAATTGGAGATACCAAAATCAAACAAGAGTAGAAATCTAACTCTCTGGAACAGGTTTTAACAGAGGATAGAAATTATGACCACTGAAATCCAAAGGTGAATTGGGATAGCCAAAGACACATTCCAAAGGCTAAGCACAGTACTGAGAAATAGAAAAATTCACTAGAAACAAGGAAAAGAGTATTGAACTTCCTCCTCTGTGACAGTGAGTGCTAAACAATCTCCCCAAAGATGAAGAGAGTTGAAGTAATAGAAGGATGCTGAGGATACCATGGTCTGGGCATGTGAACAATGATACAGTTTTAGGGAAAATGGAAACAAAAAGGAAACTTATACTTAATATCAGAAAAAAATAATTGAGGTTTTAGGGTACATAATGAAGAAAGAGGGCTTAAAAACTTGATATTCATAGGACAGATTAAAGGCAAGAGAGGCAGAGAAAAACAGTACATAAAAGACTTAGTGAGTTTGAGTAAGTGAATAGCAGAATAGGATTTAGGAGAAATAACAAAAAAAGGCAAAATTTATTAAAGCTACAAAAGACAGGAAGTTGTGGAAAACCATGATTGTTTATATCCTGAGGAGACACACCACAAACTGATCTGAATGAAGCTAGATTTCTCTTTCTTTTAGAAACCAGCTGTGAGCATTATGTTCATTTTATAGTACTGTATGCTTGGTTGCTAGTTGTTTGTTATATTTCCAGACATTAGTGAATTGATGTGTATAGCCCAAAAGACTTATATCAGTCTGAAACACACAATCTTGATATTATGTCTAAAACAAACAGTCATGGTCCTCCATTATACTACCATGGTTTTATCAGTCTGAATCATATAGTCATGGTCTTATATCATTCTAAAGCACATAATCATGGTCTTGCATCCTTTTAAAACATACAAATATGGTCATATGTCTGTCTAAAACAAAACCATTGTGGTCTTACATTAATCTAAACCCAATATATATAAACCCCAACTCTAACCACCCACCATCTATTATCAAATACATCCATCCCATCATCGATAGAACGCTGCATTAACACATACTCATCCAGTAAAGAAATATTTGATAAACACAAGGTAATTTACGATAAAATCCATAAAGATAGTAGATATCAATCATCAAAAATTAGCTTTGTGGAAAAATTCAGGAGTTCAAAAAGCAAAAATAGAAACCGGAAAATCATATGGTATAACCCTCCTTTTAATCAATCAATTAACTTCAAGCTGGGACATAAATTTCTTCAACTAATAGATCAGCATTTCCCCAAAAATAACCCTCTAAATAAAATATTCAATAAAAATACAATTAAACTAAGCTATAGCTGCTCCAATAATTTCGAAAAAATAATTAAAGTACATAACAAAATATTAAAAGCACACAACAAAAATAACTCCAAAACTAATACCAGCCTGACCCATAATTACAACCTCTGTAACTGTAGAAACCCTAACCAATGCCCCATGACCAATAAATATCTAACGAAATCCCTGATATGTGTGTGTTCGATTTCATCCATGGAGAGTCCTAGGGATGAAATGGTGTATATCGGAAATACCATGAACGTATTTAAAAACTGATTTTATGCCCGGTTCACACTCCACCCACATCTATTGAACAGGTGAAGAGGCTTATCCCTTGTTTTCTGTTCAGGTTGTGGTTTCCGGTTTTTCTCTTCTCCAATCTTTTCACTCTTTTTTTTTATTTTTATTTTTTTTTCAATTGGAGTAGAAACTATCGCCCGGTTCACACTCCACCCACGTCTATTGAACAGGTCAAGAGGCTCATCCCTTGTTTCCTGTTTAAGTTGTGGTTTCCGGTTTCTCTCTTTTCCAATCTTTTCACTCTTACGTAGCCCCCTGTGCATCAGTGGTGTTTTCGCCTTGCTTGGGGTGATATGATTAAAAAAAAAAAAAAAATACACAATGATGATCTTATATTTGCTTAAAATATAAATTTATGTCCATCTAAAACACATGAAAATGAGACTTTAAACAACAGAGATGTGTTCTTACATAAGAAAGCAGAGAATAACATGGGCTGATCATATGAACAAGAAGGAAATTTTAAGGAAAATGGATAAAAAACACACTTGAAATTTGATTCAGAGAGACAGTTGAAATTTCTGGGATACATAATGAGGAAAGAGAGCTTGGGGTATTTGACACTCATTGGGCATACTGACAGATGGGTTGATGGAAACATTGAGTAACATATCTAACAAGCTTGTGCAAATGGATGGCAGAACAGGGACAAGGACTCATAGAAAAAGATAAACATTGCTAAGAGTTACAAAGGCTAGGAAGTTTTAGAGAGCCATGATTGCCCATGTCCTGAAGGAACACATCATACAGAAGAAGAAAACATACAATCATGGTCTGTTGTATATTTGTAACACATAATCATAGAATTTTGTTGTTTTGAAACACCATCATGGTCTTTTGTTATTGTAAAAGACAATAATGGTCTTAAATCAGTTTAATAAATGCAATTTTAAATAATTTTATATGAATAAAATTCATGAATATGAATATGAACTATTCTTCTATTTTTATTAAGTTTTCAGTAACTTCAACAGATTATATTTAAAATTGTAATTTCTCATATATAATGGATGTCATTTTTTGATTAAATATTAATGCATATTTCATTGTAAAGAAAAACTTTCATCTTAAATGTTTACTTATAACTGTATGTCTTTGATATCAGGATTATTTTTTTATTTTTTAGATATTTCATCCCAAGTAAGGCAATAAAGCACTGAAGACTCAAGGGGGGTTACAAAGTTTAAGAGAATATGTGAAAAAAGAGAAAACTTAATAAGAAGAGAGAACAATAAAAAATAGAAATTACAAATGCAGAAGTTGACATTGGATTTAGATTTTTGAAAATCAAAGTTGACTGGAAAGCAAGAGGCTGGAAGAGAGTTTCACAAGCAAGAAGTTCAAGAGAAGAAACTATTAGCATAGAACTTACAGTTATATATAGCCATTTCAACTGTAAAATGATGAGATTTAGCTGCTGATTTAGTACTGTGTCATGAAGATCAGGTACCAAAGAGAAAAGGTCATTAAAACAATTACCATAAAAATATTTATAGAAAAGGCACAGAGAAGTTATGTTTATAGCAGTGAGAAAGTGACTGAAGCCAAGATGCCAGGTCAGGACTATGACCTTGCAGCTTCTTTGGATTTTATCAAGAATCTCTAAATATATAGCAGAAGTACCAGACCTAGACTTATAAATGTGTAAGATAGATCCTGTCAAGGAAATTATCAGATGTAAAATTTAAATACTTAATGAATAACCTTCTCTTATTTGAAAACTAGCCCAGCATTGCTCGGGTGTAATGAAAGCTTTAAAACTAATCCATAGTCCTGGAGCTCAGACTCAGCCTAAAGAATATTTGTGTAAAGTTTGGTGAGAATCGGATAAAAATTGTGGATTTGAATAAAGGACATACAGAGAGATAAACAGACACACACACACAAACATCTTACCTTTTATATATATATATTATCAATTTTCTGCACTATTGTATGAACTGCAACCTTGAAACTTCTGAATATTGTTTCTTAAGTCTTGGTTAATGAGTGTATCAAATTTGATTAAAATTGGACCACTCCTTCTATAATCCGATTTTTTTGATTATCGATATTTATCGGGGGTACCTTAACACAAAACCTAGCTAAGAACACTTGCAGATGCTTATAGTACAATTGTGTAAATTTTCAAGAAAATCGGTTCAGCCATTTCGGAGTCTATAGTTAATGGACACACACACACACACACACACACACAAAGTTCCATTTATAAAGATTTAGATTAGGTATTTGTTTTTTTCAGATAATCACCCATTTTCAAACAATTGTTTTGTATACAATAAAAGATTTAAATAAAAAATTAAGGTGTGTCGTGTACAATTGAGTGTATATTAATTGAGTGTATATAGGAGAAGGCTCTTACACCAAGAGACCAAAGTGGCCAATATGGCTAAGAATGTACTTATTAAAGCATTTATATCCTGTTGAGTAAAATTACTTAAAGAGAGAATTCTTGTTAAATGACAAATATACTTGATAGGTTTTTCTCTTTTCATGAAAATACATAATGGCAATTTTCTCTTGTTAAAATGGTCAAGTTGTTGAGTTGACCACTTAGGGGATCAACTCTGTACAAGCTGGAAACTGACAAATCAAGATACCATATGGCAGTGACAATTACTGGGACATGGCAATTATAACAAAAACTGGTAAATATATGAATTGATATCTAGGGTTCATATATGAAAAGGTATTTCCTGAATGATTCAAATTTGTTTGAATGTCATTGTTTCTATAATGATATTAAGAAAGAAAGAAAATAAAACAATTAAAATCACACCCACCAAATCAGAAATATAAAGAATAAAACAAATTTTTCTTGTAATTTATCAATTACTAAAGCATTGTTTTTTTGTAAATCATCCTATTTGTGTTACTCAAGTATGTTTCCCGGAATTCCTTTCCTTCATTATAATTTTAAAATACACTAATTTTGGTATTTTGGGGTTCAAGAGTAACATAAACAAAATTGTAAAGCTGTTGATTACATACAGCTTACTCAAGAAAAATGGAAGGAAGAATTTATAATAGATTGGTTGGTTTTCTACAAGTTATCAAATCTTTGCCAGTTATTTAATGCCAGAAAATCTATTTAGATTGTAAGAAGTCTTTTTTTTTTGGTGGGGGGGGTGAGAAGATAATAATGATTTAGTAATACAAATCTTAGTAATTAACCCATAGATGGGGGTAGATGAGGTGGATTCATAACTTTCCCTAGAGTATTTGCATGTAAATTGTAATTGGAACTTATCTCTCTGATTAACAATTCCAAGCCATTATTCATTACACCACCCACACATCCAAGTTTATAGCACCTGGTATTCCAAAGTGGTCATTCATATAGGTAATGACCAGGCTCAACATTGCTTAACTTTGATGATTGTACAGGAACCAGTGCTTCAACATGATGTGGCTAGAAGCCAATTTATTAGAGAAATGCACACCAAATAATTTCAAATGCATTTCAAACATAAAAGAATGTTGATTCATTAATTTTTTATTTACAGTTTATCAACCCTCTGTGGATTATTTAACACCAAAATATATTTTGATTTGTAAGAATAATTCTGTTTTTTTTGTAAATGAATATTGCATTAACAACTTGTTAAGAATAACAACAATTTCTTTTCAGATGTATGTCCTACTATTTAACCCATAGCTGGTAAGGAGATGAATTAATACCTTTCTCAAGGGTATTTGTGCATGAGTGAATGTAATGAATCTGATTGT
The DNA here is from genome assembly GCA_037127315.1 of Ascarosepion bandense. NCBI lineage: Eukaryota > Metazoa > Mollusca > Cephalopoda > Sepiida > Sepiidae > Ascarosepion > Ascarosepion bandense. The sequence continues at coordinate 713,331 of JBBBDQ010001568.1, read as the reverse complement.
AATGTAAACTCAGCTCTCTGATTTCTCATTCCAAGCCTGTATCCCTTATATCAATAGCAAATTTGTGAGTGAAGGAATATTAGTATATTACTAATATTCTGGTGAATATAGTCAGATTTGTTTCTTTTAATATGAATAGAATTATGAATATGAGACAAATATTAGTCTCAGTTTTGTAAGATTTGTAAATTCTTTCACTTGCAAATAAAGTGCTAATGTTAATAGTGGTATCAAGTGTATGAATATAAATTTGGCAGTTCAACAGAAAACTGAACTGTCATAAAATTAAATTTTGGGGTTTAGAGCTTTGAGCTTTGAGATTCATTCATCAGTGTTGTATATTGGTTAATCTGTGACTTTCAGTATTATTGAGAGTGAGAACATTCTTTTCAAAATGCTCTTGAAATATTATCTTGTACCAAAGGATAATTTTATAAGTACATGTTAATTCATTATTTGAGAACAAAAAGAAGTAAAAGTAGAAAATGTCAAAATTCTCCATTTACTGAAGTTTTAAGAAAGAAACAAAATGGCATAAAGAATATTGACTAAGCAAAATTGAGATGTGAATGATGGTCAGTAATGTATTATTTATTTCACTTGGCCTATTAATATCTATAATCCAGCAAACCTGAGAAATAATGTAAATTGTTTGCCTTATCAAGAAGTTGGTGTTTTCAGGTTGTTTCATAATTGCCAAAAAGTTGCATTACATATTCCTTGAAAGAAGACTTAAATTTTTTTGAGTTTGTTCTCTTGCAAATTGGAATCAACTAACCAGAGCATTAGTAACACCGACAACAGCAAATTAGAAATTAGTTGATATCAATCTGACAGTACTGAGTTGTCATTATCATCAGTCTCATGACTGAGTCTGGTGATAGGGTTGCTGCACACCTGACCAGCTTCCTTCATCTGTTTTGGTTGGGTGCCAATATCTGAGTCTGAAGAATCTTCTAGTTCATTCAGTGACATTATCAGCATGTTTTTTTTATCAGTCTACCTCTTCTTCTTTTGCCTAAGGTGGTACCTCAAAGTATGGCAGCATAAGCATTGTTGGCTCTTATGATGAATTTCAACTTTCTTTTCTTGATGATAATTCAGAGGCCTTTCAATAAGCTTGTTGAGATCTGTCTACCCAGGTTATAGTTGCTATCTGAGTGTTGAGATTCCAAACATTTAACAACACATCTTTTTAATGAAACATGAAAAGGGTTATTTTCTGTAGGAAAAGTAGAAGCAGAACATCAGTTAAAATGACATATATATTTTCTTTTTAAAAATATACAATAGCAATAAAATTTTCAATTTTTTCTTGCAGTGAATTTTGTTTTATAAAGTAAATAAGGGTTTGTAGGAATGTGTGAAATGTGTGTATGGACTTACGTATGATAGCCTCATGTTTTTGTGAGTTTGTAGACAAAGGCTTAGTAAACAGGTGGTTAATCCCTACTATTGTGATTATGGATAACGCCTTAGTCAATGGCTGCTGGCTGTCTCTCTTCCATTGTGTGTGTATGTGTGTGTGGCTGTGCATGTGTATGCACATGTATAGATCAAACAGGCCTCTTGATTTGTTTTGAGCCTCATGAAGCAGTATGCTTCTATTTTTATATCCATGATGGGATTCAAAATCTAATTTCACATAGAGGTGTGAACTTTTTTGAATACAAGGTTTTTATTTGTTAAAAATAATTTCATACTAGCTTTCAAAAACCTTCTCAAATGTGTGGAAGTGGTGAGGGAAGTTATTATTATCTAAATAGTCCAAAATAATGCATAGTAGGTCTATAACTATGTCTGCAAGTATTTTGGTGGTATTTGCCTTTGTAATTATTTATCAAACAGAATTTTGTGATGCGATTTTATTAGTTGAAAAATATATATAGAATTTAATTCCTTTAAACCTGTTTCTTGTCTGCTTATCTTTTGCAGTCCATCATTAGCGATATAGTCTATGTAGCATATACCAGTGATGGGTCTATAGCATCTCATTTCTAATGTTTAGATTCCTTGCTGTAATTCTGCCTTTTTATAAAACCAAATAAGGCTGCAGGTAATTTTTCAAGTGGAGTTCCACACACATTCGCATAGGGGGTGTAAATTGTCCCCAGCAGGCTTTGGAGCATGTTTCACTTTCTGCCACTGCAATGAGGGCATGCTGTCTGGGAGAATGAGATGATCAAACAAACTCCAAATAGTTCTCTTTATTATGAGTTTCTAACAGAAAGGTGTTTGCAATTTTACTGATCAGATAAAAGAAATGGCATTGGTGTTTCCATATTTTATATGTGGAATTGTTCAATGCAACAATTAGCCTATAGCTATCCATAACCTATAAGTGAAGAATTATAAAGTGGAAAAATATATCAAGTCCACTTGTAATTGACAAAATTTTTTTCACATGTCAGTTATCTACCAAGTTTTACTCCTCAGGAAATTATTACTTCAGTAAAAAAATAAAATAAATAAATAAAACAAAATAAAATTTAACAAATTGTAAAAGCAGTAAAAATTTAATAGATCTAAATATTTTAGCCAATCTTATTTTTACATACATGCCAGTTCAAATCTAATGAATTATTATATTTCAAATATCAGTAAAATAGTAACAGATGATGAAAATTGGGACACTGAATCTGTATAAGAAAATAATTTTTAGAAATTGAATAAGGTATTAAGGGATGGGAGAATAACATTAGAAACTAAGAGAATATGCTGAACTTGTATGCAATGCCTACATTTTTCTGTATGGCATTGAATATTTGAAAATTTGTTGCAGTTGAAGAAAAGACTTGAAATGACTGTGATGTCATTTTATTGATGAATGTTACAACTAACATGGGTAGGATGTGTCAAATTCAGAGAGTTTAACTGCTGCTAACAATCAAAAAATGATAGATGATATTTTGGAGCCAAAGAAGACTTGGTGAATATTGAACACTTAGAATGGATCAGTAACTGAAAAAATAAAATATAACAGTAACAAATATATGTGAGAAAAAATAAAAACATTTAAAAAAATAGTATGGATTAACAAGTACTATAAAACAAAGACTGATTCTAAATGAATTAGTATTGTTGAAAGCCATAAAGACAAAAGACCATGGAGAGTTCTGTTGGTGTTCTGGAGGGATATAGTTCAGAGAGAGAGAGAGACAGAAACAAAAAACATTGATATTTTAATGTCATTTTTCTTTTTAAAGTTATTTTTGGTTAGACTTGAACAAAGTTAAAACTTGAAAATTTTCTCTGGTTTTGTCAGAATTTTGAGATGAGAAATTATTCTAATTATATATGTTTCTATTTGAACTAGCATGCTGATCTTGATTGTTATACAAAGAACATTTTTCTCCTTATACTGACTGCCTGACCTTGGACTCATTAACTTCCTGGAATTTTGAACTGAGATCTTTATTCAATCCACAGAGTGAGATTATTCCCATTCCACCTTTCAAAGATAACTCATATCAGTTAATACCCATGAGTCTTATTCACATTCATGTTGCCTGTTCATTTCTTCCACTGGACCAGAATATATGATTTTTCAGCACTACCAGACCCAGAAATTGAACTCACAACTGCCAGAGAACTAGATATATTTTAACCAATGCTTTAACACAATTTATTGCATGAACAATCAAGTGACAAAATTCTGGAGCTATAATCTAATATCTTAAGTGATAAAACTGTATGACTGTTTTGACTCAAGTGGTAGAATTTTGTTGATTTTATTTTTGAGTGTCTGTTCTTTCTATTGTGAAGCACATGGAAAGAGAAAGAGAAGATCAACAGGCTTTCCTGGATATACAAATAACTCATATAATATGAGATCAAATCCGTATATTGTAAGTCAACATTCACCAGACTTTTCTGGGTTATTTAATAATGTTTTTTTTATTTGTATGGAATTAATTTTAATAATTTTAATTACAAATTGTTAAACATATCTTCTTTTTATCCATCATAAATTAGCACTGATTTTAATTTTGTTGGTACCAAGTGCTGATAGTGCACTTGTAGTGAGGTCAAACTTTTAAAGAGCTTAGTCATATTCACAGATATTTTGGGGTTGGTGAAGCCAAACACCCACACTCATAATAGTGGTGAATAATAATGTACCCAATTAAACATAGATTCCAGATAGCATATGAAAATATTGAATTTGATAAGTGTGTCCTTAAGAGCTGTCAGGAAAGTGCCTTTCTTCATTTTTTGGCTGTTGACTTTTTCTGGCAGAGGCTCCTTTGATGACCTATAGGAGGGATCCTGTTGTAATATAACTCTTGGCCAAATGAAGATTAAGTGGAAACAGTATAGATAACAAAGTCTTGTTCTGTTTTGCTATCTTAAAAGTCACACTTTTGTTAAGAATTACAAAAAATTAAGTGAACAAGAAAGCACATTCCAATGCTAGAGATTTATTGACCAAACAAAAAAACAGATTTTGGAAAGAGCCTGATTTTTTCTGATATATTGATAAGAATTAGTAGTGAAAAATAGATTCACAGAATGATGATCAGTATGAAAAGACATCAGTAACAGAATCAGATAAACTATATAATATCTGACAGAAATATACAAAAAATATAAAAAACAAAATACAGAACAAGGAATAGAATCAAATAGAAAAATTGAAAATTATTATGACAGAATAGAATTATTTTAATTTGTTAAGATTGGAAAAATATTAAAACTGAAACAAAGTAAATGATTACAATTTATTGATATATACTTTCTGGTTAAACTACTTAATATATGTTATATGTAATATATATAATAAACTACTGAATATCTGTTATATTTAAAATATGTAATAAACTACTTAAGATATGTTAGGGCAAAGTTAATAACTGAAAAATTTGATAATGCAAAATTTTTTTAAAAACAATGAAATAGCTAATAATCCAAATTAGATTTGGAAATAAGATTGAAGATAAAAAAATGAAATGTTTATAAATCAATTAAAAAAATAGAAAAAAGTTGCTTCACAACTAAATGACAAGAACATTTCCCTATATTTGTTTGCAAATATATTTGTTTTAGGTGACTTTAATGCCATCATGCCAAGTGGCTTAAATACTCTGTCACTAACCTTCTCAATCACTCAATCTTTCATGCAAGTGGTGGACTTACCCATGCATACCCTGAAGAGCAAGCTTCTCTTCTAGACCTCTTTTTTACCTTTATCCATGATTTAGCAAACCCTCAATCCCTCCTCTATTCAATCAATTCAAAGTCCTGACATCTACATCAGACAAGGTTGAATGCATTGCTCATAAATTCTTTTCCAGCTCAACATGTGAGTTGGAAGAGAAGTACTCACACCTGATTTTTCACCTAGAACAAAGGCTTAACTGAGTGATATATACGTAAACCTGTCTTTGGTCTCAGACATTATTTCTAAATTAGACTTCCATAAGGCAAGCAGAGGTGATGGATTCCCAGTTATTGTCTTAAAATGTACTCCTGAGCTGGCTCCAGTTCTCTCTAAACTCTATAACTATTGCCTCTCTGCTTCATGCTTTCCAGCTTGTTGGAAGTCCTAATCTGTTGTTCCTGTTTTTAAGAACTCTGGTGAGCTTGCTGACCTCTCTATCATCCTATAAGCCCCTTACTGCTTTTAGGCAAAGTATTCGAGGCTCTAATCAATGCTGAATTAGTTAAGTAACATACATCTACCAACCTACTATCTGACAAATAATATGACAATTTAATAGGGTTTGTCATATTGGCCTTCTACACAAGTTCCAGGGCTACAGTATCCAATTGTTCCTATCAAATCATGAAATGAAGTTCATTTTGAACAGGCACACTTTCAGATCTTTTTATATGGATGCAAGTGTCCCCCAAGGCTTTATCCTAGGCTTTACACTGTTTTTGATTTTCAGTGATCTTCCTGATGTCATCAGTTTCCAAGTTGGCATTTATGCAGATGACACATGAATTTACTCCCATCTCAATAAAAATCTGTTAAAACTGACAAAGTAGACCTGGCTGTAGTGGTTAACTGGGGCAGGAAATGGATTGTAAATTTGAATGCATGAAAAACATGCTCTCCTATAACCACCATAGAGAAACTTTCCTGCCCACTATTAACATGGCAGTTGCTAGTCTCCTGGAGAGCAACATATTGCACCTCCTTAGCCTTACTTTTTCAACCGACTTGAAGTAGAATGACTACATCAACTCAATAGAGGCATCTACTGCAAGAAAAGTTGGGTCACTGTTTTGTGCCAGAAAGATTTTTCTTATCAAAGTTTATTTTGCACATTTATAAATCTATCATTTATTTATGTATGGCAGACATACTGAACTAGAACTGCAGAATGGCAGAAGTGCTGAACAGGACTTGCCTTATTCTTGATGAAAGAGAGTTCGTCTTTGTCTGCATGTAAACCTTGATCTGAGAAAAGTCTATAATGTCCTTGTGACAAAGAAAATGGCAAATTATCTCACCAAACTAAACAACAGCATGAAACATGTATTCTACGACAGAAAATGTGGTGAAGATGAAAAAACTAAATAAAATTAGTAGCACAACTAGAACTGCTATGTGTATCAAAAGTAAAATGTTTCTTGCCTCCATGTCTGGTGTGACGAATCAGAAAAATCAATCAGTAAATAAGATCTGTGGCTTTTTTACTTATGGGAAGTTGGATTTTTTGCAGATTGGTGAGCAAAAGTACATTTCTGTTGCTGCAAGGGGAAGATTGGATTTGGATTTTCCTTATGAAACCAAATGACAGTGTGTTGTATGTTGTATGTATTTGACTGTGGAAAATGTGATGAAGATGAAAAAACTAAATAAAATTAGCAGCACAAGAAGAACTGTTATGTGTACGAAAAGTTAAATGATTCTTGCCTCTATGTATGGTGTGGCCAATCAGAAAAATCGCTTGGTGAATAAAAGACGTTGTTTTATTGAGAGTTGAATTTTTTTGCATATTGGTGAGCAAAAGTATGTTTCTGCTGCTGTGAAAGTAAGATTGAATTTTTGTCCCTGTTTTTGTTACTATATTGCCAGCTGGACTGCTCACAAGAGATTTGTGACTGAATTTTTTACTGTTGCTCAGATTTCTTACATTGTACATTGAATACTGTTGCCATATCTAGTCAGGTGTTTCTGTTATTCATCTTGAGGTTTTTAACAAAATCCAAAGAAGGGTCTGCAATATAATTGATTTTGACTTGGTATATCAACTTGAATCACATTTTTACCACCATAACATAACTTCCCTCTGTCTTTTTGGCAAATATTTTCATGGGTATTGCTCTGATAAGTATTTTTTCTTGGTACCTTAACTACATGACTTTAAGTGTGTTACTAGATTGGCATTCAGGTTCCACCTTTTTACCATTGAAATAGTTAAATTTAACTGCCACTTCCATTCCAACAGTTTCTTTTCACACACTTCCTGTCTGTAGAACTCCATCCTGTTTACCTGCTTTCCTTACAGCTACAATCTCAAAAAACTTAAGTGCAGCATCAGTTGCCATCTCTTTATCTTCTTTAATCCTGTTCATATTTTATCCTTTCTCCAAAATTCCCTAAACTCAGTCTTTTCTTTCACTTTTACTCTCTGTAAGTCCCTGAGTACTAGTGGCAGTCCCACCTTGTTTCAGATGAAATGATAAAAAATGAAAAAAAAAATGTCCACGGCATTTGCTGTTATACTAGAGATAGTAAACCAGGTAATTTTATTCATGAAATGTAGATTAAAAACAAAAAATATACAGGTTGTCTACAAAAAATTTCATATGTGAATATCTGAGTAACTACACCTTCTACAGATTTCATGTTAAGCAATAAAAGATTTATTAACCAAAATTCAAATAAGATATTCAAAGGGATATAGATTTTATAACCAATTTAACAGTTTCACAAATGTTCAATATGCACACCCCACCTGTGACACAGAACACGTCAAGTGGTAGTCCAGCTTCTGCTAAACATGCTTTAACATGTCTTGTGTAACATTCTCTAACACCTCAATGATTCTTTGTGTGAATTCTCCTAAGTTTGTAGAAAGAGTGGGGATATAGATCTGTCCTTTCACATCACTCCATTTTTCAAAAAATCCCAAGGTGAATGCTGTAGCCATTTCAAAAGCACATTGTCATTATCACTGGCATGTCTGATCTATCTTCCTGGTAGATTCTCATTGAGATAAGTTCACACAGTCAACTTAGTTTTTAGACATTTTGTTAAAACTTGAGATCATTTGAGTGATAATTGGCTATGCTATTAGACTGCAAAATGTCACTCTCTGTATTATAATGGCGAATGTGAAGGCAAATCTGATTGAGAAGAATCTGTAATTATGGCCAATATAAAAAGATTTATTTTTCATGAAGCCTGTTCTTACAACACTTCGTAATACCTTTTGCTGTAGAACTGTAAAGTTAGGGGTCATATCTGCTAATTTATCAGAAATAAAACAAATGGTAAATATTTTTTTTCTGAAGAAAACGAAATGCAGTTAATGATCTAAAATTTGAACACTGAATTGCAAATAGACTATATATGTGTATAAATGGTTGGGATTGTCCTCGGCACCGACCCACTCCTTATATATAGTGCTCATTTCATATCATAAACTGTGAACTTGCTAATTTTCATGTTTTATATTTAAAATTATATTTTTCATATTTCTTACTTAAAAGTTAACACGGATCAACATAAGTGAGAAAAGTCAGTTACCATAGAAATTAATAAGGAAACAATTTCTAATCAAAGAAGTGGAATTGGTGTTAGCAAATGTAGTGTAGAGTATAGAAATCAACAATTTTTACAGTGCACAAGAACAAGAAGAAATTAAAAAGTTTTCATGTGGCTAAGGGAATAATCAAACTTAGTATATCATGTCACATTTTTCATTTTGGATAATTTTCACATTATAAGGAAAGACCTGGTCAGGACCAATAATATTGCAGATAATTCTTTGTATTTTATAAAAAAATCTCTAAATACATATCAGTAGCACCAAACAAGATCTTGCAGCAATTTTCAATGAATGGATGAATGACAGACTTATAAATATGTAAGCTAGATTCTGACAAGAAAAATTGTTTGACAGAAAATAGTAAACTAACTTTCCTAGCAGCAAACCTAACAGTTGATTCAATATAATCTTTCCACCTCCTATCAGTGGAAAATATTAGCCCAAGAAGTCACAAGGAGTCACTCTCCTGAAAGTTAGGATCAGCCATACTGATAGAAGGCAAAAAAGGTTATCTCAGACAATAAGAAGAGAGCAAATTTGTTTTGAAAGCATTAAAATTAACAAGCTATTTCTTGCCCCATTTATACAACAAATTGCAGGCCATTGTTTAGATCAGCTGCCAATTTGATATTATTGAACCTATCAGACTTACTATTAAAACAGGAGTAAATAGTTGTGACATCAGTGGGATTATAGATGAAAACTAGAAATATTTATTGGTCTGTCCATTCAAGAAATCTTAGCAAAGAAAATGTGTTGCATGGCAGGGATTGAACCTGTGTCCTCCTTTGTTGGATAAACTACTGAGTAGTAAAACTTTTCCTGATTAAACAGTGAGTTCTAATACAAAGGAGGATTCAGGTTCAACCCTTGCTGGAGAAGATATTTTCTTTATTAAGATTTCTCAAATGTACAGGCCAATAGATATAATACACAAATAAATAAAATAGGATGCCTATTTCAAATAAAAATATCCACTATAATGAAGATATTTTTTTTATTAATCAATTTACTCCAAGCAAAATGATAATGCTACTAAGGAAAGTGAAAGAAAATGAGAAAACTTTAGAAATAACCTGAATCTTTCAAAGTTATTTGGGAGGTATATAGTGATGTGTTACATAAAACCAACATTATATATCAATTCAAATGTTCCTTGGGCGAATGTATCTCTGACAAAAAACAAATATATATGTTGGATTTACAACAACTACATTACTTAGACGTCTTACATTACATTTGTCTGACCATTCATCCATTTCTAGACATCTACAACAATATTCCTGTCTACATTCACAATATAAAAAAATAATGATCGATAATACAACAATCCTACACCAAGAAAACAACAAAAGCAAACAACAATTTTTTGAGGCAACATTCATTAAAACACTTAAGCCATCAATTAATTGAATCAGCTATGAATACTGTAATAATGTTCTAAAATGTTTGGAAAAAAACAGTTTTTTCATGCTTTAACATGTGCATGACCATGACATTACAACATATAAAAAAAAATTCATTTTGGATAATTTTCACATTATAAGGAATGCCATTGAATTTATCAACCATTATATTTGAAGCAAAAAAAAATGTACAGTGATTTTTAGCAACACAGCTTTCCAGTTAGATTTGTTACCATAACTCACACCTATGAAGATGATCTCAGAAAGAGGTTGAAAGTACTTGGGTACCTTGAAAAATGAATGAAAATAACATCTGTCAAAGTTACAGCTCATTTCTGACATTTTTTGATTGTAATATGCAAAAGATTATCTGTGAGTATGAATGGATTTTATTAAAAATAAGCAAATATAATGTTTGCAATTTATTTAATCTGACAGTTTTAAAAGAAAATTTGCTGCCTAAATACACAAATATTCACACATATATTCACATACATATACATATATATATATATATATATATATATATATATATATATATATATTGTTGTTGGAACAACAATAATCAAAATAGTGAAACTGAAAAAGGTAAACACAAGAAATAAATAAGAAGTCACAACTAAAATAAATTTATTACTAAAAACAAAATACAGTATTTCACAGAAATATAGAAAAATACAAAATAATCAGTGTAAATAAGCTCTTAGTGTGTGTAAAACATTCAAAACAATTATATATGACCTACCCTGAGACACAGAAAACAAAGAAAGTTCTCTTCCTGCCTGCACATAGTTGATCATCAAAAATTGATGTTAACAGCTTCTATTAACTATAAATGTTTAACTGACTGAGCCCTGTGCAGCACACTGAATACTAAGTCAACATATTCAGAAGCGTAACCTAGGTTGTTAATCAAATGAAGTCCAATCACAAACTTACAAACTGACTGAGTCAAGTGACTAGTTACTAGCTCCACCCTGTCTTATATAGGCAGACACTTGTTGTTCAATCAAGGTATCCAGCTGCAAGTTGATTCATCCCACATAGTCAGCCTCACACCAACATTTAAATTGACAAATAATGTAACTATTTTGTAGGTAGGGCAAACCATCCTTAGTGGAATATGGAAACACTAGAATAGTATTAAATACAACAGGCAGCTTAAAAGAAGAAAAGCAAGAACTCACATGCTGATACCCTAGAAGCAAATGTCTAACTCCCTCTACCCAACCATGGTAGTTTTAAATACACCAGATCCAAAAACATAACAGTAATTGCTTGACTAAGTCAGTTTATTTAGTTTTTTCTTACAATCTTTCTGTTTTGATGACTGAATGTAGAGAGAAACTGTTCATAGGATTTATTGTTTCAACTGCTACTAGTTATTATCAGGGAAAGGGGAGTGTCATGGTAATTAACAGTGTTAATATATTTTTTTATTTTGTTCCCCATACTGTAATGTGTGAGAGGCATATTTTGTGTAGTAATTTACTTTATGGTGAGATTTTGCTTGCACACAATTAAAAAAATTTAGCCCCATTTAAATACATATGTGTTTTGTTTTCTTAGACATTTCATTGCCTGGACTTTAACTAAGTTAAAACTTATCAAGTCAACAACGTTTTTTTTTTCTTTTTGTTTCCTGTTTAGGATGCGGTTTCCAGTTTTCTCTTTTCCAATCTTTTCACTCTTTTCCTTTTTTATTATTATTTTTTTCAATTGGAGTAGATAGACTAAACTATCGCCCGTTTCACACTCCACCCACATCTATTGAACGGGTGAAGAGGCTCATCCCTTGTTTCCTGTTTAGGATGCGGTTTCCGGTTTTCTCTTTTCCAATCTTTTCACTCTTTTCCTTTATTATTTTTTTTTCAATTGGAGTAGATAGACTAAACTCTCGCCCGGTTTACACTCCACCCACATCTATTGAACAGGTGAAGAGGCTCATCCCTTGTTTCCTGTTTAGGATGCGGTTTCAGGTTTTCTCTTTTCCAATCTTTTCACTCTTTTCCTTTTTTATTATTTTTTTTTTCAATTGGAGTAGATAGACTAAACTATCGCCCGGTTCACACTCCACCCACATCTATTGAACAGGTGAAGAGGCTCATCCCTTTAGGATGCGGTTTCCGGTTTTCTCTTTTCCAATCTTTTCACTCTTTTCCTTTATTATTTTTTTTTTTCAATTGGAGTAGATAGACTAAACTATCGCCCGGTTCACACTCCACCCACATCTATTGACCGGGTGAAGAGGCTCATCCCTTGTTTCCTGTTTAGGATGCGGTTTCCGGTTTTCTCTTTTCCAATCTTTTCACTCTTTTCCTTTATTATTTTTTTTTTCAATTGGAGTAGATAGACTAAACTATCGCCCGGTTCACACTCCACCCACATCTATTGAACAGGTGAAGAGGCTCATCCCTTGTTTCCTGTTTAGGATGTGGTTTCCGGCTTTCTCTTTTCCATTCTTTTTACCCTTACGTAGCCCCCTGCGCATCAGTGGCGTTACCGCCTTGCTTGGGGTGATATGATTAAAAAAAAAAAAAACATATATATATATATATATATGCATGTATTATAGGGTGGTAGACTTGTATAATCAGTTCAGTCATTTGATGAGTTGAAGGAAACTTAAACAGAAAGCTAATAACCCAAGATGGCGGGCCACTACGAAAATATTCTGGGAAAATTACAGAATGGAATCCTACTTCGGTATTTCTGCTCAACTTTATCAGTCTGTCTTACCTTCTTGGTATGTTGATTTGTGATTTTTATTTCATTTTAATTTTTGTCTTTAATTTGCCTGAATTTTTTAACAGGGGTAGTATTTTGCTATTGCAAATAATTTTTATATTTAAATCTCATTTTGACTTAACTTAAATTTTTATTATTATTATTATAATTATTGTTGGAGTAGATAGTACCCTCCATCACCCGGTTTTATACTCCACCCTCTTCTATTGAGCAGGAGTGGAGGTGATCGCCTTGTTTCTTGTTTAGGAAGGGGTTTCCGGTACACTCTCCTTCGACTTCGGTCATGGATTCCGGCTTTCTCTTTTCCAATCTTTTCACTTTTCCTTATTTTTTTTTCAATTGGAGTAGATAGACTGAACTATCACCCGGTTTACACTCCACCCACGTCTATTGAACAGGTGCAGAGGCTCATCCCTTGTTCCCTGTTTAGGATGTGGTTTCCGGCTTTCTCTTTTCCAATCTTTTCACTTTTTCTTATTTTTTTCAATTGGAGTAGATAGACTAAACTATTGCCTGGTTCACATTCCACCCACATCTATTGAATAGGTGCAGAGGCTCATCCCTTGTTCCCTGTTTAGGATGTGGTTTCCGGCTTTCTCTTTTCCAATCTTTTCACTTTTTCTTATTTTTTTTCAATTGGAGTAGATAGACTGAACTATTGCCCGGTTCACACTCCACCCACGCCTATTGAACAGGTGTAGAGGCTCATCCCTTGTTCCCTGTTTAGGATGTGGTTTCCGGCTTTCTCTTTTCCAATCTTTTCACTCTTACATAGCCCCCTGAACACCAGTGGCCTTACTGCCTTGCCCGAGGTGATATGATTAAAAAAAAACAAAAAAAAAACTTGTGAATATCTGGTTGAAATTGTGCTATTGGTAATATGTTTGCTGCACTCCACAAGTGAATGCCTGAGGGCTATCCCATAGTTCATACAACATTTGTAGAAAACCTTTCTTAAGCTTCTTTTGTGATTGATTGATAGATTTATTTTTTATAGCTTATCAACCCTTTGTGGTGTTTTTAAAGCTGAAACATATTTTGGATTGTAACAATAATTTTTTTTGTTTGTGTGAATATTGCATTAATAACATTGCGAGAAAAAGTATGGTATTTCCATATAAGTCCTACTATTTAACCTGTAGCTGTAGGGGAGGCATTCATAATTTTCCCATGGTTATTTGTGTGTAAGGGAATTCAACAAGCCTAACTAGAATTCGAATTCAGTACTTTGATTTCTTAGTCTGAGCTGCTATCCATTACATCAGCCACACATCTACGCTTCTTTTGTGGAATCAAGTCATGATGGTGTGTGTGTGTGTTTTATAAATGTACATACACTGGAGTTTTTAATCATATTACTCATCTCAATTACTTAATAGATAAGAATTTTATCCAATTAGGTAACCTCATAAAAAATAAAAAAATAATATCTTGTATGGAATTATATTGCATCCGACATAATATTTTTGGGTATCAAGAAAGAAATCAATGAATTGATCAACAATGGCCAAAAGGTATACAATCAATACTTTCAGGTTGAGATGGTCAGATCAATAACAAATTAAATCAAGCTATTCAGACATTAAAGTTGTTCTTGTGGATATCTTAAAAGTAGTAAGTATTATTTCAAACAAGAAAAAATAGTGGCATCTTTTTGGAGATAAACAGCCATCTAAAATGGCTGTTAAAATAGGAGAATTTAAAACTATTGGCCATTTTCATGTTTTCATTTATTAGATTACTAATCAAATTATTCAGCTTTTCACTTCTTTAAAATTTTTCCTACATATTTAGAATATTTCCTAATTAGCTGAAAAAATCTTATTTTTACATGTTTTGCCACTTTTACTTATTTTTATTATTCATATTTAACTTATTTAGAATTATCTTCATTTTTTTCAGTGAGGCAATTTAAAAAGACTTTAACTATTTTGATTTCATTATAAGTGCTAATTTTTTTATGTTATCTCAATTTTGTAAATTCTTTCATATGCTAGAAAGCTCATTTTTATCCTTGTGTTAACTAATACAAAACAATCAATGTTAACACATTGCTGATGGCTGCCAAAAAATGAAAATCTTATTTCACTTTCATATGACATTTTTTTATTCTGTCACTAGATATTTGACAGATATTGGTCAATGAACCAATTCAAATAAAGAGTCTCACTGCATAAATATGAGATATGAATTCAAGATATACTATCAAAATCAAACTGAACAGAATTAATACACTGTTTACAAATTTGCCAAAATAATTTTTGTTGATAATATGTAATTTCTTATAAATGTGAATTATGAATTTCTGTCTGAGTTTTTTGGATGTGGAGTTAGCATTACTTATACTATTTTTATTTGGACTAATGTCCTTATCTTTGTTGTTATTATCACAATATTTTGGCTGTTGTGCAATTTGGCTTTCTTAAGGTGATTACCAATTCAGGTAACTTTAAGAAATTTAAAACTAAAACCTTTATTTGATCTATAAGTGTAGAATGTTCTAATCCCACTGTACATGTCTAGGGGATATCATACTTATTCTTTTTTAGTACTGCTCAGTTATTGTTCACAATCACTAAGTCTGTATGATCATTATTTATTGCAATGTGTTTGAAAAAAAAGTCTTATTTGAAAAAATACAATTTGTTTGAGGAACTTCTTATTTGAAAAGATATAATTTGTATTGATAATGTTTTCATGCAATGTGTTTTCGGAACTTCATTTTGGAAAGATCTCATTTGCAATAATCATGTTTTGATTCTATGTATTTGAGGAAATTCTGATTTGAAAAGATCTCATTTATACTGATCATCTTTTGGTGCTATGTGTTTGAGGAACATCTCATTTTGAAAGATTTCATTTCTATTGATTAGCTTTTGTTAATATATGTTTGAAGAAGTTTTAATGTGAAAAGATCTCATTTGCATTTATGATTTTTTGGATGCTCTCTGTTTCAAGAACTTTTTTTATGGAAAGATCTCATTTGCATTGATTGATTTTGGTGCTATGTGTTTCAAAAACTTCTCATTTGGAAAAATCACATTTGTATTGAACATCCTTTGGTGTTATCTGTTTGTGGACATTTCTATTTGAAAAGAGCCCATTTGTATTGATTATTTTTGGTCCTATTCATTTCAAGAACTCTTATTTGTAGTAATGACATTTGCAGTGATTGTATTTTAGTGCTAAGTGTTTCAAGAACTTTTATTTGGAAAGTTCATATTTTATTGGTCATCTTTTGGTTTTATGTGTTTGAAGAACTTCTCATTTGGAGAAATCTCATTTTTATTGATCATCTTTTAGAGGTATAAGTTTAAGTAACTTCATATTTTGGAAGATCTTCATTGTATTGAACATCCCTCGGTGCTATATGTTTAAAGAAATTCTCATTTGAAATTATCACATTTTAATTGGTGATCTTTTAGTGCTATGAATTTAAAGAAATTCTTATATGGAAAGATCTCATATAATTTGATCAATTTTGATGTTATGTATTTCAAGAACTTCTCATTTGGAACAATCCCATTATTGATCATCCTTTCGTGCTATGTGTTTGAAAAACTTACCATTTGGAAATATATTATTTGTATTAATCACCTTTTAATCTTATTTGGAAAGACCACTTTTGTATTGATCAGCTTTTGTTTGTATTTTTATTTTGAAGCAATGGTGTTGAAGAACTCTTTATTTGAAAAAGTTTCATTTGTATTGATCATCTTTTGGTTCTATGTGAATGAGGAACTTCTTATTTAGTAAGATTACATTTTTATTGATAATCTTTTGGTGCTATTTGTTTGAAAATCTTATTTGCAAAGGTCTCATTTCTATTGTTCTTTTATATGGTCCTATATGTTTGAGAAACTTCTTCTTTGAAATCATCTTATTTATATTGATCATCATTTAGTGCTAGGTGTTTCAAGAAATTTATATTTGGAAAGATCACATTTATATTGATCCCCTTTTGGTACTATGTGTTTGAGGAACTTTTTATTTGAAAAGATTTCTTTTTTTATTGATAATCATTTGGTGCTATGAGTTCCAAGTTCTTATTATTTGCAATGATTAAAAAATTGTATTGTTCATCTTTTGGTGCAATGTATTTTAAATAGTAGCTGATTTTGAAAAATTCCTTTAGCATTTATCATCTTTAGGTGTTATGTGTTTCAAGAACTTCTTAATTGAAAAGATCTTATTAGTATTAATGATGAGTATCAATGATGCTATGAGTTTCAAGAACTTCTTATTTGGAATATTGGATCACTTTAGTATAGACCATCTTTTAGTGTTGTATGACTGAGGAACTTTTTATTTGAAAAACTATTTTATTTTGATCATATTTTAGCGTAAAGAATTTCAAGAACTTCCTATTTTGGAAAGATTAAATTTGTATCGTTCATTCTTTAGTTTTACATGTTTGGGAAAATTCTTTTTTAAAAAGAACTCATTTGTACTGATCATATTTTGGTGCTATATGTATCAAGACCTTCTCATTTGGAGAAATCACATTAACATTGATCATTTTTTGGTGATATATGTTTGTTTCAAGATTTTCTCATTTGGAAAATGACAATAATAATGATCATCTTTTAGTGCCATATGCATGAGGATTATCTTATTTTAAAAATCTCATTTATATTCATCAACTTCTGGTGCTATATATTTCAAGAACTTCTTAAATGAAAAGATCCCATTTGTATTGATCATCTTTTGGTCCTATGTGTTTCAGTACCTTCATATTTATATTTAAAAAGATCAATTTTGTATTGATCATTTTTTGGTGCAATGCATTTGAGGAACTTATTTGAAAAGATCTCATTTGTATTAATCATATTTTGGTGCTATGTATTTGAGGTATATCTGCTGTATTCAAGAACAGACATTACACAACAATACAATCTTTTTTCTGACAGACATTTTTGATCCCTCAATGCCATGCTTATATTCTGAAAAGCATTCTTCACTATTTCTATGCATCTTTAGATTTATGTGTTACACTTTCCATTTTCTGTTACTATACTACCTAGATAGTTAACGAGATACTACCTAGATAATTAAATTTCTACACCTTCTTTTATGTACCATACCCCTTCAAGATGTAGGCGATCATTGCTCTCCACATCTTCCTGTCCCTGGTAGCTCTTAATAAGCTTTGTCTTTTTGTTATTTCTTCCAAGCCCTGTTCTACCATTCATTTACTCAAGGCTATCAAGTATGCTACATACTGCTTTCCTCTATTCCTCAATCTGTCCCATGAGTACCAGATTTTCCCAGCCCTCCTTCCTCATTACATACCTAAGAAATTTCAACCTTTTCCTAATGTTAAGTATAAATTTCTTTTTTGTTTCCATTTTTCTCTAAAACCTTGTTGTTGCTCACATATTCAATCCATGGTATCTTCAACATCTTTCTGTAGAACCACATTTCTGTTACTTCAAGTCTCTTCTTCATCTTTCATCTGCCATATAGGAGTACATCTACAGACCATTCCACTGTCCATATTTAGAGATATCTTGTTTAGTTCTCAGTTTTAGTACTGCTCAGTTATTGCTCACTCATTTTTACTGAGTCCAAGTACACACTACCTGGAACAACCAATGCTTTAGTTGATTAAATTACTGGTTTATGAATTTGGTGACATAGTAATTGTGAGTTCAATTCCTGGCCTGGGCAGTGTATACTTGAACTCAGTGGGAATAAAATGAGCAATAACTGAGCAGTACAAAAATAAGAACTAGACAAGGTATTCATAGACATGAGCAGTTGAACGAGAACAGTCTACCCTCATAGACTAAATAAAGGATTCAGTTTGAAATTTCTTGTAGGCTATGTAGATTGCTATACTCCTGATGAAAAACTGAGAGCACAATAGCAAAAATGTGATTTAAACAACTAAAGATAAGGACAATAGTCCAAATATCTTCAGTTGTCTTTTCCTGATGTTAAGTATCAGTTACCTTTTCATTTCTATTCTCTCCAAAACCTTTTTGTTACTCACATATTTGATCCATGGTATCCTTAGTATTCTTTTGTAGAACCACATTTCAGTTGCTTCAAGTCTTTCTTTCCAAAAAATAAGTCGCTTAAATAATGATAACTCCTCATCCCAGATATTCAGACAGAAGATGACTGGGTGATAATAACAACAAAGATAAGGACAATAGTCCAAATATAAAGAGTATAAATAATGATAACTCCTCATCCATGAAAGTCAGACAGAAAATTTATCTTAAATATAGTACAGCATAGAGATAATAATAGTACATTTCTTCATAACAAATGGATTCTACTTAGTTACTAATGGATAACTCATCCAAAACAGAAAATATTAATGCAATTTAATGACAATCAGTATTTGACTACCAACAACTTTACATTGCTTTTTCCATGACTAGGTTATTTAAAAATCTAAGATCATTAGATTAAGATTATTAAGATTTGTGGTGAATACAGAAAAAAAAATGACTCTCTTTTCTTCACTGTTTGCAAATTTGCAAGCCAGTATGAAAATCTACTTTTGACCAATAGAAAAAGGGACTGGCTCTAAGCTGAGGAAAAGACCAAGGCAAATTTCGCGAGCTTGTGTGAAATGTATTTTGACCAACAGAAAAAGGGAGTGACTTAAAAACTGAGAAAAAGTAACAAGCCGATGTCAAATTGTCTTTTGATATAAATAAAGTTGAATCAAACACTTGCCAAATGTACCAAGAGAATTCTCAGCTGCAGTTCAAACACAAATGTCCCAACGACCTACATTTGCACTCTCTCACTGTCTCTCTCATGCTGTTTTCTTTATCTCTCCTTTTTTCTCTACACCTACTTGCTGTCCACAAAAAGAAAAAGAAAACAAAGATGTTATTACTACTTGTTCATACACACAGCAAAACATATACTTATCTTTTTCTGCACAAATCACATTTTGCTACAACAAACTAACTCTAAATTCTTTAAACTCTTTACTACTCTTTCTCTTAGAACATTTTCACAGTTTAATAATTCCATACATACAAATTGGATGTTATTTTGCTTGATGAATAAATTGTTGCTTATTTAAACAAACAAGACAGTTTTATCTTTTCAACCTTCTGACAATTTTAAATTGTGGGGACTTTGGTTGTGTTTGGTACAAGGCCAGTTTCATAAAAATAATTGAGGTCTCTACATACTTGGTGACCCTGCAAAAAACACACAGAGGAATTCTGATCTCTACAAATTATAAGATTATGAGAGTTGAAGAAAGACAAAAACAGAAGTGAAAGAAGAAAGATTAAGAAATAGTATTTTTGAAGAGTTTGAAAATAAATATTAATAGTGTCTCTCTAATCATAAATATTATAAACTTGTAAATTATAAACTGATAGTTACTATGATTGTGAAGACAGAAGAAGGAAAAAAGGAATATTCTACTTAACTATTTTACACTTAATTTCAACAATTTCAATGAGTGCAATTAAATGCTGAATATATTTCAATAAAATCTTAAGTTTACTATTAGCAAAAGTTCTAAATTAACTATTATATTTGTTGATCAGGTCAAGTCACTTTTTACTTCACCAAGCGCAAATGATGTGTACAAAATGACTCAGATAATGAATTATATAAAACGTTATTTTCTATGTTTGTTAGTTTTTAATAAAAATAAAATAATATTCAGGAATTAACAACAAGCGAAATTTATAAAACATAAACAGAATAATTTATAGCAAAAAGTTGCTATAATGCACATGAAAAATGCTTGAAAAATAAACAAAATAAAAATAATGCACTTTAAAAAACAAAAAAATGTTTACCTGCTTTTTCTTATAGAATTTATAAGAGACTGTAAAAAAATCTCTTATTTCAATTTAACGCTGATATTTCATTGCAAAGAACATGAAACAAATAAAACATATAAAATTTAAAAAATGGTTACTTTCAAAATTTAGAAAAAATTAAGGAATAAAGGGATTTTAAAAATGTTTGAAAATGCTATTGTTCCTAAAAATTGACTGTCAAACAAACCTATGCTCAGCAGGTTCACACTTACTGAAAATAGCAAACTATGACTAAGATCATTTAACTTATGAAATGAACTTGGTGAGGAGAAAGAAATCATGGAATCAAGGAAGATATGAATCATTTGAAATTAAATTTGTTTTCAAAGAAGATTTCATTAGTTAAGAAGATTGTTTGTCAAGTTATTATTATCATTATTATTAACATCTTCAACAAAGTTGCCATTCATCTCACCTTAAGGATTAAAAATAGAAACTTATTATGACTAACAGCAGCTGAATGAATAAAATGAAAAGAGATGTGCAATAAACTGAAGAAATGAAAGATGAATCATTTTTACAAGTCTGTGAGCTAGAATTTATTTCTTGACCTTCTATAACAATATCATAGGAATCATTTACTTTATAAATAGGCTTTACTGAATTAAATATTACCATTTACAGTCTTTTTTTCTTTGAAATGTATTAGGATTTGGTTTTGCCTATTGAGATTACAAAATTATGGTGTTAGTAAAGGATAGCTAGCTCTGCTTGAATAATTTAGATGATTGTAATCTTGGTGATCAACTTGATATTATTGTTATAGTGTTAGCAAGAATACAAACTTTTATTTTCATCTGACATTTTTTTTAATCATCTTTAAAATTTTCTGCTGTCACAAAAAACTTTCTCAGCATCATCCTCATGCTTTTGTGTGTGTGTTATTGACTATAACAAAAAGATGGCAAGCTGCAAAAATGAAATGTAGAGAATTTTAGGTCCATTACAACAGAATGTATTACTAATGATAACACATAAACTTGCTTTCAGAACACTATATCAACATTGAATAGAATAAATCCAAGCATTAGTGATTATTGGAAAGTACAAGATAACTCACCTACACAAATGACATTAAAGACTGAAAATAATGGAAATTATATTGATCAAATCTAGGAACTTCCAGTTAAACCAAAATAACATCAACTCTGAATGTAGATTCAAAGTAGATGTTATTTTGGTTTAATTGGAAATTCCTTGATTTTAGTCAAATGGTTTCACTGTTTTGGACAATTTCCAATCTGATGGAACTCATATCAATCTTTGTATATTACTGTATTTTGTGAGGATTGTCACATGTAGTTGATATCACAGATTAAAAGACAAAGAACATTACCATTTGAAATAACAATGGAAGTAAAAAATACTGAAACTAAAAGACAAAATTGCACCAATTTGTCAGGTCATGATGGTGGTTGAAAGCCAAGTAGAAAGTTCCCATGAAAAAGAAAATTTTAGCTCATTTTTTCTGTTCAGTTCCAAATAAATTAAGAATGTAGCATATGAAAATAATAAACAATATTAAAGATTTCTACAAAAATGACAAGCTATGAGAAAACCTGCTACAGGAAACATCTAAAAAGAACTAATCTATATAATAATAAGAGCAGTGTGTGTCCGTCTGTCACAAGGCTTTATTAGTGAGAAGAGAGATAGGTCAATCTTGCTTTCTTTCTTGAAAGCTGTGTGAGGTGAGCAGATGAAGTTGGTTGATGTTCATGACTAAGTCCTTTGATGTCTCTGGAGGAATGAGAATGACTGTCTTTCATTTCACTGGAACTCTATGTGTGTATGTATGCATGTCTTTCTTTTTTTCACTGAAATGACGTAATGTCTTTTCTTATAGATGTTAAGTATTTTTATGTTCCCTTATTTCTTTCTTTCTAGCCAAATCCGTGTCTAATGAATATTTCTCTTAATAATAATTGAAAATAATTCAGCAGGCAAAGCTACTTTATTGTAACTGGATTTTTATTTTAAAGACTTTTATTTCCCTTCATTATTTCTTCCTTTCTTTTATATTCTCACTAAAATCAACTATTGTCTTTTATCTGTTAAATATTTGAGCTTCACAACTTTAACAAAATATTTCAATAACAATCATAAATCATGGGATACAAATGACCATATTTTAAACTGGCATTTTTCCCATTTCATTAAAACAGATGTTAAACATTTTTATCTTCCCTTCATTTTTTTTGTTATTTATTCCCAGAAACCAAGTAGCATCTCTGATATGTCTTTCCACATTATCAAAATGGAATAGTCTCTTATTTATGAATTATTTGGAGGGCTCAATATACGTAATAACTAAAAAATTAAAGGAGACACATACTGAATTAGAACCCATAAATATAAATGTTACATTTGGTAGTTATCCAATTTTTTGATTAAACAATGTAGCTGATGTCTACAGGGCCAGGTAATTGAGATTTAATAAAGAACTAAAGTAATAAATTGAGATTTAATGAACCCTACCGAAAGGTAGGGTTCATTGTTAGTAATCAATATTTAATAGTAAATAAACATGGTTGATAATTCCACCTCTCAATGTTTATTTACCCCTGCAACATATCTTTTTTCTGAAGGCTCACCTTAACACACTTACACATAAACTTTTCCTCTTTTATTCAGTGGGCGGTTTTTTAAATGAAAACCTCCCATAAAATATAAATAAATCTGGGATAAAAGATTTGGATTTTTAAAAAATTTTTACAAATCTTCTTGAGCATGTTCTTTTTTAAAGTTTTATCTACAAACAAACAAGATTTTTTCATTAAAGATATTTGTCTATATTTCTGACATGAGGTATTGTATTTATTTACACTATTTTATTTACACAACATGGATTGTTGTCCTCATCTTCTTTCTATATTTATGACGTTTCAGTTGTTGGACACTCTGGCCTTCTTCAGGTGGTTGTTTCCTTCACCAGGTTAAATTGTACTGGTTGAAGATAAAATGTATCAGCTAAGTGCTTCTGAAACCAGTTTTGAGTCACCCATCTATGATGGTGGAGTTTCATTCCATTGCTGAAACAAACCTTTGTCACTGCGGAAACATGGTGGGCATAAAAGAGTGAAAATTCTCTACAACAAAATCTGTTGCACTTGTCAAAAAAAAATCTTCAGTTTATTGTCATACCCAGACCTCTGATATGATGTTAATAATGGAAACCTTACTGGTTGATGACTATAAACCTTATAGAATGGATTATTGATGGGTTGAATAGTACCAATGTTGAAATAAGATGTAATTTGATTTAATATATCTCTTCATGAGATGATTGCCATTCTTGTCAGTTTCTGATAATCCTACTACTGCTTCATATGTTCTTGATGTCTGTCTGGAATTTGCATATTTTTTATGTGTTACTAGAGAAAAAACATAGACCTCTTAACACCTCAGAAAATAGTACCCCATTGTTTTTTGCCCCAATAATCCTTCTGTGGTCAAACGATGTTAAATCCTATTCACATACCATATTACCACAGTTACACTACCTCTTTATGTCATGCATGCATCATCCAGGAGAGTTAATTTCTAAAAGTATGAGGAGAGTGAAGCCACTCGGTGTGGGCGACAAAGCAAACCTCGCTGCCGAGCTTGAAAAGGACCTCCAATCCGTAGTAGACTGGGGTAGGAAATGGCTCGTAAATTTCAGTGCTTCTAAAACGAAGCAGCTATCAACTAACCACCACAGACAATCGCATCTACCTCCAATTAGCATGGAACAGGCTTGCATCCCAGAGAATAAAACACCATGCCTCCTTGGCCTGACACTCTCAGCGGACCTCAAATGGAATGACTATATCGAATCCATTGCTAAATCCATTGCCAAGAAGGTCGGTTCACTGTGTGGGCCAGGAAGTTTTTCCCGTCTGAGTCCATCCTGCACATATATAAAACTACCATCTGCCTGTGTATTGAATACTGCTGCCACATCTGGTCAGGTGCCCCTGCTACTCTCCTCGGGCTTCTTGACAAAATACAACGGAGAATCTGTAACATGATTGATACTGACTTGGCAGACCGGCTGCAACCACTCTCTCACTGGCACGACGTGGCTTCCCTGTGCCTCTTCTATAAATACTTTCACGGCTTCTGCTCCAATGAACTTAGATCATTGATGCCGCCTAGGTACGAATTTACACGAGATACTAGATTAGCAACTAGGTCCCACCCTCTTACAGTAAAACAGATAAGATGTAACCGTAATTTCTACTCCAACAGCTTCTTTTCTTGCGCTTCCCACCTGCGCTTTCCCAACAGCTACAATCTCCAGGAGTTTAAATGTAAGGTCAATAGACACCTCCTATCACACTAACTTGCATCTATTCTCCCAACACTCTCACCATCTACCCAACCCTCATTCTCAGTATCCTTACCTGTCTATCACCCACCTTCTGACATTTCCTATAGCTAACCATCATTTTTCACCACTTTCCCCTCTATGTAACCCCCTGCACAATAGTGGCAGTGAAATGCCTTGCTCGGGGTGAAACAAATATTAAAAAAAAAAAATACAATATATTGCTGTCAGTAACTTTTTGACACTTTATTCGATGGATTTCATCAATTTTGTCACAAAGCTATGTTTATTAAGAACCAATAAAGAATGAACTCACTGATACTGATTTGCAAGATTCAAATTTATGAGATGGAGGGATATCATTATTTACATTCTCATTAATGTCTTAATTTTTGTTATTATCATCACATTTTGGTTGTTGAGCCTCCAGCCTTTATTGGGTGACCATCTATCTGGGTAACTTTCATTGAATTTTGAACTGAATACTTTATTTAATCTACAGGAGCAAATCATTCTCACTTTGCTGCTCTAGAGATATTTTGTCTTGTTCTTTTTAATACTGATCAGTACTTGACATTTCTACAGCAAGGCTTCAATTGCAGTAGTGTAAAAAAAAAGCGAATTGACATCAAAGGAGGTCAAATATTAATGCAGCAGCAGTATTGGCAGCAGACAGCCAAAGATTTCAAGTTCTAGATTTCAAATTGTTCCATGGACAATAGCCTAGAAGATTAAAGTGTTGGTTTGTGAATTTATTGACAGTAGCTATAAGTTCAATCCCTGGGCCAAGTAGTACAGAATTTGAATCTGTGAAAATGGTGTGGAATAACTCAGTAGTACTAAAAAAAAAGAACAAGAAATACCTAGACTTGTATAGTGAAAGAAGAACAAGCTAAACCTGTAGATTAAAGAAAAGGTTCAGTTTGAAATTCTTTGAAGAATTGACAAACACCTGAAGAAAGCTAGAGGGCTCAATGGCTGAAACATTTTGAATAGCAATAAAGAGGAAAATGTTAATAATGTAAGTAATTAGGATATGAATTGATGTTGTTTGTTAGATGAGATGGTTAGATGCATAATATAAAGGGAGATTACTCAGTTTATAAAATATCATTTTCAACATTTTTTTAAATTTAAAATTTTTTTTATAACTGGAAGCATTGCATTTATGACTAGTTCCTTTTAATATGCCATTCAACAAATTGCAACCGTTACTGAATGAAATAACAGTAAAATTATATAATCTTGAGTGATAGTTTGCAAATAAAAAACAATAAAATAGAGCCTTATTGCTCTATATAATGAAAGAATAAAAACAGTGGTATTCTTTATAATTGCTATTTAATTCGGCATCATAAAAACAATTCATGATACTTGATAACCCATATAGGTATCAATGTACAAGAAAGTAATATGCATTAAATTTATTTTTTAGTGATTGAAACGCAAACATATTCATTCTCTCCCTAAATAATTCTTTATTCTAGGTATCATGAAATGCTTCTTTAATTCATTTCTGGTAAATTCTTGTCTGTATGAAAGAGTTTTAGATGCTTGAAAAAAACAAAAAACCAAAAAAAAAAACCAAATGCTAATCCATAGAAAAGATGTGGAGTAAATATGCAGGATGAAATTATATCATCTCTTCCATCAACTGATGCAATTTTAGCAATGTTGGTTTGGAAATGGGTGGCAGAGTGTTGGAGTAAAATTATGCTTATATGCACCCAACTAGACACTGAATAGTGAATGCACACTTTTATTCAGTTTGATAAATCTATGAGTATTAATCACTTGGCCACTTTAAAAGAAAATAATGGTGTATCAAACCAATTGCACTTCACTGAATGAATATCAGAAGATTCCATAAATGAATTTGTTTCATATTTGAACCTCTCATCCATATCTACTCAATGTGGGCATTTTCAGGTATTAAACAAAATATCTTTTCAATCACAGTTGACGATACAATTCCAAAATGAATCAATATAACAAAAGGAAAAAGCTTTCACAAACCTGTATTTTTTATTTTCCCTTTAGATGGAATATAATTATCAAATGTTTTTTATGGCAATCATTTTTGAATGGTTTGAAATCAATATGATACTTACTCTTCTCTGAAATTTTTTGCACCATAAATTTTAAATCTTCTTGATTTTAAGTGTCCTCTTTCAGTACCTAATGTATAATGGCTCAGAACTAAAAATTGGAGAGTCAAGTTCCAATTCTACTCAGGTTTGTTATATTGACTTATATGCAAGGTATGGATTCATACCTTTTCCACTTCTTCTCCCCTTAGCTATGGGCTAATTAGAAGATTTGTATTAGTAAATCAATATTATCTCTCAAAATTTCTTACAACCTAAAAATATTTTCTGGCTTTAAATAATCTCCAATAAGCTGTAAAAAAAAATCAAACTGATCTCTCCTTTCTTGAACTGGAAATTTTGGTATTAAAATTTTGTTGTAAAGTACTGCTTATACTGACCATTTCTTTTTTGTATGTCTCTGGATCACCGCTTATGACTTTTGTTTGATGTTGCAGGCAGCAGATGATCCCTTTCTTTAAAGTTGAGGTATTGTCTGGTGAATGTTGGCTTGCAGTATATGGATATCTTGAACCCCACCTCTGTTTGAGTTATTAGCACATCCAGGAATGCCAGTTTGCTGTCACTCTCTTTTTCCATAGTGAACTGTATGGATGATCTTATTGAGTTCACATGGTCCAGTATTGTTAGGATCTCCTTCTGGTGTGGCCAGAGTATGAAGGTGTCATTTTATGTCAGCTATAGAGTTGGCTTTAGAGCTGTGGATTCTAATGCTATCTCTTCAAAGTATTCCATGTATATATTAGCCTGTGATGGCAATAATGGTGAGCCTGTTGGTAAGCCTTCATCCTGCCGATATATGTCTGATCCCAATCCAAAGTGTGTTGTTTGTGTAGTAAAAAATTGTTACTGAACATTAGGTTTATAAGTCACAGAAATATATAGATGTTGATTAGTTCCAGTGACTTGACCGAAAGAATTGTGAGTTCAATACTAAGCTACAGCAGGGGTGAACAAGTAACTTAGAGAGTCTGGGTAGAGGGAGATAACTCATGACTACCAAAAGAGGCTTTGTACAAGGAATGAGAATTATATGCCCCAGTGATCTTAATAACGGGTTCATTTCAAAATTCCTAGCATCAGAAAAAGGCCAGTGTGTTCAATGGCCAAAACATAGAAATGGCAACAAAGATGAGGACAATAGTCCAAATAATGTAAATACTGAAAACTTTGCTTAAAAACTATTGGAATAAAAATATTGCTGTTTTATTTATTAGCAATATTGTCACCAATTATGGAATTTATATTTGTTATAATCTAAGAATCATTATTGTTTATTATGAACTCATATAAGTAGAAAACAACAAAACATTTTATAAGGTAACTATAAGTGTTAATGATGGCACTTCCAACAGCGGTAAGCAAAGAAATTTTTATAAACCAACCGTCTGCTGTAGATGAGTATAGATCATCAAATCCACAGCCTGACACTATTTTATTGGAAGAATAAGTAATGATATCCCACTCAGTTTAAAGCATCAACCAATTGTTACCTATCTATAAGTCTACCATTCACCTATGCTTAGAATATTGCTGCCACATATGGTCCAGTGCCCCTACTATTTACTTTCTGCTCCTTGATAAAATTCAAAGAAGACTCAGTAATATTTATTGGTCCTGATCTGACTACTTGGCTTCAGTCACTTTCTCACCACTGTAAAGTTGCCTCTCTGTGTTTTTTCTATAAATACTTGCATGGTAATTGTTTGGATGAGTACAAGACTGGTGTTGAGATTTCATCAATTTACAATTGAGCTGGTGAGATATAGCCTTAATTATTTTGCTAACAGTTTCTTTTCTAACACTTCTCACTTGTAAAACTCCCTTCTGGCTCCATGCTTTCTAATCAACTTTAATTTGCAAAAATTTAAATGCAGTGTTAATCACTATTTACTATTCTCCTGATTAATCTTTCCACTTCTGGCTCATTATTAATGTTTATGTTCTTAATTCTTCCACACCCTGTATAAACCCTTGTGTCTTAGTGGCTTTACCATTTTGCATGGGGTAATACTGATTTAAAAAAAAAAAAAAAATAATACTACTTTAGTGGTTTGGGGTTTTTACCTATTTACAGATGTGCATTATGGTGAAGTGGATATTGGTTCAAAACAAGAAATCAGGGAGCTGAGTTTGAATTCCAGTGAAATTCCTTGCATTCACTTATACGCAAATACCCTTAGGAAAGGTATTAATCCATCTCTTCCCTCCAGTTATGGGTTAATTAAAAGAACAGACTGGGTTCTATAGCCTTGGCTGGCAACCAGTTTACCACATAAAGTAATGGCAACCTAGTGTGGGATAATCTTCTGCTCAGTCAGTCATATCTCTTTGAGACATGATCACCCAAGCGTGTATCACCTGTGGCATTTAACTGACTGACTGACCTATTTTATCTTCATTTTTTTTTTAATGATGTTTGTTCTGAATGTCATAATTGGGGAAAAAAAAATTTAAACTCCTTATAATCAAAATAGATTTTAGACTGCTTAACATTTTAGTTGAATTATTTACTTGAATCTCTCTCTCTCTCTCTCTCAATATAATATATCACTTCAGAGTGTAGAAATCATATCTTCAGGATATGGGTGATTATAAAATAATTTTTTTTAACTAGCCTGTTGTTTAACTCATAGTTGGTGGAGTGAAAGAAATGGATTCATACCTTTTTCAAAGGTATTAGTGAAAAATGAATGAATTCAGCAGAGTAGGCAGGAAATTGAAATTGGACAGATTGATTAGGTTCAAATGCAGATGGTATTAAATTACAACCATAATTATTGTTTCATTATCTTTTTCTTTGTCACCAGAATTTGAATTTGATCTCTCTCTCTCTCTATATATATATATATATATATATATTTAGTGTATCGAGGCAGCAGATAATTTTCTAAACATATACTGTTAAATATAAGAGAGAATGAATGTCTATTATGTTTAATCATAAGCCATTCTAAACATCGTATTTTGGCTTTAATTTCAGGTGAAAATTCTCCAACATTTCGAGAATTTTTGTTGACTAAAAGTTACAAACTGTGTTTGCTATTTGGTAACTGTTATCATTGCTTAGCAAAGTTTTATATCAACACAAGATAAAATCATCTTTGAGGGTGGATGTTTTTATATTAATGTCTTTGCAACCTCTCTGAAAATGGCACATGTGAGCCGAAAACTTAGAACCAACTTAATAAAAAATTATCCAAATGTTGGAAAATTTTTGTCTTTATTTTCACCTGAAATTAAAACCAAAATACAATGTTTAGAATGGCTCACGATTAAATATAATAGACATTGTCTCTTATATTTAATAGTATATGTTTAGAAAATATATATATATATATATATATATATATATATTTTCTGTTTTCTTTTAAGAAAAACTTTAAACACCGGTCATATTTCCGTAATAAATTTATTTCAGTCAATAATTGTTGTTGCCAACAATCACCGACTTCATCAGACGGAAGGCCCTATTCGACTTGTTTCATGTCGTATTACTACGGAATGAAAGTTCAGTCAAGGCCAGGCGGAGGGGGAGGCAACATAGGATAGCCCACTATAATAAGTATTTCCGTTTCCATTTGCCGGGATATAGTGGGAGGAGAAGTTTAATACAAACAAAACAACACGTGACTAATGTCACCAGCAAATTTATACATCAAATCATATATATATAGTCATCTGCAGACAGATCTGTTTCACTGTATCACAGCTCATCAGTACGATTAGACTCCGATTGCTTTTAACCCAGAATTGAAACCCGACCGAATTGGTGTCAGTCGTCGATTCTAATATATATATATTTTTTTTTTTCAAATCAGTTGATATCCTTCTCTTTCTCTATGGTGAATGAGCCTCCATGATATATTTTTTTTTAATCATATCACCCCAAGCAAGGTGGTAATGCCACTGATGTGCAGGGGGCTATGTAAGAGTGAAAAGATTTGAAAACAGAAAGTCGGAAACCACATCCTAAACAGGAAACAAGGGATGAGTCTCTTCACTTGTTCAATAGACATGGGTGGAGTGTGGAGTGATCTTTGTTTTCTACAGCTTTCATGGTTACTTTCAATACTACAGTCTTCATTATGATCTCTTTTTGTGGTCACTTGTTTCACTGTACATTTGTAATATAACAATCTGGCCCCACCCGAGGAAGTGATGCAAGCGATGGTGTTTTCCATTCGTGAAGGGGGCGGCGAAGCGACAAGACAGGTGTTTGTGAAATACATCCTGTCGAGGCCGGAGCAGATGTCATTTTGACCTTATTTCCGACAGCGGCGGAAATGGCTACAGAGGCAAACAGATCAGGTCCCTTTTAGAATTACGTGGGCGTGCGTGGGCGAGGCAAAAAACCGGAAGGAAAGTCCCGGTTCTAGAGGACTATATAAAGACCTCAACACACGGATTCGCCAGTAGCAGAGAACGGCCGGTGGAAGCAGAGAGAGACAACACAGGCAGACTACACTCCCGTCAGCCATTCTATATGAGCCCTCACCCTCCCGTTCTCTATTCCACACAGTTCGTCGTCATTAATAAAAATATAACCTTATATTTTTATATATGCGTGTTTGTTGTTTTGTCGTCATACGGCGATATATAACACATTTACTCAAACTTGTCAGGTAGGTTTTTAATAAATTCACCCCTACATAAACCTCTACTCCTGTTCAAAAGATCGGGTAGGGAGTGTGAAACTAGATCATAGAGGAACCTGTCACTTGTTATTGAAGAAAAATAAATAGTAAATAAAATTTCAGTGTTTAGGCAGAGATGTTAGAAGTATAGCAGTGAAGTAGACTTTAGCAGGAACCAGAAAACAAAATCCTAAACAAAAGACTGAGAAGGATTTCTTTTTTAATGTGTTGTGTGAATTCATTACATAGGTTGTCATGGTTCTTCACAGCTTTCTGTTTTTTGTTACTCTCGTAACTACTTTCTGCATTAGGATACCTCTTTGGGGTTACTTGTTCCTTTGTCCACTTAAATTTGTCAAGTAGATTACTCACTGATTCCTTGTTTTCAGAATGTCTTTTAAATGCTAAATGTTCTAAGCTTTCTTTCCTCATTATCTGTACAAAATATTTCAACTGTTTTTTCTGGATTATTAGCAATAATTTCTGATAAAACAGGATCATGCTCAATAAATTGAGTTGCAGCACTTCAACAGACAAATAAAAAATGTTCACAAAGGAGAATTTTCAGTAAACTTAAACAATGGCTAAATGTTAAATTCACTTTGACCAGAAGAGAAATGAGTTTGATACTGTCACTGCTTAGAACATATCTATTAAACTGAGTAGTAGGAGTCTAATATCCTCAGAAATTTGTGAACCAAGGATGGTGAGTTCAATTTTTGATAGGATCACAACAGTCAGAATAGTTAACAGTTTCTTTGTAGTTCCTTGAGACTTCCTCATTGATCAAATGATCTGTCAACAGTATTTTTAGCATCTGATAGCTATACCACGTGTTGGTTTTTTTTAGCATTTTCTTGATTTGTGATGGAATAGTTTAGTATTCATAGAGGAAAGTAAACCTTACATGCCAATTCAGCTCCCTTTACATCATTTTTAATGTTATTTTTCCATCTCTTTCTACATTGCTCACTTTGTGAAATAATTTTTCAACATTCCTATGTATCTTTGAATTTCTATGTCAGACTTTTCATCGTCTGTTCCTACAATGTTCACGTAGTTGAATTTTTACACTTACATTCCCGATGTATAACTCACACCTTGGGTCGTCTCTTTTCACATATCGATATATTCTGTTCTCTGACAATTAATGTTTATAGAATCTGGTAAAATGCCAACAAAATATTATCTGTATTTTTTGTTCTTAGAATGAAAATTTATATTTATGACTTTTTTGCCACAAGTATAGTTATAGATTAAATATTTTGAAACATGTCTTTCGCAGGCAAACATTTTTCCTAATATTTCACTTTTAAGAATCCAGACATTCAAAAAGGGTTTAAACAGGTGTTATAGGAAGACTAATATGGATTTATAATATGGTAAAGTCAAGTCCTTCAGCTCATTCAAACATTTTATATATTCACTTATACAACTCAGTTTCATGTCAGTTCATAAGTGATTTGACAATTTACTATAATCAAATGTAAATTAGAAAATTTTCAAATTTATTTAATAAAACTAATCTTTCATTAAATTATTATAAAAGTAAATCCCAACCAATACAACTTGAACAAATTTCAGACCAAAAAAAGGATTTTTTTTATTTTCAAATATAACTTGTCAGTATTCCTGATTGAAATTATTGAATTTTTTCTTTCTTTTATTTTTTTTTTATTAAAATTACTCAAACAGGAAAAGTACAATTTTCACATGATTTGATTTACTGTCTTCATTTTGTAAAAGGGAAAGAAAATATTAGTGTTCATAGAAAGACTAGGACTTAAAAAATAAAAATGTAAAGGAATAGGAAAATAAATTGTTTGGTTTGAATCTAAAAATATTTTTTAGAAATTAGCAACTAATCCAGTGTCATGAGGTGCCAGTAACCCCAATAAACCATGCTCCAAAATATATACAAAAATGATATGAAAAATGTATTTTTATTAGGAAGCAAAAAGAAGGATTTTCTTAAGTGGAAGGGTAACTCAAAGGAAGAAATTTTTAAACTTAATATGAAAGGACAAAAGAAAGGGAAAAGATATAAAAGGGAGAGGAGATAACAGGAGGTGAGGTAAGGGAATGGAGTAAAGTGCTGTTGATGAGAGAGGTATGTGAGGGGATTAGAAAGATGTAAAGTAAGGAGAGAAAGAGAAAAAAGAATAAAAAAGTGAAATAGAGAAAAGAGGAAATAATTTAAAATCACAGGAAAATAAAAATTAGAAGAGCATCAAAAATGAAGGAAAGCAAATTATAAAAGCAGACAAGGAATAAATCATCATTAGAGTAGAGTTAGAGGAAGAAAGAAACATTTTTAAAGATAAGAGAAAGGAAAAGAGAAAGGGAAGAAAAACAGTAATGGAAGAATCAAGTGAGAAGGAAAAAGATAAGAAAAGTAAATGATAAAAAATAATGGAGGAAAAGGAGTCATTAATTTTAACAGAGAGGGGAGAGAGAGAGAGAGAGAGTATATAGAAAGAGAGGAGGGAAGAAGAATGCAAAATCTGATTTTCAATCATTTCATCCTAAGCAAGGCAATAAAGCCACTAAGATACAACAGATTACTGAGTATGAGGGAATATGAAAAAATAATAACATCATTAAGGAGAGAGAACAATAAGAGAACAGGAATTAAGTAGAAAAAAGATAACAATTGACAGTGTGTTTACATTTTTGAAGATCAAATTTGACTGTAAAGTAAAAAGCTGGAAAAGAGTTCCACAGGCAAGAGGTGTAATAGAAGAAACTGTTTGCATAAACTTATGGTTACATCTAGCCATTTCGACAGTAAAATGATGATATATTTCTGCCAATCTAGTACTGCGCTCAAATTAATAAAGTCTAGGTACCATAGAATAAAGTTCATCAGAACAATTACCATAAAAGTATTTATAGAAAAGGCACAAGGAAACTATGTTACAGTGGTAGAAATATAATTGAAGCTGAGATGCCAGGTCAGGACCAATAACATTGCAGATTATTCTTTGTATTTTATCAAGAATTTTTAAATATATATCAGAAGCACCAGATCATATGTCGCAGCAATATTCAATGCATGGATGAATGGTCATCTTATCAATATGTAAGATAGGTTCTGCTGGAAAAAATTATGAAATTTAGATCAGCATTGAAACTGAGTTGAGAACTGATGGCATCAGGAGAATTGTTGATGAAAATTAGAAACAATATATGTCCAAGGATAGATCTCCTGAGAACATCTGCATTAATACAAAAAGATCTAGAAGAGTGGACATTCAAAATAAATTTCATTGTGTAATTTCATAAGAAAGATTGAACGAGTTCAAAAATTCATTCAAAAATTGCATAACCTTTCAACTTGTGAAGAAGACCAGTATGCTAAACACTGTGAAATGCCTTTGAGATGTCCATAACAACAACCAAGCATCACTATTCTCATTTAAAGTTTGATAAACTCTTTCAGTAATAATCCTTAATACATCAGCAGTTAAAAGCAAAAGCCATATTGCTTATCTGAAAGGAAACTCAGCAATGTGAGATGCTTAATCAATTCTGGGCCTTACACTCAAAACACTTTTTTTCCAAGAACTTACTTTGTGGGACAGACTCCTATGTGGATGCTTCTCTAAAAAGTACAATTTTAATCTCTTCAAGTCTAGGATCAATTTTATCTACTTGCCATATCATTGTAATCATCACTTTCTACTTCAGCCTCTTATGTTCATATCATACACTTCATTCAGTAACACTCTACTTCAAGTGACTCTTGGGCCTTGTATTAGGGGAATTTTAGTAAGAAAAAAAAAATTAATTATCCTTTCATTTTGAAAACCCCTTTCTGCATTTTCAGGAATTTTGTTTCTGCAGTGTATAACAGAAAGTTTAAACATGAAACAAGGAGTTTCATTCCATGTTGTACTAGTATATTCTTTAAATGGCTTAAAACTTACTTTTTTTCCCTCAAGTTATGAATTTTAAATTTGCTCAAGAATCCCCATAAAAATACAAAACTGGAAAGGAGAAAAATTTTGTTTCAACAGATTTTTGTATAAAATATTAGTGAATCATAATATAAATTTTGTTTTTGAAATTTTCCTAAAACTGTTAAAAAAATTAATAGCAATAACATTTACTTAGAGAAAAGCATATTAAAGATAGAATGACTGGTCTGGTTGTTTAAACTTTCAGTTTTTGATCAAAATGCAGCAAATTACAAATAAGGAGCAGGCATAACAACAGATTAATTGATTTGTTTCTTTTTATCTACCCTTTTTTTGGTTATTTAAACTTGAAAAATATTTTGGATTGTAAGAGGTTGCTTACAGTAACCAGTGTTTCTAAGCAGTCCCCTATCTAAGTACTAAAATGGCTTGACATGCTTAACTTTGGTGATCAAGCAAGAACCACTATTTTCAACATGATTTGACCATAGGTGCATAACTGTATTTTTATTTTAAACATACTAATAAAAATTTATGGAAATTGATTTAACAAAATGTGTAAGAACATGGAAATTTTCGACATGATAAAAACTAATCATTTGTATTTACAGAAAGAAATGCATTTGTTATATGAGAAATAAATTTATTAGTGAAATATAGAAAGTAAATTGCTGGAGGCACAAACTTCAGAATCGTCCTTCTTGATTTATTATAATGCAGCAACTTTTCTTTGGTTAATTCTCCATTGAACATTTATGAAATCCACATGCCATGCAAGTTGGTACTGTATATATGTCAAGTGAATTTCTATATCTGAATAGTGACAAAGAAAAAGTCTTCCTCAAAAAAGTATCTGTTCATAGCAATTACAGGTACCTGTCATTTCCAATATATCATTTCAGCTTGAACTCTAAGGACTCGTTGTTGACTATTTCTCCTGGCATTTCATCAAAATGGTTCAATCCTCTGAACAAGTTTAGGATCAATTTGTTGCAAAACATATTGCAGAAAAATGAGGACATAACTCAGAATAAAGATTCTTTTTTTTTATTGACATGAATTATGTCACTCATGAGTTGAACTCTGAACGTACATTAGTGATGCCATTGAAAAAAATGCAATGTCATCTTAAAAGAGGTAGTCTCATGCATATGATATATATATATATATATTGACCAGTTTCATCCCTTCTCTTGTCAGAACTGTAAACAGGAAAACAAATTATGAGAAGAAATGGACAGAGAAAAAAATAATAAAAGTTATAACATCTAAAGATGCTAAAGACACAGCAAAGCAAGCCTAAGTAAACAATCTCTTTGTTTACACAGAGATGGTTGCATGGACTTGATAAACAGCATCTCCAACACCTTTAGATGGAATAACAAGTGTGCTCTGGCTAAAACCAAGAACCAGTTCACACTAAAATCCATAGCACAGGTCGGATTATTTATCAAGTGATCTGCAGCCTCTTCACTTGTTTTCCTTTATTGGAGACTATCGATATTTGTTGCGATTTACTATATTGTAGAAATTTTACTCCTCTGACTATACCCAAAGATGTTTTTGTTGAACTCATGAAATTTGCCACCATGTCTGTTGATTTTAATTTTCATATGATAATGTATTGTCAGATTGATGGTGTAGCGATGGGTTCCTCTTTGGGTCCTGTTTTTGCAAA
Organism: Ascarosepion bandense; assembly: GCA_037127315.1. Classification (NCBI taxonomy): domain Eukaryota; kingdom Metazoa; phylum Mollusca; class Cephalopoda; order Sepiida; family Sepiidae; genus Ascarosepion; species Ascarosepion bandense. Next base: position 675,985 of record JBBBDQ010001568.1, on the reverse strand, counting down.
TATTTTTGTGGGATTTTCAAGTAAAGCCTTCTTTTAGGTTCTTCCTGACTCATTGTTTACTTTTGTTATGTGGATAACACATTTTGTGTGTTTAACCATGAATCGGAAGTTGACCAATATTTCTCCCTACTCAATGGTGCTCATCCTGCCCTTAAATTTACTATAGATAAGGAGGTCAATGGTTCATTGCTATTCTTAGATGTTCTTGTTCATAGAACACCTTCCTCTTTTATTACTTCAGTTTATAGGAAGTCTACTTTTATGGGTATCTATACTCAATGGGATTCTTTTTGTCCTAAACAACAAAAGATTAATTTGATTAGGACTTTGACCCATGGGGCATTAATGATTTGTTTGGATAGCACCTTGAAAGGGAAAATTAGTTGTTTAACTAGTATCCTTGTGAATAATGGTTATCCTTTGGACATTGTTCAATTGGTTATTCAGGATAAGACTGCTAGTTTTAATAAAATTAAACCTGTAACAATTAGTAAATGTCTGGTCTATCTTCATTTACTGTGGTTGGGTAGGATTAGTGAGTCCTTTGCCAAGCAGATTTCATCTAGTTCAAGTCTGTCCATCCATTGATATGTAAAGACATTTTCCCCCCACCTTCATATTAATTTTGTTATTTATTATTTTAAATGTAGTTGTGGACTCGACTACATAGGTAGAACGATGCAATGTTTAGCTGTCAGGATTAAACAGCATGTACCTGCTAAAATACTTAACAAAAATTTTTTGTCTAGTGATACCATTCGAAATACATACGGGTTTTCTATAATGGATCACTTGATATATAATCTGACCTGTGCTATGGATTTTAGCATGAACAGGTCGCATTACTGTAAATTTTCTTCTTGCTTCAAATATAGTGGTTGACAAATTGCTTAGAATTCATTGGAACATGAAAATAATCCAAAATGGAATTTTTTTTCTGTTGTAATGTCATGGTCATGCACATGTTAAAGCATGAAAAAACTGTTCTTTCTATAAATATTTTAGAACATAACTACAGTATTCATATAAAATTTACAGTAATTTTTAGAAACACAGTTTTGCGGTTATTTTTTGTTACCACAACTCACACCTCTGAAGAACAATGAAAAGTGAATAATAAAATCATCTGTCAACATTACAGCTCATTTCTTACATCTTTCAATTATAATACATGAAAGATTATCTGTGAGTATGAAGGAATTTTATTAAAAATAAGCAGATAGAATGTTTGCAATTTATTAAATCTGACATGTCTAAAAGAAAATTTGCTGCCTAAATACACACACACACACACACACACACACATACATACATATATATATATATATATATATATATATATAATAATAATAAAATCGACTCTGTACGTATTCAAATATAGGTCTTGGCGATCTTGCGATTTTTTTCGTATATATATATATATATATATATATATATATATATATATATATATGGGAATGGTGGTGTAATGGATTGTGGTTCAGAATCCAGTCAAATTTATCACATTGAATTATGTGCTAATAAGGAAAGGTTTGTATCCATCTCTTCTTCCTACAGCTGTGAGTAAATTGCAGGACAGACTGGGTTCTATAGCTTTGGGTCACAAAGAGTTTATGAGAAGGATAACTCTGAATGTAAAACCTGCAGAAGGTTGTTTGGGGACCTTGTGAAATTTTGTGTACCAGTTTTCTGTATTTGGCTCTTTCAAAAAGTGTGGTTGGTTCTGCACAAGTCTTCACCACTAGAATCAAATGATATCTGTGAGTAGTCTGGTTGTTGGTTCTGAGAACATAGCTGTATGACCTTCATAGATTAAAAATGATGGGAGAGCCCAGTATGTATACACAGTAAGGATAAATACTAAAGCTTAAAGTATAAAATAACTGGATTGTATCAGCCTGATGATTATTACATGAAAGTCTGAATAGTGTATTTTGATATTGTATTAATAATATTATAAGATATGACAAAGTGTAAAAAAGTTTTCTTGTGATGCATTTTGTTCTTTAGGATGGACTTCATTAAAACATGTCACAAGAAAACTTTTCCACTTTGTCATACATTTTCCCCAAGGTTGTTCATAATATATAAAAATATATATTGTTATATCATGCATACATATATAAAATTGGACATTGAGGTCAATACCCAGCAGCAACAGTCACTTTCATGCTTAAACGTAATCAGTGTTAAGGACATTATAAAATTTAATATTAATATTTTATCAAAATGTTTAACCAATCAGTATCTTTTTTTTTAGATTATTTTCTTTAAGTATTATCTTAGCTATAAAAATTGATGTTGCAAAAAAGTATATTTTCATTAATCAAGCATGATATCATAGCTGATTTAATAATTCTTCTTGGTAATTTATGATGAATAAATTTAGCCATTTAAGTCTTTTACAAATAGATAGAATAGTTTGTATTTTGTATGAAGAAAATACAGAATAAGAGAATAATATGCGCTCTTGTGTTTGTGAATAGGCTTTTTAATTATAGTTGCATTTCACCAATTCAAATTTTATTACATTTATTGCATATATATATATATATATATATATATATATATATATATATATGAATTGTAATTAAATTTAGTTTAAATATAGATTGGATTCTGACAGAATGATAGGATAAGGAACAAATAGAAAAGGTTACAAACATTCAACATGTTCTGCCTTTATCAAAGCTTCATTGAAAAATGAAATCTGGAGGAGAAAAGAAAATTCTGGAATTTTTATTTTTGTATTGCTTGTTTTTCATAGTTTAAGCAGACCTCACATGTATCTGTCCTGTCAAGCAGCATTCATATTTATAATTCATGTGTGTATGTGTATCATATCATGGACAAATTAGAATTATGATTCATATAAATACATGAATTATAAATAAAAATGCTGATGATGAAGCTTTAAATTATATCATGTCTTTCTTAAGGCTATTGCAAACTAATCACAACTGACTATGCTGGAACTTGAACTCTGCTCACCAAGTCAATTTTACGCAACCCTATCATATAAATACACTAGCGGTATGGCCCAGCGTTGCTCGGATGTGGTGGGGGCTTTAGAGCTGGTCCATGGTCCTGGAGCTCGGACTCTTTGGACGTTGGCATGAAAGACTAAAAAGCAATAGTGGTTTCCAGTTAAAGCAAAACCGTAGACTGAAAGAAAAATGAATGGATGTAAGTCAAATTTTGATTTTCTGCTATTGATATCAAATAAGTTTTTTTGTCGTAAACTGAATTTTGAAGGCTAAATAAATCCTTTGAGGAAACGGTATCATGGCTGAGACTAAGAACTACAATTATACCTACTTAGAGCCAAACCCGAAGCAAAAACTAAAATAAAAGGGCTAAAAAAAATTTAGACATACAGGCAGATAAACAGACACACACACACACAAACATCTTGCCTTTTATATATATATATATATTATCGATTTTCTGCACTATTGTAAGAACTGTAACTTTGAAACTTCTGAATATCGTTTCTTATGTCTTTGTCGATGAGTGTGCCAAATTTGATTAAAATCGGACCACTCCTTCTATAACCCGATTTTTTCAATTATCGATTTTTGATATTTATCGGGGGTACCTTGACACAAAACCTAGCTAAGAACCATTGCAGACGCTTATAGTACAAGTGTGTAAATGTTCAAGAAAATTGGTTCAGCTGTTTCGGAGTCTATAGGTAACAGACACACACAACTGGAAACTTTTTAGTCATTTGTGCCAGCATCCGAGGGGTCTGGGCTCCGGGACCGTGGATTGGTTTTGGGGCTTTCATTGCGCCCAAGCAACGCTGGGCTATACCGCTAGTTGGTTATAAAACGAACATTTCTTAGCTTCTAATGATAAGCTTAAAATGAAAATTGAGACTAAACTATCGCCCGGTTCACACTCCACCCACGTCTATTGAACAGGTTAAGAGGCTCATCCCTTGTTCCCTGTTTAGAATGTGGTTTCCGGCTTTCTCTTTTCAAATCTTCTTACTTTGTTTTTTTTTTTCAATTGGGGTAGATAGATCTATCTATTGCCGGGTTCACACTCCACCCATGTCTATTGAACAGGTTAAGAGGCTTATTCCTTGTTCCCTGTTTAAGATGTGGTTTCCAGCTTTCTATTTTCCAATCTTTTCACTATTATGTAGCCCCTTGTACATCAGTGGCATTACCACCTTGCTCGGGGTGATACGATTAAAAAAAAAAAAAAATGGAAACGTCAAATTTATAAATGTTTCCTGTTTGTTCCTCATCATATATATAGGATTAATACAAATATAAAATGTGTCACTTAGCTGATATATATATATATATATATTATATATATATATATATATATATATATATATATATATATATATATAAGGATTGCTCTGCTTATAACTTGAGTTTAACACTCACACACTCTTCAGACAACTTGAATGGTTCTGTTCAAGCCATCTGAAGAGTATGTGAATGTGAAACTCAAGTTACAACTAGAACCATCTTTTCATAGGATTTAACTTTAGTAAGCTTTCTTTGCTTGGGTTGGGCAAACTAGACTTTGAGCACTTAACTTTACTGAAAGTGTTCTTTTAGGCCTTTTTTCTCTTTCTTTTTCAGTAATGCTGTTTTTCAAGACTGTGTCAGGATAAGAGTTTTAAGTTTTGAGAAGTTGTCTGTTGGTTCTACCAAGGATTTTGTTTTTTTTTAAGATATATAACTAGCATTTAAATTATTTTTTTCATTCTTATTTTATTACCTATTATGTTTTTTATGGAAGAAGTGATTTGTAGAGATTAAATCATCTTTTAATATATATATATATATATATATTTATATATAACCCCATTTTACCCTGCTATTTAACTGATTGCTGAAAGAGGAAGAGATGGATTTATTCCTTTATTGGGATATTTGTGCAAAAGTAGATGCAATGATTACAATTGTTAATGAAATTGGCACAATGATACTGGCTAATAACCACCATGCTACAACCCCCTCGCTTCCAAAAGAAAAAAACATCTGTACAAGATGATCCAAAGGAGGTGGACAGTAAGAAATCAATTAGTGTCAATTCAAGTGAATGTGCTGGTCAATCAATTAGACCTCTTTGGCCAATCTATTTCTCAGGCAATGTTTTAACAAGGTACTCACAGACTGGTCTTGAATAATGTGGAGGAGCTTCATCTTGTTGGAACCAATGCACAAACTTATTCCACCTACTGTCTACCTACATTTAGATCACCCTGTTAAAGTCTTAAAGTTTTATAGTAATAAACTGTAATGATGTTTAGTGCCAAAATTACTTTTTTTCAGTAGTTTACTAATAGAAAAGCATTTTAGGTAAGCAGATTTTTGTCTTAAAGTGCTTGATATCAAGGTAAGAATGGAGCCTTAATAGAATTAATTTTGAGAAGTTTGTCACTTAGCTGTGCAGTATTATTTCAGTCATGCAGACTTCAAAGTTTTGTGAAGGCATTGTGAGCAACAATAACTTTGGATTTTCATCAACAAAATGCCTGCTACAACAGAGTGATCTTATTATACTTGAAAACGATCTAATAAATATAATAAACAAATTAGAAATAAAAAAAAAACAAATTCCAAGATCAATTAGAAAATGATTAAAAAACTATATATACAAGCCAATAAATCTAGAACCATCTACAAAATGGATATCAACAACTATAAAAAAAATAGTTGCAAAAGAAATCACCAAGTTCTATAAAACTACCAGCAATGATATAGAAAACAATAAAAAAAAAGGAAGCAAAAACTGAATCAAGCAAAAGTAAAACCATTCATCAACATAAAAGGTTATAAGAATCATTTCTTAAACAAACCAGCATGAAGATTAATAAACCCTACAAAAACTAATGTTGAAAAAATAAATAAGAGAAAATATGCTCAAAACTAAGGTGTATCTAAATCTGAACTTATTTATAAATGGAACTTTGTGTGTGTGTGTGTCCATTACCTATAGACTCCAAAACGACTGAACCGATTTTCTTGTACTATAAACATCTGTGCATGTTCTTAGCTAGGTTTTGTGTCGAGGTACTCCTGATAAATATCAAAAATCAATAATAAAAATTCGGATTATAGAAGGAGTGGTCTGATTTTAATCAAATTTGATATGCTCATAGACAAAGACATAAGAAACGATATTCAGAAGTTTCAAGGTTGTAGTTCTTACAATAATGCAGAAAATCAATGATATATATATATATATATATATATATATATATATATATATATATATAAAAGGAAAGATGTTTGTGTGTGTGTGTGTGTGTGTGTGTCTGTTTATCTGCCTGTATTTCTGTATTTTTTCAGCCCTTTTATTTTAGTTTTTGTTTCGGGTTTAGCTCTAAGTAGGTATAATTGTAGTTCTTAGTCTCAGCCATGATACCATTTACTCAGAGGACTTATTTAGCCTTCAAAATTCAGTTTACGACAAAAAAACTTATTTGATATTGATACCAGGAAATCAAAATTTGACTTACATCCATTCATTTTTCTTTCAGTCTACGGTTTTGCTTTAACTGGAAACAACTATTGCTTTTTAGTCTTTCATGCCAACGTCCAAAGAGTCTGAGCTCCAGGACCATGGATTAGTTTTAACGCTTTCATTACACCCGAGCAGCACCGGGCCATACTGCTAGTACTAAAAATAAACCAATGGAAAAGCACAAAAAATAAACCAATGGAAAAGCACAAAAAATAAACCAATGGAAAAGCACAAAGAAATAAACTAATGGAAAAGCACAAAAAACAATCAATTGACAAAGGGAAATGTTCATTTGTACAAGTGGACATAAAAGACTTTTACTCATTCATCAACGAACATACATTGAATAATGCACTAAATCTGGCAAAACAATATATAAACATCTCAAACAAAAACCTAGATATCATCAAACACTGTAGAAAGTCTATACTATACCACAATAACAAAATATATTTGAAAAAGCGCAATAATACCAGTAACATTTACAACTTTGATGTAACAGTTGGCAGCTACAATGACATAGAAATATGTAAACTCATAGGCATACATGTCATCAACAAATTAACAAACATTATCAACAAAATAATATAGGTTTGTACAAGTACAATAGACTAATAATCTTAAGAAAACTGCAATGGTAGAACCACAGGAAAAAAAAGAAAGCAAATGATAAAAATTTCAATGCACTAGGATTCATAATAGACATAAAATCAAATCTAAAAATAGTAAATTTTTTAAACATAACATTCAACTTCATATATATATCAACAAAAATTCCATCATCCAATTTATTCAAATGCATACCTATATCCATGAACAAATGAATATCAATGAACTCTAGCAACATAGAAATATTCAATGAAAACAAACAAATCAGCATTAAAAACAGCAGATATTCAAAGAAGTTTGAATACACAAACAAAAACAAACCAAACAAAAACAACAGAATAGAAGCCACAGAAATAACCTTCAAAGAAAGTTTTAACAATCACAAAAGAGCATTCAAAACAGAAAGATACAGAAACAACATAACACTATCAAAATACATATGGACCAAAAAAGAAAATACCATCACCACTAAAATTAAATGGGAAATCATAAAAAGTGTACTCCTACACAATAGCAATAGCAGAAATGGCAAACTATGTTTGGAGGAAAAATTAACAATAATCACCTTTTAAAAACTGTTAAACAAGAAAAATGAAATAATGGGAAATGTAAATAAAGACTTACTTTGCTACATAAATACGAAAACAGAGACAAATAAACATAACACAAAAAGCACCCCAAAACTATCAACAAATAGAAAATATAAACCCTCAATCATGACCAAGAAAAAAAGAACAGATGACAAAGAAAGAAAGCAGAAAAAAGGAACAACCAGATAATACAACAATCATCAAATGGAAAAAGTCACACACCAAGCCCACAAAAGAATACACATACAAAAACAAAAAACAATCAGCATGCACACACACACATGAACTCAAACTTAGTCATGACCTAAAAAAATTTAAGCAGGCATATATACTGACACAGTAAAAAGAAAAGGTCAATCCAACACAGTAAAAAGGGGTCAGCCCAAAATGGTAAAGAAAGGTAAACTCAGTATAGAGCAATTAAGCATGTATATACTTAAGCATACTTAAAAGGGGTTAACACAATAAAAAGCAATTAACCACTAACAAATCTTATACTAACTTAAGAAACAACATTTATCAAGCAAAAAGATCACTCACTCAGACACATAGATATCAAATAAACAACTAACATATTTAATTTATTTTTTTGAACATTATTTTTTATTGATACTCATATTTGAGTAGATCTTCTGTTTTTAATTAAACAGTATATTCATATATATATATATATATATTTCTACTGGCCTGATTATTTATGAGAAATTTTTGTTATGAAAATGTGTGTCACTTGGCAGGATTTTAACCTGTAACCCCTAATAAATATCTACTCAAAAATGAGTATTGATTAAAAATAATGTTCAAACAAATAAATTAAACATATATATATATATTTATTATTGTTATTATTCTTTTGCACGCAATGTTCTTTTAGAATGTGGGTGATCCTGGCTCCCCCACAACAATTCTTTGTAGCTAAGTTTCTTTTTTTGCTCGTTTTGCCTGAGTTTTTGTTTCTCAGTCATGTACAATCTTAAAAAATTTAAATGCAACATCAATTAACCTCCTCTGTCTTCCTGAATCCTGCTTATTTATTGTCCTTTTCCTCACTCTTCACTAAAATCTTCTTATTCTCTTTCATTCCCTTGTGTTCTAGAGGTATTATTGCCTTGCTGGGGTGAAATGTTTAAAAAAAAAATTAAAATTTGAAGATTGTAGTTGACAGGAAAACAGAAAGCCAGACGAGAGTTGCACAACTCAGAAGTGCTAGAGAAGAAACTGTTGACTTAGAGCTTATGGTTACAATTAACAGTTTCAACAGTGAAATTAGGAAACCAAACTGCCAGTCTAGTATTGTGCTTAAATTTTTTAATTCAAAGTACCAAAGAGAAAAACTCATCAGAACAATTACCATGAAAATACTTACAGAGAAAGCACAGGCAAGCTATCTTATGGCAGTAGGAAGGTAACTGAAGCTGAGACGCCAGGTCAGGACCAATAACATTGACGATTCTTTGTTTTGATTTTGTTAAAAATCTCTAAATTTATAGCATGAGCACTAAACCAGTTGTGACAGCACTATTTGATCCACAGATGAATGGCAGGTTTATAAATGTCCAATATAGATTCTGGTCAAAAAAAAAAGGAAAAAGCTGTTTAGCACAACATAGGGAACAGACTTTCCTAGCAGCAGATTTGGGAATTGATTTAAAATGATTATTTTGTTTTATGACAGTGGAAAATGTGAGACCAAGAAGGCACAGTAATTTGTTCTCTCAGAGGTTAGCATCAGCCATCTTGATGGAAAAGAAAAAGGTTCTTTAAGTTGATTAATAGCGAGCGTTATTTTTTCTTTGGAGATGCTAAAATTAACAAGTCACTTCTTCTCTTGATTAACATCAAATTGTAATTCTTTTTCGAGATCAGCTGCCAATTTGATTTTACCGAACCAAGCAGACTCACTATTAAGGCATAAGATAAAGTAAATAGTTGTGCCATCAGCATAGATACCGAGTTGAGAACTGATGACATTTGAAAAGTCGTTAATGAAAAGAAGGTACAAGAATATAGCTCTGAGGGACACCTGCACTGCTGTTTCCCTCTGCACCTCTTGTCTTCAGTACGTCCTGTTAAGTGTTAGATTCTCCACATCTTCTTTCTTCATTATATGTTCCAGAAAGTTAATTTGTCTTTTTCTGATTGTAAGTATCAGTTTCTTTGTAGTTGCTATTTTCCTTAAAACTTCCTCATTACTCACATATTCTGTCTATAGTATTCACCAGGATAGATTGTTCTGTTTTTTTTTTGTTTTTTTTTTATCCATGGACTTGTCTTAAAGTATTGTAAGTTCAACACCTGGCCACAGCAAAGGTGAACTAAAATTTAGTTGAGTTAAAAGTGTAATATAGCAATCTGGCCCCACCCGAGGAAGGTTGATGCAAGCGATGGTGTTTCCCGTCGGTGAAGGGGTCGGCGAACGACAAGACAGGTGTTTGAGAAATACATCCTGTCAGGGCCTGGAGCGGATGTCGTTTGACCTTATTTCCGACAGCGGCGGAAATGACTACGGAGGCAAACAGAACAGGTGTCTCTTGGAATTACGTGGCGTTGCGTGGGCGAGGCAAAACCGGAAGGAAAGTCCCGGTTCTAGAAGACTATAAAAAGACCTCGACACACGGATTCGCCAGCAGAGAACGGCCAGTGGAAGCAGAGAGACACCTCAGTCAAGACTACACTCCCGTCGACCCATTCTATGTGCGCTCTCACTCTTCCATTCTCTATTCCACACGGGTTCGTCGTCAAGAATAAAAATATAACCTTATATTTTTATATATGCGTGTTCTCGTTATTTTGTCGTCGTACGGCGATATATAACATACGCAAATTGGTGCCTAGTGACTTGCTGTTTTAAGACAACAACAACAACAAAACAGATAGATGCGAACTTGGTTACCACGGCGACAATTGAAATTCAACGGAATTAAAACTACCAGATAGAAGACGAAAATAGAAAGCAACCGGACGACCATAGACGACATCAACGAAAGGTAGGTGACTTTTGATTCGATCTTGTGTGTGTTCTGCTCTTGTTCATAAGTTTATAATAAGTCTAATTAAAAAAAAAAAAAAATGGAACAGCATACTTTTGCCGATTTTGTTCAAGGTCTGACCCTAGAATTGAGAAATGTGGCTTGTTCGGTGTCGAACACTTTAAGGGGAGAATCTTTTTTAAAGAATATACAGCCATTAGCGTGCAAAGAAGATGGTGGTTGTAGTGCTTGGTTGGAGGATATGGAGAGGTATTTTAAAGTTGTGCGCGTGGCAGAAGAAGACAAGTGTCAGGCAGCTCTTCTCACAACAAGGTGAACTGTTGGACACTATGTATATAGACTAATCTCTAATAACCCACAACTCACATGGAAGGAGTTCAAAACTTCTTTAAAGGAATACTACGGATTGGTTTTAGACCCCGACGCACGGTTAGTTGAATTAGTGAACATTAATCAGGGTAGAACAGAGGGGGAGCAGGACTACATGCAGAGAGTAGTACGCCTAGCGGAGAGCGCATATGTTGGGGTTGACGAGAGGAATGAAGTTGTGATAAAACAAGTTCTAGGATTTTTCATAAAAGGTCTAAGGGATCGGGACATAAAGATGGCAGTTATGAAGGGTGAGCCACAAACACTAGAGGCTGCCTATCAGAAAGCGTTATCTGAGTTGAGATGGAAAATTCGACTCGATGCAAACTCTGAATACGAAGAGGAGCCTATGGAAATTTGCCACTCTCGGAGACGGGTACCGATAGAAGCCGTAAGCCCCGCTAAATCTAATAATAATAATAATAATAGGAATAAGAACAATAGAAAAGGTGGTACTAGGGGAACTGAATACAAGACTCGCGAGCGGGAGAGGAACGAGAGCGTTGTTAGGTGTTGGAATTGTGGGAAAGAAGGCCACATAGCGAAATTTTGTAGACGCGCCCCGGGAAACGGCAGAGGTCCGTTCGTGCGACGCCCAACGAACGGAACAAGACGGTACCAACGCACATAGTTGGTAATATGGGCGCGCCAAATTCCATCTTTATTAGAATAGAACGTAGACCTTATAGGGCATTGGTAGATACGGGAGCAGAGGTATCGGTTATAAGCTGTAGGGTATTTAAAAAATTGCGACTGGGACTTGAACTGCAAAAGAGGGACATTAAACTTCGAACTGCGAATGGATCCCCGTTATACGTTGAAGGCCTTTGTCGTCTACAGGTCCAGATAGGAAGTAAGTCCATACCCCCATGATTTTTTAGTCGTGAAAAATCTCAATAGAAACGTTATACTTGGCCGAGATTGGCTGATGCAGAACGGGGTGAGAATGTATTTCGATTTGGGGGCATTGAAGATTGGTGAAGAATACGTGGCATTAGAGGAGGATGTTCATATTTCCTCTATTGTTAGGTTAGCTCAAAAAGTAACATTAAGACCTCAACACCTGCATGCTTGTCTGGGATTAACCAGGCTGAGAAATGGACGTGGCAAAGAATATGAAATCGAACAGCTGAGTAGTGGATATGTTAGCAACTTATGTGGTATATCAGTAGCCAACGCAGTTGTAAAAATGCCAAAGTCTCGTAAGTTTCAGTTGCTGATAATGAATAACACTAACCAGACAATCACTTTGAGACGGGGGTGTCCGCTGGCTAAATTGGAAAGGGAGATTCAGGAACGCAGTAGTCCAATGCAAAACGTACCCAGGTGCTGACTGCGGAAGCGACCACGTCCCAGTCATCTGCAAACTAAAAGTGAAACTCCGAAGACTGAAGAAACCCAGCATAACACCAAGACTGCAATACGACACACTAGAGGATGATCTCACCCTGCAGAAAGAATATAATAACAGCGTAAAAAAGAAATATGAAGAACAAATTGGAAAAGGATACTCAAAATGGGAGTCACTAAAAGAAGCAATGGTGACCTCAGCGAACAACATAGCCCCAAAGGAAATCAGACGAAGAAGAAAAAATGAGTGGATGACCGAAGAGATCCTCCACATGATGCAAAGGAGACAAAAAATAACGCCAAGACACGGAACAGAGTACAAAAAACTTCACAGGGAGATAAGGAACAAATGCAGACAAGCCAAAGAGGAATGGCTCAACAACAAATGTGCAGAAGTAGAGAGACTGAGCAGGAACAACAAAGCAGAAATGCATAAAGAGATAAGAGAACTGACAGGACAAAAAACCTGTTCCCCAACAGGATGCATAAAATCCAAGGAAGGGACAATCATAGTAGAGAAAGAGGAAATACTCCAGCGATGGGAAGAATACATAAAGGATCTCTTTGGCGACAAGAGAGAACAACCGAGAATACACAAGGAGATGGATGGACCGGAAATACTAAAATCCGAAGTGGAAGCGGCAATGGCCAAAATGAACAGAAATAAAGCACTTGGCCCAGATGGCATAGTGATAGAGCTGCTGACAGCCTTAGAAGAGTATGGCATAGAAAAGATTACCGACATAATAAACGAAATTTATAGCAGCGGAATAATACCAGACGACCTATGCAAGTCGATATTTATAGCACTGCCGAAGAAACCAGGTGCAAACGAGTGTGAACTACACAGAACTATCAGCTTAATGAGTCACATTACAAAACTGATTGTCAGAATCCTGATGAATAGAGCGAGAAGCAGAATCAGGCCAGAGATAGGACAGGAACAGTGCGGGTTCGTCAAAGACACTGGAACAAGGAACGCCATATTCATGATTAGGATGCTCTCTGAAAGGGCATTACAAATGAAGAAAGACTTGTACCTATGCTTCATTGATTACGCGAAAGCATTCGACAAAATACGACACAAAGAACTGATGGAAATGATAGGAAACCTCGACATTTTCGGCAAAGATATAAGAATAATCAAGAATCTCTACTGGCAGCAAACGGCCTGCATACGGACAGGTAACGACCTCAGTAGATACACAAAGATAGAAAAAGGCGTAAGACAAGGCTGTGTCTTTTCACCGGATTTGTTCAACCTATACAGCGAGAATATTTTGAGGACCCTAAATGACACACCAGGATTTATTATTGGAGGCCACAACCTGAACAACATAAGATACGCGGACGATACAGTACTGATTGCGGACACGGAAAGGAAACTGCAAGATCTCATACAGAAAGTAGCAGTGGAGAGTGACAAGATGGGACTACAAATAAACTTTAAGAAACTGAGTGCATGGTCAACAGCAAAAGATACAACCCAAAATGCCAAATACAGGTGGGGGATAACAGAATCAAACAAGTCCAAGAATTTAAATACCTAGGAAGTGTTCTAACAGGAGATGGAAAGTGCGACACGGAGATCCGAAGGCGAATTGGCATGGCAAAGGACGCGTTCCAGAAGATGAGCAAAATACTAACACACAGGAAGATCTCAATAGAAACGAAGAAAAGAGTGCTAGACTGCTACGTGATGTCAGTTCTTCAGTACGGCTGTGAATGCTGGACAATATCATCGAAAATGAGGACAAAACTTGAAGCGGCCGAAATGTGGTTCTACAGAAGGATGCTACGGATATCGTGGACTGAGCATACAAGCAACGACGAAGTGTTAGAAAGAATGGCAACAAAAAGGAAATTGATGCTGAGCATCAGGAAGAGACAACTGAAGTTCCTGGGACATGCAATGAGGAAGGAGGGCCTGGAGAACCTGATACTGACTGGTCAGATAGAAGGAAGGAGAGACAGAGGAAGGCAGCGGATAACATATTTGCAGGGCCTGATCAGGTGGATGATGGAACGGGGGTTGCCAGGAGCAACAGGAGCAAACATACTAAGAGCCACAAGGGATAGGGAGACGTGGAGATCCATGATCGCCTACGTCCTGAAGGGACAGGGCACATAGAAGAAGAAGAAGAAGAAGGTGATATTACTGAAATTACTATGCCCGATAAACAAAATAATAAAAGTCCTGATGTAGATTTGGAACAGGTACATGTACCGGAGGAATTCAAGCCTGAAATTAACAAATTGCTAAAAAGAAATAGGGACATGTTCGTTAGTGACGACAAAAACCTGGGCAGAACCGATACTGTGGAGATGCGTATCGATACTGGAACGCATGAGCCCATAAGAAAACGCCCATATCGCACACCCCTCAAACAAAGAAAGAAAATGGATTCAGCAATCGACGAAATGATGCAGGCAGGTGTAATTGAGAGATCCAATAGCCCGTGGGGTTTTCCAGTAGTTTTAGTAGAGAAGAAAGACGGTGGTAAGAGATTTTGTGTAGACTTTAGAGCACTTAATAAGATTACAAAGAAATATGCTCGACCTCTTCCTGTCATCGATGATATACTGGCATCACTTGGTTCGGCAAGGTACTTTTCGAAGCTTGATTTAAAATCAGGGTACTGGCAAGTTAAGCTTCATGATGATGACAAAGAAAAAAGTGCATTCACCTGCCACAAGGGTCTGTTTCATTTTAATGTTATGCCATTTGGACTTGCAAACGCACCCGGCATCTTCCAGGAATTAATGTCAGTTGTTTTACAGGGACAGGAAGATTTTGCTCTGGCATATTTAGATGATATTCTGATATTTTCAAATACGGTGGAAGATCATTTAAGACATATAGACACAGTCTTGAGTAGTCTACGTAAGCACAACCTTAGACTGAAGCCAGCTAAGTGTGAGTTCTTTAAGAAAGAGACCCAATACCTGGGGTTCAAGATAAGTGAAGAGGGAATACAACCAGACCTCAATAAAGTCAAGGCTATAAAGTCAGTTTCTACTCCAACCACTGTTAGGCAAGTAAGAGCTTTTATTGGGATGACCTCATACTATCGCCGCTTTATTAGAAATTTCTCTGATATAGCCGAACCGCTGGTCAATTTGACAAGGAAATATGCACGATTCCAATGGGACGATGCTTGCCAAACCGCTTTCGATACACTAAAAACGAAACTCGCGGAGATGGTAACACTAGCCTATCCCAACCCAAATAAGGCGTATAGGTTATATACTGACGCATCCGATCAATCGATTGGCGCATGCCTATCCCAGGTGGTGTACGATAAGGAAAATAGGAAGGATGTAGAAAAACCAATTTATTTATTGTCCCATAAATTAAGTGACACACAAACGAGGTGGTCAACTATAGAGAAAGAGGCTTATGATAAATGCTCTTCAAAAACTGAATCACTACCTGCATGGCGCAACATTCACAATATACACTGATCATAGGCCCCTGGAGCACTTACTTAACTCGCCCATACAAAATAAGACGATACAGACTTGGGCTCTGAGCATGTCTGGCTACAATTGCAGCATACAGTATCTTAAGGGTAAGGATAATGTTTGCGCGGATCTCTTATCACGCGCTGTTGATGTGAACGAAGACCATATTGCTTCTCCAGTAGATATAGATGATAGAAATTACTTGATTAGTGTTATAAACTCCAACCTAATGGAGCCGGAAGAATTAGCATCCCATAAAAATGTCGGAAATTCATCAGAGGCACCCGAACGGCCCACATTGAAAGGAATAGACATAATCAGGGAGCAAGAATCAGACAAAAACATCTTAGACCTGAAGATTAGATTACGAAATGGTAGGGCTACCAAAGCAGAACAGAAGAGATATATAGTAATGGATGAGGTGGTGTACTATTTGTCTCAACCTGATGATGAACCCCTCATCAGGCTGTATGTACCATCTCACCTTAGAAAAAGGGTGCTAGTTCAATACCATGATGACAGTGGCCATATGGGGGTGGATAAGACATTCCACTCAATAAAACAAAAGTATTTCTGGCCTTGTTTACTTAGAGAAATAAATGATTTCGTAGGTAAATGTATCCCGTGTCAGACAAGAAACCTAAAGAGGCAGCAACCCCACATACAGGAATGTGACTTCCCTCCTTTTCCTTTCGCAAAGGTTGCTTTAGATGTCTCAGGACCCTACCCAAAGACCCATTCAGGTAACCAATACATAGTTACATTCATAGATATGTACAGTGGTTGGCCGGAGGCATTTGCGGTTCCTAACAAGAAGGCAGAAACAGTGGTGCATCTCTTAGTTGACGAAATCTTCCCCAGATTTGGGACACCACTTCAGCTTTTAACTGATAATGGGCCAGAAAATGTCAACAGGGTAATGAAAAAGACATTAGAAGACCTAAATGTACACCATGTGACAACTTCTTTTTATCACCCCCAGAGCAACGGTAAGGTTGAGAGGTTTCACAGAACAATGCATGATGTTCTAGCAAAAAAAATCGGCAACAACGAACAGTCGTGGGATATTTACATTAACCAAATGTTGGCGGCTATCCGGTTTCATGTGAGCGAAACCACTAAGTTTTCACCGTATTACTTGCTCTACAACAGGGATGTTATTTTGCCCTTGGACAATATACTGAGGCCTCGTCGCATATATTATGGTGATGAGCATCACCAAATTGCACTACAGGAAATGCATCGTAGCTTCACTTTAGTTAGGAATAATATAAGAAAAGCGAGGAGAGCCGCGATAGATAAGTCGCGTGGTAAGACGAAAAATACAACTTTTGAGGTTGGTGATTTGGTGTACTATAAGAATCACCAAAAGAAAAGGAAGTTAGATGTGCGCTGGCGGCCATATTATGTGATCGTTGAAAAGACTGGCCCGGTCTCTTATAGAATTAGAGATCAGTTAACCGGCTCAGTCATTAAGACGCATGCTGAGCATCTTCGGGCAGCGTCCATTGATGAATGGAAAATCCCTACTTCCGATAGGCCGTTACGAAAGATTGTATTGGCTGCTCCAGTAGAATCCAGTGATTCGGATGACGAATCCGGAGCGGAACAGACCGACTTTCCAGTGCACAAAAATCGACACCAACGTGTGGAATCAGACGATGAGTCTGATGTTCCATTAATGGAGCGTCGCATCATGACGCGACGTAAAATGGCGAATAAAAACGTGTCAACTATTGATAATGATGATAGAATCGGTGGTATAAATAATGTTTCATCCACGTTCGAGGATGATTGCTCAAAGTGTGAAACGACTGGATCTACTCATGTAGATCAGGGTTTTTCTAGGGAATCACCTAGCAGCGAAGATGTCCAAATGAGGCAAACGTCTGTTGGGGCAAAAAGCACGGATAGACCTGCAGATTCCACAGTTGATCGGAACAAAAAGAAAGAACAACTGAAAAGTCTTGTAGACTTATTGGCTGATATGCTATAGGATTGGGAAAGAAAGCAGTGGGAGGATTAACGATAGTTTAAGTGAAATAGTTAGGTCACCTTCCTTATAGCAAAACATGCGGAAGATACAAACTAATGAATTAAGAGTCACGGGTCCATTTTTTTTTAGACTAAATTAAGATAGATGAAACCTCTAATCCTCCACAAGTAAATTGCATGCGGATTAACGTTGGAATCAGGGTAATTTTCTTCGTTTTCTATTGAACATTTCTCGGTCAGACTATGAATGATATGTACTGCAGATAATGGCAGTTTTTCTGTGTTCAAACATAGTATGTTTGAAATTAAATTAAATTAAATGAAGTTACATGTGTAACAATAAACTCGAGCGGAAACACGCATGGTGTTGGTCAAAGGTCATTTACTCGATGTCAGTTTAGAAACTGGGGCGCGGTTACCGCCTATGATCATATGGTCGTGCATCGAGGCGTCTACGCGTATGGACAGAGTCGAGAAAGGAAACGAACATTGAAAGTTACAGAAACTTAAAAAAGAAAAGAGAGAAAAAAAAAAAAAGAACATTATGAAAATTCCACAATGGACACGAACATTGTTGGGTTGCCGATGTAGGCTCCCCTATATATTTTTTTTTTTTTGTTTTGTTGTTTCGGCGTGCACATGTTTTGTACAATTGTCGGGCTTGTGTGGCATGGGGGTGTGTGAGGGTGTTGCGCTTAAAATGTTCTTAGGTGAACATTTTGGAAAATGGGAGGGCGAGGAGTGTAATATAGCAATCTGGCCCCACCCGAGGAAGGTTGATGCAAGCGATGGTGTTTCCCGTCGGTGAAGGGGTCGGCGAATGACAAGACAGGTGTTTGAGAAATACATCCTGTCAGGGCCTGGAGCGGATGTCGTTTGACCTTATTTCCGACAGCGGCGGAAATGACTACTGAGGCAAACAGAACAGGTGTCTCTTGGAATTACGTGGGCGTTGCGTGGGCGAGGCAAAACCGGAAGGAAAGTCCCGGTTCTAGAAGACTATAAAAAGACCTTGACACACGGATTCGCCAGCAGAGAACGGCCAGTGGAAGCAGAGAGACACCTCAGTCAAGACTACACTCCCGTCGACCCATTCTATGTGCCCTCTCACTCTTCCATTCTCTATTCCACACAGGTTCGTCGTCAAGAATAAAAATATAACCTTATATTTTTATATATGCGTGTTCTCGTTATTTTGTCGTCGTACGGCGATATATAACAAAAGGAGATAACTGATATTGAGACATCTGAAAGAGGTGTGACTTGTAGAACTAGAACAGTCTATCCTGGTGAACAAAATCAAGGGTTCAGTTTGAAAATCTAATCACCTGAAGAGGGTCAGCGCATACAATAGCTGAAATGTCATGAACATGGCATCAAAGATGAGAACAACAGTCTTAGTAATGTAAATAGTATGAGATGTCAGTTTTTCACTTAGTTGCTATGGAAGTATTTTATAGACTGTGGGATCTTCTTCCCACTATCACCATTGGATGTGACAACATTTAGAACATATATAATGTACCTATATAAACATTAAATACATTATGTGTTTTAGAAGCTGAAAAAGTTTACATTTTTTAAATATATAAAATGTTAGATAAACAAAAAATCATTAGAAAGCAAGACAGATTATGAAATAGTACATAAATAAACAAACTCAAATATTGAAAAGCTTGTTAATTTTAGAAAAAAATAACAGAAACAAAAAATGAAAATATAAATTGGGATTTAAACCTAAAATACTTGGAAATTAGGAAGTCATTGCTTAACATACAATAAAATAATTTATACTGCCTTTTTGAAAGTACTAACACCTAATATATATATATAGTTCGATATTATGAAATCAGAAATTGTGTTTTTATTAAATGATACAATAATTATCTGGATGAGTTAAATGATGAAATAGCACCAATAAATAAGAAAGAAAATTTCTTTTTCATAACATCATACTTATTTCCATGATTCTTATCTAAATAGAATTATGAAAAGAAAGATAAAAATTTATTTCTTTTTTTCTTATCCAAAATGAATTAAAATTGTGAAGGTGTTATGTTTTGCATTTCTTTGTGCATAGTGGTAATTGTAGCACAGCTCTCCGTGTTCTTTGTGTTTTCTCCTTCTTACCTATCTAGTTATTCTCTATTTCTACTTGCCTATTAACTTGCATACGATACTACAGAAGGTTTTATTTTAAATGAAACCAAGTTATATATAAATGTCAACTGAATTCTGGGTAATTGAATTATGTGTTGATTTTGTTTAATTTTCCCGAAAAAAAGAAAATGAAGCCCAATTATTTGAAAGGCATTTCTTAGAGCATTGCATTTGTTGATTGCAAATCCATCAACTCATAAATAAGGTTTTCTGTTTTCTTCTTCTGCAGTCTCATCTGTCAATTCTATGAGTTTTAAAACATCATCATCAAACGTCATTCCAGCAAAAACAAATGGGCACTGAATGACGATTATTCCAGTTCCTTCAAAATACCCAGCTGCTTTTTTTCCACAAAACAAAAATAAAGAAGGAGTTGACTTTAGTTCTGCCATTTATGGAAGTTTCTTTTCCTTGTACTTCTAAAATTGTGTGTTTGGTTAGTCTAGAATTGTCTTTTGGTTGGATGGGCACTCTGTGTTGATATATCTGTTTTATATATTTGACGTAACTTTTGTTTGATCTCTCAAGAATACAGCTGTAATGTTTCTTTGTCTCTTGTTAAGTGTGATGAGGAAACCAGTCAGAATATGTTGAGTGGCTTTCCATGTTGACCGTTATATATCAGGATTAGTGATTAAGAGATTAAAAGCAGTCATACTCTTTCTCTGACTAATACACTCTTATATGCAAGATATGAAGAAAAGCAAGCATCATTCAAATCTTCTTATGTCATATTTGATTTGGATCCTGGCATTGTGTAGAAGCACACATATTTTGAGACATAACTGGAAAGGTTTTTATCTTGATTACTATTAAGCACAAGTTAAATGTAGATGTAGTAGAGCATCACTTCTATATTTGTTACTAAAGTCTTTTCTTGTTGGTAATATAGTTTTGACATTGTAGGCTATCTCAAATGTTGTCACTTTTGGTCATTCATACTTCACTTGTTCCATGAGCATCACTAAAATTTTATTCAGTTTAGAAATAAAAATATTAAATATATTTCACAAGGAAAAACTTGATGAGACACAACAAACAGACATTGGAAGATACACAACTTAATAAATTAAAAAATGAACATGACACCCAGAAGCATGTGAATATATGTCACTTGAAAACCACCAAAGTCACGTAATACATACAATTCTATCAACTAATGAAAAAAATTCTTTGATAATGGCTTGTGATAAATGAAAACTTTCTGAAGATACTGGACTACTTATGTTCAAATTCTCCCTGGAAAGAAATGGTCTGTACTTGTCTGAGGTTTGTGCAAGAAGAAAGAAAAAAAGAAGAAAACAAAAAGGTAAAAATCAGAACAGGTGAAATATGGGTTCTTTTGAAACCAGTAATTGGTTTCACTGCCAGACCAGTATTTTTCTTCTTCAGCATGACACTCAAATGCTACAAATCTCTCTTTTTCATGTCTGTCTATGTTTTACTTCTTAAATTCTTACTTCTTGCATAGTTTCCTCCACACCAGTTAAAAGTACCTCCACCAACCAACAAATTTGTAGCCTTTAAAATAAAAATATGCATAGGTATGTCTTGCTTGTTAAATCTGACATGACAGTCCGTGCATATATCTTTTCTTCTAAAATGCAAATAATGGGCTAAACATGCAAAACGTTGTGATCCTGGTTGGTGCATTGAATGTTCATCACAGAACTATAGAAAAATTAAAAACTAAATAAAAAAAACTTAAATAACTTTTGTTCTTCAACCAAACATATCTATCTATGATAAAAATATATTTTTAAGGTATGCCATATTCATGTGTAAAATGTGCACTATCAGAGATAGTGTGTATGTAAATATGAAAGTGTACATTGAGGTTTAACACCAAGTAGAGACAATCTGTTTCCTACTTCAACAATGGTCTGAAGATTGAAAGCATGAAACAGATTGTTGCCATTTAGTGCTAACCTCAGTGTCCACTGATATATATATATATATATATATATAGCAATCTGTGAGTCTGTGTGTGACTTCCCTATGCATGCCTACATTTTTTAAGCTGTGGCATTCAAACTTTCTAAGAACACATATCTACAGGGAAGCCAGGTCAACACATACTTTTTGAGTTTTTAAAATTCAGCAAGTTTCCCTTTCACACTTTTTGGCCAATGGAACCAATTGTCTACATTTGCTCTGTAAAACATCTAAAATCTAAGATGCTTGCTAAATTACATCACAGAAATAAAATCACATGTGTCAAACGCAACTAAAATATTTTTTATAAAAAAAAAGAGCTTTTATATTTCATTTTTGTTCTGATGTTTTAAAAATTCATTTGGTTAACAAAAGAATGTGAATATTTTTCCCCGTAATTTTGAAACAAAAGAAATTTTTTAAAAAAAGTGTTTTTTCAAACAAAAACAAAATATGTAAAAAAAAGTGCCAATGGTTTATTTAATTATTTAAGTCTTTTTTTTCAGATTTAATATTTCATACTTCTGAAAATAAAATTAAAACAAAAATAAAGCTTTTTTTTCACTAAATATTTCATGCAGAAAATTAAATGTCTGTAATTCGTGTGGCATTAATGTAACTTTTTCCTCTAAAATTAAATGTCTACATTTTTAAATATTCTTTGAAAATTTCTAAACTGAGAGCATAATAGTTTTTATATTTCTAATTTCAGTAAAACAAAGATAATTTTTATTTTTATTTTAAATTCATTTCGTCAACAAAAAGTGTAAATATTTTCCCCCGTAATTTTGAAACTAAAACAAATGCAATGTTGTTTACAATGTCACACAAAACATTGAATCTTTTTAGCAAATTTATTTCATTTTTGACTACGAGGCCCAAGTCAATGCTTGCGAAGCTATCTTCAATACTCGAGAAGGAGGTTCTACTGGATATTTGTTGTTATTATTATTTGTTATTGTTGCTATCTACTCCTCTCATTGGCAACTTCTCCTACTACTAAAGCAGGTGGTGTAGTTCCCCACACGTTTCTGTAATAACATTAACAGACACGATTCACTACTCGATCTATGCTTTACCTCCATCCCTGACTCTTGCAATGTCGATCAACTCTGCCCTCTTGGAAACTCTGACCATACATTAGTTTCTGTCAATATCTCCTTCCCCCTCCACCCCACCCAAGAACCTCAGACCAGCAGAATATCTTACTGCTACCAAAGAGCCGATTGGGACTTGTTCCACGATTTCCTGAGTGACATCCCTTGGAATAAAGTATTTAGCCTTCCTGTTGAAGACTGCGCTGCTGAGGTCTCCTCTTGGGTTAAGGCTGTCATCGATGCATTTATCCCTGCCAGAAAGTTGAGACTTAAGTCCCACTCATCCCCCTGGTTCTCCCCTGCCTGCTCAGCTGCCATTGCCCACCGAAATCACTTCTTTTGGCTTTACTGGAGTCACGCGTCAGATTGTAATAGGCGCCTTTTTGCCTCGGCTCGCAATGAATGCAAGAAGGTACTTAATGGAGCTAAGCTGATGTTTGCAGTCAGAATGAAGCAGCGCATAGCATCCCATAAGTTCAGCTCCAAAGACTACTGGAGGCTCTGTAAAAGTGTGCTGAACAACAGTAAGCCCTCAATCCCCCCTCTAATCAACAAATTTGAGGTGCTCTTCAACAGACAAGGCTGAGTGCTTTGCTCGCAGATTCTCCACTAACTCAACACTGGACTCGACTGGAGTATCTGTACCCGACTTCTCTCTCCAAACCCAGGACCAACTGTCTGACATACTAATTACTCCCTCAGTGGTCTCTGAAATAATTTCTAAGCTTGACCCTCATAAGGCGAGTGGTGTCTACGGAATACCCATCATTGTCTTAAAGAAATGTGCTCCTGAACTCTCCTCTGTTCTCTCTAAACTCTATAACTTTTGCCTTTCTGCTTCCTGCTTTCCTGCTTGCTGGAAATCCTCCTCCGTGGTTCCTATATATATGAAAATATTGGAGAACTCTCTGACTCTGCTAATTATTGCCCTATCTGCCTCCTACCGATCTTTGGCAAAATGTTTGAAGCCATCATCAACACCGAGGTGGTAAAACATCTCACAGCCCATCAACTCTTCTCTGACAAACAGTATGGCTTCCACTTCACCAGGTCTACTGCTGATATGCTCACGACTATCACTGCGTATATACACCAGGCCCTCGACAAAAATGGTGACAGAGTTTGAAAGCGTTTGACAGAGTCTGGCATGCTGGCCTTCTATGCAAGCTGCAGGGCTATGGTATAACTGGACAATTGTTTAACCTAATCCAGTCCCTCCTTTCAAACCATACAATGAGGGTGGTATTGAACGGACAAGCCTCCCAATACTATCACATGAATGCGGGTGTCCCTCAAGGCTCTATTCTAGGTCCTACACTTTTCCTTATCTATATTAACGATCTCCCTGATGTAATAAGATTCCAAGTGGGCATATATGCTGATGACACTATGGTTTACTCTCATCTCGATCAAAAATCTGCTGAGGCAGAAAAAGCAAACCTTGCTGCCGAGCTTGAAAAGGACCTCCAATCCGTGGTGTACCGGGGCAAGAAATGGCTCGTAAATTTTAATGCTTCCAAAATGAAGCTGCTATCTAATAATCACTACAGACAATTGTTCCTTCTGCCCATTAACATGGCTCAGGCTTCTCTCCCTGAAAGCAAACCCCTGTGCCTCTTCGGATTAACTCTCACACCAGACCTCAAGTGGAATAACTATATAGAATCCATAGCTAAATCCACTGCTAAGAAAGTCGGTTCTCTGTGCAGGGCCAGGAAGTTTTTCCTGTCCCAAACAATCCTGCACATATACAAGTCTACCATCAACCCGTGCATTGAGTATTGCTGCCATATCTGGTCTGGTGCTCCTGCTATCCACTTAGGTGTCCTCGACCGAATCCAACGGAGAATCTGTAATGTGATTGATCCCGACTTAGCAGCTACACTTTCTCACCGGGGCAGTGTAGTTTCCCTGAGTCTCTTCTACAAATACTTTCATGGCTTCTGCTCCGATGAACCCCACTCTCATCAGTACTCTCTTCCCTCTCCTACTCTCTTTCTGACACCTCCTGCAAACCTCTCACTCCTCAACATTCTTCCTATGTAAACCTCTGCACAACAGTGGCAGTAAAATGCCTTGCTTGGGGCGACATGATTATAAAAAATAAAAATAAAAATAAAATTGTTCTGAGTTGCACAGGCAATGCCAGGCTATGATGCTAGTATACATATAAAAGGCAATCTGTGAGTCTGTGTGTGACTGTTCCCTATGCATGCCTACATTTTTTAAACTATGCCATTTAAAATTTTAGGGACACATATCTACAGGGAAGCCAGGTTGACACATACATTTTGAGTTTTTTAAGTTCAGTAATTTTCCCTTTTGCACTTTTGGTCAATGGAGCTGATTGTTTACATTTGCTCTGTAAAACATCTAAGATCTTAGGTGGTTGCTAGATTATGTCACAGAAATCAAATCACAGGCGACTAAAAAAGAAAGAAATATTTAAAAAAGAAAGAAATATTTTTAAAAAAAGTGTTTTAATTATTTAAGTCTTTTTTTTCAGATTTAATATTTCATGCCTCAGAAAATAAAATTTAAAAAAATAATAAAGCTTTTTTTTGCTAAATATTTCATGCAGGAAATCAACTGTCTGTAATTTGTGTGGCATTAATGTAACTTTTTCCTCTAAAATTAAATGTCTACATTTTTAAATATTCTTCAAAAATTTCTGAAATTCATTTAGTCAACAAAAAATGTAAATATTTTTCCCCGTAATTTTGAAACAAAAACAAACGCAATGTTGTTTACAATGTCACACAAAACATCAACTCATGTTTAAAATAGATTTTTTTAATGGAATTTTTTTAACAATTTTTAAACAACAATTCTTTATATAATTATCTTTTTATATAACTGAGTTTTAAAGTGAGGTGGCAACTACAAGCGCTCGGAAATTGTAACATGCTGCATTAATCATCTAATTAAAAAATCTTCTGAGTTTCACGGGCAATGCTGGGCTATGATGCTAGTATATATATATAAGTTTTATTAAAGACAACTGACAAAGTACTGCAGCTAAGCATTTTTATTTAATTGTGATCATATAATTTTTCTTTTTCTTTTCTGGACATAAAGTGTGTCAAAATCGTCTGAATGTTCCATATATCCAAGCACTTTCGATTATTCTTTTTATGCACAATGTGCTGACTGTACTTGAAAAATTAAAACATTACTATAACTTAAGATACATAGATAAAAATCTACAAATTCAGTTAATAATTTTTAGAAAATCCTGGAAAAAAGTTAAAAGAATATCTGCAATGTTAACTATACTGACACTTTTGGTCCTACCAAGGATTGAACTCACTATCCTTGGCTAAGAGACATATGAAAATATTAGACTCTGGCTCTTCAGCTTAATGGTTGTGTTCTAAGCAGTGGCAATAGCTTGTCTCTCTTCCTGTCAAAGTGTATTTGACCTTTATGTATTATTTAAATTTAATGAAATTTCTTCTCAGGAGAAGTTTTGTATTTGGTAAAGTTTTGTCACTCAGTTTATTGAGCAAGATCCTGTTTTATCATGCAGTACCTTGTCAATCATCTTTAATGAAATTTGTATAAAAAAGGAATTATTGCTGAAACATACACAATATATATATATATATATATATATATATACACACACACACACCAAATGAGTGACAATCAACTCATCCCCATAGGCTTCTTCTCAAAGAAATTATCCCAGACCCAACAAAAATATTCTACTTTTGACAGAGAACTATTAGCTGCCTATCTAGCAATACTCCACTTTAAACATCTAATAGAAGGCAGAAATGTAATGTTGCTGACGGACCACAAGCCACTTTGCAGCGCTTTTAAAAGCCAATCTTCCCTAAAATCTGATAGACAACAGCATCACCTCTGTTTTATCAGCGAATATGTGAATGATATTTCACAGATAAGAGGATCACAAAACATCGTAGATGATTGTTTATCAAGACCTGTAAATGCAATAACTATGTGCGGATGTGCGTTGTGGTGCAGTGGATATCGGCTCGGAACGAGAAATCGGGGAACCGAGTTTGAATTCCAGTTGAACTCCTTGCATTCACTTACGTGCAAATACCCTTGGGAAAGGTATTAATCCATCTCTTCCCTCCAGTTATGGGTTAAATAATAGGACAGATTGGGTTCTATAGCCTTGGTCGGCAACCAGTCTACCGCAGAAAGCAATGGCAACCTACTGTGGGATAATCTTCTGCCCAGTCAGTCATGTCTCTTTCGAGACATGATCACCCAAGCGTGTATCGCGCATGGCACTTAACTGACTGACTGACTTACAAGAAATAATGAAACATCAAGCTACTGACAATGAAATCCAGGCATTCAAAGACCAACTAAAAACATATACAATAAATAAAAATGACACCATATTATGCGACATGTCATTACCTTTCCCATGACCTTTTGTGACAGAGAAGCTCAGAATTTGACAGTCTGCATAACCTATCACACCTGGGAATAGCAGCTTCAAGAAAAATTATAAAATCCCAATATTATTGGCCAAAAATGGACAAATCAATAAAAGCTTGGTGCATAGAATGCCAGCATTGCCAACAAGAAAAAGTCATAAGACACACGAAGAGCAAAGTAAGTCCATTTGAATTACCTTCTAGCCGTTTTGAAACTGTACATGTTGACATTGTCGGTCCCTTACCACCAGTAAAGAACCAAACTGACTCTTACTTTTCACCTTACCGATATTTATTGACATGCATCGACAGAAACACAAACGGTGGATAGAAGCATGCCCAATAATGGAAATTACGGCAAAATCAGTATCAATGGCCTTTGTCAATCTGTGGATCTCCCGATTCGGGTTCCTCTACATGTCGTTATGAACAGAGGAAGCCAATTTGAATCCGAACTATTCATAGAAATATAAAAAATAATAGGCTTCCACGGATTAAGAACAAAAGCGTACCATCTGCAAATAAATGGACTAGTAGAGAGAGCTCACAGAACTCTAAAAACTGCTATAATAGCCAGGAAAGAATCGTGCTTATCAGCTCTCCCTATTGTTCTTCTAGGAATGAGAATAACTCCCAACGAATCAAACTATTTTCCATTCACTGCAGTAACAGGGACTCATGCACAAATTCCCTGATTAGTGATCAGCCCTAACAAGAACGAAAACAACGAAATAACAAACTCGCACGTTAAAATTTTAACTGGCGTAATGCAGAAATTTGATATGGACAAATTATCCAGCGGACATCTACATTCAATACCTAATTCCTACATCCCAAAAGATTTACAGGCATGTAAAAGTATTTGGCTAAGAACTGGAAGAGTAAGAAAACCGTTGGAAGCTCCATACACAGGTCCATATCAAGTACTAAGTCGTCACAAAAAATATTTTACTACAAAAGATTGGACGACGTCCATAGTAATGTCTCAATAGACAGATTAAAACTGGCGCACATTACTGAAAATATAAAATCAAAAGATTCCATCGAATCAAGACAAGATTTCGATAACTCTCCATCTTGTACCGAGGAAACTAACAAAAACAAACCAAAAATGAAAACTAAGTCCGGTAGAACGGTTAAATGGAAGAAAGAAAACACATATTTTTATTTCTAACAAAAAAACACAAAAAAAAAAAAAGAAAAGAAAACAGCAAAACAAAATGAAAACTCCTATTTGAAAAAAAGTGACAACAGATACCAGCGAAAAACAACTTTGTTTTCTGGGGCAAAAGTTATGTGGTGATACCGACCGAGCAAAAGTGATGGACTGGATGTTTGTGCTTTCATGACCACAAAGCAAATGACCAAAATTGTCATTGCGCATCCGAGTTTGCGCAGATATTCCGGTTGAAAAATAAAAATTAATCAAATATTAAATTTCCATTTCGTGAGCCTACGCAAATTTTATTTATCAGCCAATGGGAAGCCCGGAATAAAATACAAGTGTGAAATCCCAAACGAGCTGCTGTGATCCAAAAAGAAAATATAAAAAGGCGAGACAGAAAGCACCCAGTAGACAGACCGATGGTGACAGGCGAGAGTAATTAATATCTCTCTTGACCAAGTCAAGTGACTACTATGCTCGTCCGTTCACCTCTCCTTTTTTCTTCCCTGTCTCAAAACTACTTACTGACCTAAGGAGTGACTACATCAAAGACATTTCCTACTTACACGCTCCCCACATTCCTAAGCATTGACTCTCTTTCAGCATATTATTTGCCATGAACATTTTAACCTCTGTTGGACCTATATTCAAATATTACTTTAATTGTAAAAACATTGATATGTGTATATATATATATATAAATGTTATTTTCAACTCAATTTGCTTTTCTTGATTTTCTAATCATTTTATGACTTATAGTGGGCCACAAGGCCAAATTCCGTTAACCTGCAACAGTATACAACTACCCTTCACTAGAACGGACTCCCACTACAAACTGGATAACAATAAGCAACCCACTATAAAACCATTCCAAACACTGCTTGCAAAAGGATTTATATATATATATTTCCTTATTTGTAGTACATTTCATGCACAATGCAATTGCAAATGTTTCCAATCAGCACCTGATTAATAAATGTGTAAGATAGATTCTGGTTGGAAAAATTGTCTGGTACAACACAGTGAACCAATTTTCCTAGCAGCCATCAGACCTAGCAACTGATTCAGTATAATCACTTCATTTCACGTCGAGTTGAAAATGTGAGACAAAAAAGGCACAAAGATTTCTTATCCTGTATAATGCTAGTGAAGGGCAAAATGGTTCTTTATGATGATTTAGTGGAAATAGTGCAAGTAATAGTTGAGTAATATTAAAAAAAAGAACTGGATGAAGTATGTCTAGATGTAGACAGTAGCACAAGAATGATTTCATTTGAAATTCCCTTTTTTAAAAAAAAGTTCTATTTATATTGTCATTTGTAGAAATCACTGTAAATTACTTTGAAATTGAGCAACCAGCAAAGCCATGAAAACATCCAGCACAAAAGTCCAGTAGCTGAAATCATATACTTTATTAAGGGTGATAAGCTGAGTTTATTTTTTGATAACCAACAAAACTAATCTTCTTTCTGTATAATTCCCCTAATTATATTCCCAATCAAATTGATAATTGTCTTACCAGTCTGCGATTAGTCAAATATCTTCTCAGTAGAACTAGTTACAATAAAAGCAAGCCACATTTGATAGCAGGAGACACTGACGGGTGGTGAAGGGCATATTACATATGCATTTTATGAGAGACAAATGAGATGTGGAAGTGAAGAGAATTGTTCTAGATTTTCATGTGATTATAAAAGAGCTTTGGGCAGAATAGAGCAAGAGAAGATGTAATGAAAACCTTTACATTAAGGACAATACAATTAACAAGAGACTTCAGTCGTGAAATGACTTGTTAAGTAAAACTTGATACAATGGAACATATGTAGGACTTTGTATGAGTGAGTGATGTATACCTTTAAGAGTGTGTTAGTGTGTGTGTGAGAGAGAGAGAGAGAGAGAGAGAGAGATTACATGCCTATATGTTATTTATACATACTTAGGATGAAATATATGTAAAAAAATGAGCTGTCACACACACACACACACACACACACACACACACACACACACACACACACGAGAGTGTGTGGATGTTTATGTATAGATAATTAAACAGTGTATCCATGTCTATGTATAGATATGGATGTGCATCTGTTCTTAAGTAAATATACATATGTATGAATAACATGTCAGTCTGCAGGTAAATACATATGTTTACATTTGATTATAAATCTACCATAGGAAAGCCATACATTTAACTAAGGCTATATATATATATATATATATATGTGTGTGTGTGTGTGTGTGTGTGTGTGTGTGTGTGTGTGTGTGTTAACAAAGGTTGCATTTCCCAAACCCCACATCAAAAAAAAAAAAAAATTAACAAGACAAAGCAAAATGAACCAGTATATTTTTGGAGGATAAGTATTTTAAGGCAAGCAGTTTCTGTAAGTAAAGTGCACATTATTAAAAAATAGATCATTGATTATAAACAAATTAAATAAAATGTAAAAACCTTATCTTCTCAAGGACATTATAGTGAAATAAATGCAAAAGCTCTGACTGGAATTTGAAATCAGTTTACCAAATCCATTTTTTCATCCATTATGCAATACTCCTATACATTGTTTACAATTACAATATTTAAAATTTGCTATATTTATTAGGAAAGAATGCACAATATCAGAGATAGAGTATTTGTTGATATAAACAGTGTGAAAAATGAAATCAATACAGCATGATGAGAATTCCATGCCTTAAGTTAACTTTAGACAATGTGTCCCTATTCCTTGTGCAGGCTCTGTATGTAGGCTCCATTGTTATCTATCTATCTATCTATCTATCTATCTATCTATCTATCTATCTATCTATCTATCACTGTCTTTCTTCTGACTGTTTGTCTCATATTTAATTTAAATATTAGATTTTGAAGATGAAAGTTTACTTGGTTTTCTTTGTTTTTAATATATATATATATATATATATATATATATATAGTACAGAATACCAGATGCTGTAGGCTTGGATGTACAGGTTGTATAGTGAATAATGGCTGGAAATGAGAAATCTGAGAGCTGAGTTTGAATTCCAGTTATGTTCTTTATTTTCACTTATGTGCAAATACCATTGAGAATGAATTCATATCTTCTCACCTGCTATAGGTAAATAGTAGAAGAGATTGGGCCCTGTTGTCTTGATTGTCAACCAGATTAGGAGAAAGAAAAATCAGAATTCAAACCATCTTGGAGAGAGTTGACAAAGGGCAGATGAGTTTCTTATAGGAGCCAACATGCAGCTAGAAGATGGGAATCAAAAAAGCTTGCGACTGTAAAATCATGTTAGCATGTGGTACACAGTGCACCAGTACAGGACTAATGATGGAGAGAGTATACATTACAGGGAACAGGCATTAACCAATTTAAACAATTCATTTGTGCATGTTGTTCAGTAAAAACATTTCTTTATTCCCGTTCATCATTCTCAGTGTGAGAATCCATCCATATATCAATGAATAAACAATATTTATGAGGTTTAACTTAAATATTACCAAGAAACAAGAACTTATCATTATTGAAACTTTATTTAGGGAAATCAATAAAATAAAAAATTCTGAAAGTAATAATTTGATTAAATAATATAACTTTAACAAGGAAAATTATAAAATGAATTCAACTCATCAAATGATCCCCCCTATTATAATAAAGACCATTGTGTGTTTATTAGTGTGTGCATATATATATTAGTGTGTGCATATATATGTGTGCATATATATATAATTTCAGTTGAAAATAAAGACAAAAATTCTCCAACATTTGGATAATTTTTTATTAATTTGGTTCTAAGCTTTCGGCTCACATGAGCCATCTTCAGAGAGGTTTTTAAGATGGTAATACAGTAACATCCACCATCACATACGATTTTATTTTGTGTTGACATAAAACTCTGCTAGGCAACGGCAATAGTTACCAAAAATAACAAACGCAGTTCTCAAATTTGCAATGCGGTTCTATGATGTCACACCGTGATAGCATGAAATGACAACAGAACCATGTATTCAAATGCAATGTAACATGTTATGTCTGGATTTAAAGGTGATTTTAGTAAGTGTTGGTTGTTTAGATTTGATGTACATGTCCTCCAATATCTCATGATTAAACATAATAGACATTCATTGTCTCTTATATTTAACAATATATATATATATATATATATATAGTGTAATGGTTGTTATAAATTCATAGTATCACTACACAAAAATTTCGCGTTTTGAAGCCAGCCCTTTATGTGGTTAGCTTCATCCCTCCTGTCACGCTCAATAGTGAGGCAGTGTCGGCTCAGTGCATTCTTTTTATTACCAGTTATTAAACTTAATTACCAGTTATGAAAGTTCTTGCTACATGTTCGCTCTTTAACAGTGCCTTATTATTTTATTTGTTTGCATTAACTCATCAAGTAGTGAAGAATATATATATATATATATATATATATATATATATATATATATATATATAGTCATCCGCAGACAGATCTGTTTTGCTGTATCACAGCTCATCAATATGGTTAGACATCCGATTGCTTTTTACCCAGGATTGAAACCCGATCAAATTGGCATCAGTCTGCGATTCTACCTCTGAGCTATGGGCACTTGGTAAAAGGAGGCAGACTTTTTAGCATGTATATTATCATTATACATGCCCAATAGCTGAAAGTGTTCTAATTCATTGCTGAATGAACAATGCGTAGATGCTAGAGTAGCTACTGTTTTTCAAGGTCTTCCTATTCTTCCAGAGTGCTCAATCAGGGTGTGAGAGTGTAAATAGTAATCCGCAGAATATAACAATATTTCTTTGCTGTCAAACTCAAGGGTTTGGATTATTTTTTTTTTTTTCTTATGTCTTAATGTAAGTTATTCAATAGTAGGTACATCCATATATATATATATATTGCCGTCATTTTAGATGACATATTGATATAAATATTTTGTCATCATTTTTGATGGCACAGGCCCGCTAGCCATATATAAGTAACTAGTTTTACTTTTAATGTTTAACTCAGTGTTAGGCATTTTGGAAATAATCCTGAGTACTATCCTTTTCAACCCTATTTTTAGATGGTAGATCACTGAGTAATATGGAGTTGGCTATATTTGATAATGCCTTTTCAACTCTTTGTAAACTGCCAAGCTACATGACAAAACATCATTAAGTTGGTTACAAGACACTATAATGACATGCAGCGGTCAAGTTGTTGAGAAAATCAACATACTATAAACACAGATCAACATTGTTTGTGTGTATGTGTATACATACATATATATATAAACTTTCAGAAGTACAGTAGAAAAATATTTGACTTTTACATAAATGGCCTGGATCTGAATTCAGTAAAAATGAAGTTTCACCTTTCCAGGTATACAGCTTTTATTTTTCTTCATGGCTACAAAATTTTGCCTTCAGTCAGTATTATGGATATACATATACAACAGACCTATACATAAATGATGTCTAGAGACTTTTCCTCTCACACACACACACACACACACACACAAACTAATGTTACCATCCAACATACACTTAGACAGATAAGTGTTTCATCACAAACACACACTTTGCTGTCCAAAATATTGCTTTTACATATATTTAAAAAATTATCTATTGCTTTAATACATGTGACATGTATCTGACCTATAAGAACTAACTCAAAATCATGACATGCCAGTATTCTGTGTCTCTTTGATTTTTCATTTTTCTCTCAATTTCTGAAGAAGCTTTAATAAATAAAAGTCAAACATTGAGATACATTTCCTATTTGTCCTTTCTTCATTTTGTTATACATAAGTAAATGTATCTAAACAAAGATATACTAATAACAGTGAAGAACAAATGTTACTTTGTCTTTTTAAAACTTGTTCATGAAAAAATTAGAAAAAAGTAAAACTGAAAATCATAAATAAAACAAAAATTTACATCCAGACAAATGTGTACATTTTGTTGATATTTGCAATAATAATACTCACAAAGATGAGGACATTACTCTAGATTTAAATAATTCAAAACATAACAACCACTCATTCCAGAAATTCAGACAGAAAACGAAAATATATCAAACAATTTTCAGATACTTAAATCTCTTCCCCATATATTTGCAATTAACACAATGTTTTTTTCAGTATTATTCTGTTAAGATTTTGTTTTCTCTATTGCTATTTCAATGGAAAGTGTTCAGAGGAACTACATTCCTTAGTCTCACCAGTTCTATCTTTCATGGTTAAGACCTGTTATGCCATGTACATTGTAGCGAACCACCCTCATTCCCTTCATAATCCAATGGTGTGATGCAAGTTCTATATGGATAGCTTCTTCCCATGAACCATTGTATGAGGATGCTTCCCTGATCACTACTGTCTTAATCTGTTCAAATTTAGGGTTAACCATTATCTTTCCCACATGTGTCCATAAACTGTACTTCGTACTCAGTAACCCTCTGCCTCAAGTAGCACTTGGGCCTTGTACAGAGTGAGCATTATTGTAAAAAAAAAAAATCTCTGAACAATGACATATTCGCTCATTTACTAGCAATTGACTTGTTCAATGTAAAATATTATTGGATTCTTTGGAAAAAATATACTTTTGAATTTCTGGTTCAGTGGTTTTAAAACTTTCACTAAGCACTTACACAGGAATGTGAAGTGGTTGGAAAACTAAGCAAAGTCTGTGTAGCAATTTATCTGTCTCCTTTGTACACTTAATTCAGGTTCACATTGATTGTAAATGTATTGTCAGTTTCTTTTTTCAAAGAGTCATTAAGATGCCCAACATTGTTTTGGCATTTCAATCTTTTCTTTATATGCACAAATAGATCAGATGAAATATGTTGACAAAAAGCAACAATGAAAGAAAGAGATTTGAGCCTCCAAACAATGTAGGATACATTAATGACTTGTCTCAAAAACAATTGATTTATAGTTAAGATATTTTTGTGTCTTTTTTATGCAATCTCTATTTATGATATAGGTGATCATGGCTCTCCTCAGATTAATTATCTTTATCATACGTGAATTGCTATAATTTCTTAGGAAAGTTAGTTGATTGGTTTCCCATTGCCTTCACTACTGTTCTGATTTCTGAATAGTGATTCTCTTAGCCTGGCAGTTACCCAAGTCTAGAGAGCTCTGCTATTTGACCCATATGAGCATTCGTGCAAAAGTAAATGCAAAAGACTAGGCCAGAATTTGAATTTGGTTTGTTGAGTCGAAAAATATTCTATAAAAGATAAAATTAAACTGGACTTCATCCAAGCCATAGACATATCTGTTTTGCTCTATGACAGGACCATACGAACACTGACGAAATGATTGGAAAAGAAGCTAGATGACATCTATACAAGGATGTTTCATTGAGTCAGTCATGGAAAGCAGCTCTATGGTCATCTACCTTCCATCTGAAAAGTCATTCAGGAGAGAAGATGGTTTACAAGGCATTCATGAAAAAGTAAAGATGATGTTCTGTTCTGGACATCAGATAATGAAACAACTAGCATTTGTTTCCCCTTTCAAAACATATTCAGCAAATATGTGGAAACACAAGAGGAACTATCTAATGTGATGGATAATTGTGAAGAATGATGAGAAATAATTGTGACAATCTGTGCAATCAGTATGCCATGATGATGTTGTAAGTCAGTATATATTTAAACTAAATATATAATGGTAGTTTCTGGAGTTAAGAGATTAATTTGTTCTCATGGACTATCTTGATGAAGGCTGAAGAATAAATCAGTCAAAATGTTGTACCAACAAAAGTAAATATAAAAGGAAGAAATTTGAGCATCTGAAAAATGTTGAATATGTTAATGATTTGTCTTAAAGTTATAGAAAATAGAAAGAAATTTTTTACATTCAGACAAATACCCTCATCTTTGTTGACATTATCATCTTTTGTCTGAATTATGGTATGAGGATTTATTATTATAAATATTATTTTTATTCTGACTAATATCCTCATCTTTATTTGCACCATCACAACATGTTAACCTTCCAGTCATCTTCAGGTGTCTTTAGATGTGAGTAATCTAAAAAAATTAAAATTAACAATTATTTTGTGGATAATCAAAATGAAATTGAACAAAAACATAATTTGTTTGATTCTTTTTTTTAAATTTCAAACAGAGCACTTTATTTAATCTGCAGGGTTAGGTAGTTCTTGCCCTACTGTCCATCTCTCATATTGTTCTCTTTTGGTACTGCTCAGTGGTTTAAAGCATTGATTCATACATTTGGTTTGCACATTAATTGTAAGTTCAAGCCTGGGGCTGGGTAGTGAAGACTTACACTCAGTGATCTAGATTGACTGATTTGTTTTTTATGGCTTGTCAACCCATTGCAGGTTATTCAAAGCTAGAAAATATTTTTTAGCTTGTAATAATTTTTTTAGATATAAAATTCTTTTTTAGATATAAAATTAGTCCATAGCTAGTGGAAGAAGAGATGGATTCATATTTGTCCAAAGAGTATTTGCATATAAGTGAATATAATGAATATTAGAACTCAGCTCTCTGATGAACAATTCTGTTCCATTATTCATTACACCACCCACACATCCAAACTTACAGCACCAAGTAGATATCCATCTAAGCACTAGCCTGCTCAGTGTTGCTTAACTTTGGTGATCATTCAGGAACTTCTGTTTTAATGTGATGTGGTTGTAATACTAGACTCAGTGAAAACAGGGTGAGTAGTAACTGCTATGTACTCAAAAAGAACAAGATGGGATATCCCTAGATATAAACTGTGGAATGAGAACAATCTACTTTTGCAGATTAAATAAAGTATTCAGTCCAAAATTCTCCGAAGTTTAACAGGATCAACAGACACCTGAAGAAAAATGGAGAGTTGTTTGGGTATGACTATAAACTGCATTCAGCAGCAAGGTCTCTGATTGGGAGATTGGAGGATTTCTTAATTACTGTTGTTCTTAGGTTCACCCTGACCTGAGGTGGTAGCATCTGTTAGGGTCCCAGCTATGGGTGAATATTTAACTACCAAACTGGGATCAAACACTATAAAAGTATAAAAATACATTTTTATAATGAAAATACTAGCAATGCATTTTCATAGTAAAAACTTACATTCAATAAATAAAAACAAAAATACTGGCAATACATTTTTGTAAAGAAAATTACTAATGCTTCTAAGAAAATTGAATTTTGGCATTAAATGACCCATAAGAAGTTGATATGCTGCTAAATAAACAAACAAAAGTGGAGAGTATAACAGCTGAAAGTCCATTATATTATAAAATGGCATTTCTGTTGCTTCAAATCTCTTCTTCATCTGTGAGATGATTTTCCAGCATTCACTGCTATATAGGGGGATTGATATTACATAACAGTTCAGGACTCTTTTCTTTGTTTCTGAAAAAAAAGACCTGCAACGAGAAAAGTATGGAACTTGTTTGCTTTTGTTTCAACTACCATCATGTCTTTCCTCTGTAACAGATTCCTACCCGAGCTTTGAATTACCACATTGCCCCTTTCTCCCAAACAAAACTGTCCTTGCTCCTAAACGAACACAAAACAGCTTCTGCTGGAACATACATGAATAAAGTCCTTAAATCTGTCAGACAGCATTGGCATAACAATAAATATCCCTCATTGAAATGTCAGTGTTCTGATAGTGAAAATAAATCTAATGAACACTCTTCTCTATGATGACACTGAGAGGAAGTTATTAAATAATTGCATTAAGATAAAATGGGTTTCTTTTACAAGTACATAAATTACCAGTTTTCTGGCATCGTATTTAAAAGCTTTTCCAACTTAACAAATTTTTTAATCAGTCAATATCAAATAAATATCATCTTAGTGGTTTTTTACTATTCAAGATCCACAATAAGCATCAGTTATCTGTGATATACTACCACCTTAAGGAAAGGCCCAGAGAAATGGATTTTATATCTTCTTCTATGTGGTGTGTCCCTTCAGGACAAATGCAATCATGACCTTCCTCATCTCTTTATCCTAGTGGTTCTTAGGGTACTTTCTCCTGTTACACCACCCAAATCACACTCTGCCATCCACTTGCTAAAGCCCATCAATTATGCTACGTGTTGATTTCCCATTTTTCTTTCTCACTATCTGACCTGTGAATATCAGATTCTCCAAGCCCACCTTCCTAATTACATGTCCCAGTTCTCTTTTCCTGATGTTAAATATTAGTTTCCTTTTTGTTTCCATCCTCTCCAAAACATTGTTGTTGCTTACATGACTGGTTCTTGGTATCCTCAGTATCCTTCTATAGAACCACATTTTGGTTGCTTCAAGTCTCTCCTCCATCTTTGAGGAGATTGCCTAGCATTCACTACCATATTGAAGAATAGACATCAAATATCAATCAGTGCTCTCTTTGTTTCTGGCAAAATTTTACTGTCTCTCAATACTCTATTTAGCTTATGGAATGCATCCTTGGCCATGCCAATTTGCCCTCGGATCTCAGTGCTGCACTTTCTGTCTACTGTTAGAATACTTCCCAGGTATTTAAATTTCTGTACCTGCTTGATTTTAGTATCCCCCATCTGTAGTTGGCATTTTGGGCTCCTCTTTTTACTGATGACCATGTATTCAGTTTTCTTGTAGTTTATTTGTAATCCTTTTTTGTCACTCTCTTCAGCTACCTTCTGTAGGAGGTTTTGTAGTTTTTTTCTGTGTCTAATATCAGTACTGTATCATCTATGTATCTTACCTTGTTCAGATTGTGGCCAGCAATGATGTATCCTGGTATGACTTCTAGGGCTCTCAGAATAGTCTCACTGCACACAATGAATAGATCCAGTGAAAAAACATCCTTGTCTCAAATCCCTTTCTATCTTTGTATATCTGCTGAACTTGTTTCCTGCTTGCATGCAGATGATTTGCTGCCAGTACAGGTTCTTGATTACTATAATGTCTTTTCTAGATATGTATAGGTTGCTGAGCATTTCTATCAAATCTTTGTGGTGTACTTTGTCAAATGCCTTTTAGTAGTCTAAACATTTTATATACAATTCTGAAATAAGCAAATATAATTGTTACTAAACATTCAGTAGATATATATGTCACAAATTGTGCTACACAAAAAAACTACAACACATATAAATGACAAAAGGAAGATGGTATAGCCCTGTTTCTCCTAGAACACATTGAAAGGCATCAACATCTGTTGGGAGTCAAACCAAAACTTACTATTCTCACCAATGGGCTGTTAGATAACCAACAAGAGCTCCTTAAAATATCAGTAAAAGTTTTTAGTCAAAATGAAGATAATTGCTTTTTGCATCTCTACATTTAATTAATTAATCATTTCTGATTTATTTCTATTTATTTAATCACAACTGATTTATTTATTTAATCACAACTGATCACAATGAGAAATTTTTAACTCTTCAACCTCCTCTTGAATTGATGGCACAAATTTCAGAATATAATTTCCCATGTAAACCTGATTAAGACTATTCATTTCTTCAATGCCTCAAAATGAGAATAATTTATGTTATGTTTAAAAACATTTTTGTAGATAGAAGTGCAATGAAGTATTTTCCTCAGAAGCTCTCCAGGGTGAATCTATCCATTTTGATTTGAATTGAATTAGAAATTCTCAGCTTTAAAGTTTGTTTACTTGACATTTTTATTATAATTTTTTTATTTTCTGTTTTATCAGTAGTAGAGAAGAGATTTTTAACCACATTGATATAAATCAAAAGTGATAAAAAGAATATGTTCACCAAATCAAAACTTGTTGTTGCATGTTTCTCTTATCAATGATTTGACCAACCAAGGTGAAGTTAGTTCACTAGTACCACTAATGTTACTAATAATGACCAACTAGTTCACTAATACCACTAACATAACTAATAATATCCTGCAAGTTTTCTAATGCTCCAGTTTTCTAATCAACCATTTTATAATTATTGTAAACTTTTTATGCAGTTTGTCATGACATTATGTAGAATTGTGTTTTTCCCTGAAGATATCACTGTCACTGTTAACCGTCTTAAAAGAATTTCCTAAGGTTAAATGTGAGCAAAACTAGCTTACATTTAACCCTAGTAAATTCTTCTAAAGGAAGAAATGTGACAAAAGCCTTTAAAGATAATTCTGATTTGTTTGCATTAGATTTAACACAGAATTGTGCTGGTTCAATCACCAGCGATATTTCTAGCCACCTTATACATCAGTCAGGAATTTCAAGTAGTTTCTTGTAATTGTGTCTGTTCTAAAAAAAGGGAATCATACTGTGTGTTGCCAATAAATCAGAGCTTTACTTATATTCTAAAATAAATCAATAAAGCTATTTACAAAATTAGAGCAAAAGAAAGAAACAGATTTTAGTCCCAGCTCTGGAAGTTTAATAAAAATATTAACTAGAATGCATTTGATAGAGGAATATTTTATAAGGATGAAGTTTTCTTTAATCACTTGCAAGACCAGCTCAGTAATATTAAAAACTACTGCATTATCATTTATTAATAAAAAGCCAGAAAGAAATGAAAGAAAGGAGAATAGTGGTGGATTTATTGTCAATTATCAAAAATTAGAATATTATGTAAGAAGTCAATATTTTTAGTTATCTATTTCAGAAATTGAAGCCTGTAGACCAGGGGTGTTCAACATATTTTCTTGGAGGGCCACTTTAAAAAACTTAAGTGATAAAGAGGGCCAGTAATCTCCAAAAATATTAGTTTTTTAGACAGAAGATATATTTTTAGCAAAGAAAGGCTGATTGTAATAACTTGTATAGATGCAGTTTCACATATTTATTAAATAAATATTATTTAACACTGATGTTATAGAGAGTGTTTTTTCACTACCCAAAGAATGCAATGTTGTATTTTGAAAGGAAAGTTTTCATTTTTTGAATTATCCATTCTTATTTTGTGTTGTTTATTATAATTTTTGTTATATTATTATGCCTTTATAATCTTTAATTATTAAAATACATATTTGTTTATTTTTTTAAACAAGTCCTGGTAGCCATCAATTGTTTTACTTTTATTTTTGAAAATGTGTGTTATTTACCAAGTTTAATTTATTAAGCATGTCTCACGAAGACTTTTTATATTAAGAACATTCAATCCCCTGTATTTCTTAGAATGCTTATACATTGGCATGAATAATTCTAATCTCTTTTATATTTAAACTGTAACATTTTATGAACATTTTTATGAATGGGGACATAACTTTCGAAATTGTAGAAAAGTCATTTACAAGTCGGAATGTTTGTTTTGTTTATCACTGACTACAGTATTGTCAATTTCATTCCCTATCATTTTCAAATGTTTTTTTAGCCTATAATTTTATTCTTTTATCCTTTTCTTATTTATTGTCTGCAAGTAACATTTTTGTTTGCATGAGGACATATTTTCAAATTTATTGGAAGAGTGTTTCATGTCATTTATTTTTATTACTTCAGAATAGTCAATTTTTAACAATAAAAATGATAATAATGATTAAATGTTCTCATATATTTGTCAAGTATTTCTGAGATGAGGTATTTTAATTATTTACATTATTTACATTGTTTAAACAGTTGCCCTCAACATTTTGGCTGTTGTATAAGTTACTGGAATTTTGAACTGATCCCTTTATTTCACTCACTGGGTAGATTGTTCTTGTTCCATGAGTCATGCTACTTCTAGATGTTTCAGTTATCTCCATTTAACTCATCTCTCTTTTTTTCAGTTTTTGTTTCCCTCTGTTGTAGCCAGGTATTGAACTCAGAACTCTTTGGGTTAAGTCACTGGATCCAACCATGGCTTTTATCCACTGGTCCATGTAAACATCAGTGTATAAATTTTGGGGACTTATAAACCTAATTGTTTTTTTCTAGCATTTTATATTATTCGTATCTGGTTAGCTACACCTGGTTTTTCTATTTTCCCCATGTTGCAGTGTTCTTGCAGCCTTATCTTAAGAGGGCAACCTGTTTCTTCTTTATAGTTCTTATTACAGCTGCATGAGATGGTGTACACACAGTCCTTAGTCATGATCTCCTATAATGGAGAGTCTATTTAGTTAAAGAAAAACTTGGACACACCCTTGTCTGAGAAAGAATCCAGTACAAATATTGGATAAAACAAAAATTGCAATCCAATATTTCTCAGGGGCTCAAGGCCTTCCTGAACAGAATCACTGATGAAGAAGAGGATCCAGCATAAGCTGGAAAAATCCTTTAGACAAAAACTCAACACAGTCAAGATCCACAAATTACGAAAATTGAATAAATTAAAAGATCAGAAGGTGACACACAAGGGTCATCAAGTAAAAGACATTATCAACATCAAGCAGATACCATTCTTGGACTTTATTGCTCAAAGT
Organism: Ascarosepion bandense; assembly: GCA_037127315.1. Lineage (NCBI taxonomy): Eukaryota > Metazoa > Mollusca > Cephalopoda > Sepiida > Sepiidae > Ascarosepion > Ascarosepion bandense. The sequence goes on along the minus strand of JBBBDQ010001568.1, from coordinate 633,055 downwards.
AGAGAAATAATATTGAATATTCCTAGAGCTCAAGCAGATGAGCTAAGATGGAGAATAAGACAAACACTGCAGAAAGCCAAGCTGCCCAAATCAAACATCACAAAATTAGAGAGGCTGGCAATCAAAACCTACAGAGGAATGACAATATCATCATGCTATCAACTGACAAAGTCAATGTGACTGTAAGACATAATGGAATATACAGAAAAACTGGAAGACCTCATTAGAAATGGTAAAAATAACAAATTAAAGAAAGATCCAGCACTAAAAACAGAATGACAACTGTCACAGATCCTAATCAAGAACACAGATCACTTCCTACCTATGACATCGAACAAAAGTCATAAGTGGTAACTGAGCATTATATGAAATGGTTGGTATAAGCAGCACTCTGCAACATTACAATTACTCTGGGTACATGACTGCTGTTCCAACAAAGATGAATGGAAGGGTACAGGTGGATAGCAACACTCAGAAAACATCCTTGGTCTGCCTATCCTACATGAAAGGATTATTGAAAAAAATACAAAAACTCTGTGGTCCATATAACATCAGGATGACCTTCAAAAATGGTTTGACCAACTAAAGAAAACCAATTACAAACATCAAGATTCTACATTAGGTTTATAAGTCCCAAAAATTCTTACAATGATGTCTACATGGCCCAGTGGATAAGAGCTGTTGGATCCAGTGACTTTAACCCAAAGAGTTGTGAGTTCAATACAGCAGTGGTGTAAAAAAACTTATTGAGTTGAGTGGCGATAACTGTGACATCTGGAAGTAACATGACTACTCAGTGAAAGAAATAAAGAGTTCAAAATTCCAATCACTTAAAGTAGGTAGAAGTGTATGCTAGCTGAAATGTTGTGAATATGCTAACAAAAATGCAGTCTGAGTAATATAAATAATAATGTTCTCATATAATTGATGATAATTTTATTCTTTTCTTATTTATTTATTGATTTCTATTATTATCATTTAAAATATATATAATAATATTTCTTAAAGTGGTACATTTGGTAACTAATTGTTGACCCTGACATCCAGTGTAATTATATATGTGGGCTCTGGATAGAGGAAGTACTTTTATTTCCGTCATGTTGCCCCTTTCTGTGGACAGACATCACTGCTTCTAAATTTCTTATATGTAGTCTCCAAGTTGCCATGCCCTGGTAAACTGTTTCAGCTGGTGGGCTAAACTCACATGAATGGGGTGGTGTTAACATGGCACCACTGGGTGAAGAACCTCCTTGATACAGGTCACCAGTCAGGGTGGAAGGATTTCTGAGATGAACTACAACAGCTATGTGATTGTGACAAAGATGTCATCTAGTTGGAGGACATTGGCTGTGGTCTAACCTGAAGGGTGATGAGCTTCATAAAATGCCCAAGACACAATGATGAGCAAACCAAAAAAAAAAAAAAATAATAATTGCAGATACCCAGGCTCTGACACACAACTGCAACAGATGGGAGAGAATGGTGGACAGCTCAACACATCAGCACCATATCATCTCTTTCTGAAGTTAAAGGCAAAAGAAGAAAATGAAGATTACATAAATAAACATGTGAATACATAATTTTATTAATGTGACACTTGAATTTTTTTTTATCTTTCTTGCACAACTTTTCAATGTCAATTTTTACAGATGTAGTGGAAACACATAGCTGACTTGCCAAATTATCATTTGTAAGCTGACTTGACATTTGGCTTTTATAAGCTTCATCCTTGATAAAACTGTTTACAGCAATACGTGCTTCTAAAAAGAGAGATCATCTTAATGGCATGTTGTATCAAATTTGTATATTTTCCACCTACATATTTTGAAATAAATGTCACTAAATAATTTTCATTGCATGCTCTCTTCAAGTCTATATCTGATTGCAAATCAATAAGCTTCATTTGATAGCAGTCAGCACTGTCTTTAGTTGTTGTTTCAAATAGTTGAGTAAACAGTTTTAACTCCTTTTCATATTTTCTGAAAACCTGTTGGTGAATTCTTCTCTTAGTTTTTGAATATTTGCAACTTATTTTGTACAAGTGAGGCCAGGAATCACAGCTTTTCTTGCTTACAGACAGGGAAAAATGGGCATATGCTACTTTATTCAATTGTAGTTGAAAAAGAACTAATTTCTTTTCAAATGAACAAGCATGTTCAAATAACTTGTTCACCAGCTGACATTTACCCTGTAGCGTTACATCTAAATTGGGCAAGTGTTGTGTTAGATATAAGTCAAGACAGCAAAATCATTCAACCAATTATCATCCTTTAAATAGGCAACATCCTGTTGTGTTCCATGAATGGTTTTATTTCATCTTGAAGATTCCAGAATCTCTTCAAAGTGGCAGCCAACACACTGCAGAGAAATACACAACATCAGGACAACCAGCGTCAATTTCCTCTAAGAAAGCCTTAAACTGGCAATGATTCAATCCCCATGAATGAATATAATTCCCTCATCAGACTATATTGTTCATAACTTCAGCAAAACCCAATACTTTTGTGCACAGGTTTTCCTGATTGATAATGCATGGATTCACTACGACGTCATGAGAACCAAGAGCATCCAGAGATCTTAGTGGATCCATTCATTTTGCTAGTCATAGGCAATGCCCCATCAGTTGTAAGTGTTATGGTGCCCTATCTACATTGGAATGAATTCTTTCTCCTTCATGAATACTAACCTGTGAGACTTCCTGGGAGACAGTCAAGACGCAGTGTAATTTGACAGTTCGAATGAACGCTTCTATTTGCTGATAATAACACTCTAATGTTGTATATATGTTCTGTTATTCCAGTACACTTGTTCAACCTACCTTCTTCTTTTTGTGTCTTTCTTCCTGGCCCTAACAGATTACAACAACTTGGTGATGAAGATTTGCAAGGAGCTCTGGGATTAAATAGGAACTTTCTTAAAACATGAGCAAATGAGTTTTCGTAAAAAAAAATACATGTAATTTGTTTAATCATGGAAATACGACAAATTTTTTTTATTTTTTCATCACAGTTTTTTCATTTGAAAGGCATCTGGAAAAAACCAGAAAAGTAAAAATGGGGATGGGGATGAAGTCACTTATCATGGAGGATTTCAAAAGTATTTTATTAGATCTTGTAAAGTACCAGAATGCACAGCAAGAGAAATGACAAAACAACTGCTCTCTCAACAGGAAAAAAATGGAAAATTTATTGCTGCAAACCCAGAAGGAAAGTCAAGATTGACAGCTCGAATTTCAAAAACAAGTTTTTGAACTGGCAAGCTGTAGTAAAACGAATTTTCTTTTTCGAAAAACACCATTTGGAACATGATAGAGAATTTTTCATATGCTCCCAAGAAAGACATAACTTTTGTATCATACTTTAGAAGATATGAGGATATATATACTACAGATTGTGAAAATTGAGGAAACTTGGCACAAGTGAGAATACAAAATTCATAAACTACATTCTGCCACAGAAAAACTAGTGAATTCACTGAAGCAGTGAAATTACTTATGGAGTTTTTCAGTCCAAAGATATCTCTTTTTCATAAGAGATGGAAATGTCTTAAGCTAACTAGGAAAGAATGGGAAGATTATACCACTTTTGCGTCAGTAGTAAATGAGCACTGTGATTATTTTAGACAAAGCTAAAGTGTGAATAACTTCAAATGTTTGATATTCATACAAGGACTAGTTTCAACAAAAGATGCAGAAATTAGGTGAAGAATACTAAACAAATTGGAGAATGAGCAGAATAAAAGTTTTCAGCAGATCACTGAAGAATGTTAGAGGTATGTCAGTGTAAAGCAGGATTCTCAAAATATCAAAGAATTGGGTACTGCTCACGTCAAAAAAGTATGCTGCAAACAGAAGCAAAGTCTTTTAAAACAAATGAAACAAAGAAAAACACAAAAGCTTGCATTGCCGATCTAAAAATAAAACCAATAGGTGCATAAAAAATACAAGGTTGGACAAACTAGAAGGTTCTAATACCAGGAAATTTGTGCACGTAAAAATGTTAAACAACTAGATTCGGGGTCTGGTTTAACAATAATAAACTTGCAACCATGGTAAAGATTGGGCAAGCCACCCATGATAAAATCTAGTAAGATTGCAAGATCGGTCATAGGGGAAAAAAATTAAATTTGAAGGAGAATTGATTGTTAATACAACATTCAATGAGAAGACTCTTAAATTTAAATTGTTTATCCTGAAAAATGCTAACAACCTATTTGGCACTGATTGAATGACACAATTCCAGCTTTGGGACTTACCTGTAAATTCATAATGCCAAAAAATTGAAAATTGGAATGCTGAAGCTGAAAAGCTGAAAAAAGAACTGAAGGAAGCATATCCAGAAGTTTTTTCTGGTGGGTTAGGCAGGTGCACCAAGATGATGGCAAAAGTTAAACTAAAAGACAACATCCAGCCAGTGTTCAAAAAGAAGCAAAATATGCCTTTTGCCTCATTGGAACAAATTAATGAGGAACTTGACAGATTAGTAAGAACTGGAGTTCTATCAAAGATAGAGTACAGCAAATGAGCCGCACCAGCAGTCTATGTAAAAAAGAAATCAAAAGACATACGCATTTGTGCTGATTTTTCGACAGGATTGAATGCTATTCTGAAGGTACTATCATTACCCTCTTCCTTATCCCAAAGACATTTTTGCAAAGCTAAATGGGGGTAAATTTTTCTCGAAAATTGACCTTAGTGACACTTATTTGCAAATTCCTGTTGAAGAGGTGAGTTTGAAGTTATTGTGTATAAATACGCATTGCAGATTATAAAAATTTGAATGTTTACCATTTGGGCTTAAGGTAGCATCAGCAATATTCCAAGTCATGGATACTTTGCTGAGTAGCCTTAACTTTGAAGTTGCTTATTTAGATAACATTCTGATGAAGAGCCAAAGTGCAGTCAAACATAAGGAACATGTCCACAAAGTTTTTGCTAAGATTCAAGATTACGGTTTCAAAATTAAACAGATCAAATGTGATTTTTTCATGGAAAAAATCAAATACCTAGGACACATAATCAACAAGGATGATAGGAGACTGAATTCTGAATGGGCTACCATGATTAAAGACATGCAGGCACTCAATAACATCGTTTCGTTGCAGAGCTTCCTTGGACTAGTAAATTATTACCAGATATTCATACCAAATATGCATGATTTGCATAGCCCTCTTAATGAACTACTAAAGAAAGACAAGCCCTGGGTCTGGACAGCAGAATTCCAGCAGGCATTTGAAAAAATAAAGAAAACACTGACATCAGACTTATTTCTTACATATTATGACCCAGACTTGGAAACTATTGTTGCCAGTGACACTAGTTTGTATGGTGTAGGGGCATTGAATTTTTCCCAAGATAATTAATGAAACATTAAAACTGATAGCTCACGTGTCAAGAGCTTTGCTTCCTGCAGAAAAAAAAAAATATTCGCAAATTTAAAAAATGGCGCTTGGGATTATATTCGCAGTTGTGAAGTTTCACCGCTATATTTATGGTCAACATTTCACTCTACAGACAGACCACAATCCAATACTCACCATTTTTTGATTAAAGGTCTGCCTACTTACACAGCCAACAGACTTCAGAGATGGAGTACAAGCCTGCTAAATTACAACTTTAAAATGAAATACATGTCATCAAAAAATTTGGCCATGCGGATGGATTGTGAAGACTAATTTCCAAGTACAAAGAACCACTGGAAAATACAGTGCTCACCTTCCTTCAATCTGAAGGAGAATTAAAAACTACCCTTTGTAATACAGTAAGATAATTACCAGTGACACTTGAACAAATAAAACAAGAGGCTCTTCATGATGAGTATATCAAGCAAACTAAAGTGAAAATTGTTGAAAAGAACCAGCAAACTACGAACGTTTTCCCTATATGCAATGAGGTGTTACTATACAGGGAATGTATTGTGATTCCGGCAACACTCCAGAAATGTATTTTGAAAGATTTTTACACTGGCCATCCAGGATGTACTAAAATGAAAAGTGTGATGCATAACTATGTCTATTGGAAAAATATGGACAAAGATATTGAAAATGCTGTCAAATCATGTAAAGTCCTTGCCTTTGCAGCGAATGCACCTACTATTAAATTCAGTCCCTGGCCAAAAACGGACCTACCTTGGTCTAGAATTCACACTGATTTTTGCAGGCTGTCTAGAAGGATATTTACTACCTCATTGTAGTCAACAAGTTTCTAGTGGCCCAAAGTACATAGGTGCAAAAACCCAATTACAGAAATTGCTATAAAATTTCTGCATGAGCTGTTCGACAGATTCAGAGTAGTAGACACCTTAGTGCCTGATAATGAAGGTCAATTTACGTCTGTAGAATTTAGAGACTTCTGTGAAACATATCAGATGGAACACATCACTACTGTGCCGTATCATCCGAGGTCTAACCAACAGCCTGAGAGATTTGTGGATGCATTGAAGAATCCTCTGAAAAAAGCTTGGGCTACATAAACTGAAAAATTCAAGTATACGGAATTACATCTAATAACAATACACTGGCTTCACAATCTCCAGCCGAGGTGATCAGATACAGTCCGTTTACGATAAATTACTTCCAAAACAGGCAAAGCCAGGAAGAACAAGCATCATACCTACAAGATGATATAACCCAGGAGAAAAAGTTTTTTTTCAGAATTTTCAAAAGAAACAAATCTTTTTGGGAGATGGGTACAATCAAAAAAAGAGTTGGGAACATGGTATATATGATAAAGGGTCCACAGTTTATGCATAAAAGACATCTCAACCAAATTAGGAAATGCCTATCTGACAAGGCTGATAGCAGACTTCCTGAGGAAAAATTTATGGATGTCATATATGACACTTTCAATATTCCAACCTCTCTAGTTGCCCCCGTAAGGCACCATTCTAAGAGAAAATGGAAAGCAACTGATTTAATAGTTGTAAGTCCTAAACATAAACGGTATTGAGACCACAAGTAAATGAAAGTTTTCAAAGTTGTTCTACCGTGAACTTGGTAAAACATGTCAGCCAAGTTTTAAATATCTAGCCAGTTGTAAAAAGGGAAATGCTTGTTTTACTCTATAAATTAAACAAGTCAAGCAGAGGAAAACCATACAAAAGTTGATAAACTTTTGATAAAAATATTCCTCTGGATTAATTTTTGTGAATTTTTTTATTACAACTACAGTATAGCCCCAGAATTTTAATATAAAAAGAAAAAAATCTTTTCTTCAGACTCCTGTGGAGTTAAGATTTTAGAAGTGAGTTGTTATGGTGCCCTATCTACATTGGAATGAACTCTTCCTCCTTCATAAATACTAACCTGCAAGACTTCCTGGGAGACAGTCAAGAAGTAGTGTAACTTGACAGTTCAGACGGATACTTTTATCTGCTGAATAATAACACTCTTATTTTGTATATATGTTCTGTTATTCCAATACACTGGTTCAACCTACCTTCTTCAATTTGTGTTTTTCTTCCTGGCCCTAACAGGCCACAACAGTAAGTCCACTCAATTTTAAAGAATTCAAGTGAAACTTCTTCATCAATCTAAGCATCTCATCACTAATATTTTGTCCAGTAATTGTTGAAAACATACTTGCCATATTCAGAAATTCCTCAACAATTTCAAAGTTGTCAATCACATCTCTAATAGATACAACCAATTGAACTGTGTGGCTCTTATCAGTACTCTCATGCAATGCTAAACTGAATACTGCACATCTTCTTATATTGTCATTTAAGGGTTCTTTAATATTATCTGATAGATCAGTAATCCTATGAGCTACAGTGAAGTGAGAGAATCTGGTTTGCTGTACTAAATGCCTCTTTTTGGGGACATGCATATTCTGTGACTATTTCTATGCAATTTTTTAAAAATATCCTTCACCATTAAAAGCTTTTCCTTTTTTTGATAAGCTGTTCACATACTTTGAAACTAAACTTTGTAATAAGTTTTGAATCTCTCTTATAAGGAATGAATACTCCTTGCTTTTCAATAGATTTTTTCATTAGTTCAATTTTGTCAATTTGTGATTTGCCAATGATGGTATCGTATTGTGCAGAAGCTTTCATCACACAGTGACACTTAATGTTGTACTCCTTCATCACCACTATTGTGCTTTAGTAGATAAGGCAGACAATGCTTTCATTATGTTGTACAATAAAGTATTTGTGAAAAATTCTTTCCTAATCATCTATTTTTGGTTTCTTAGCAGCAGACATTTTTACCTATAAAAAGAATTAAATTCTTAGGATCTGATATGGTAAGTAGTTAGTGAACTGGTACATACAATACCCATTTTAATTTTACAGACAGGGAATCTTTGTAACTGGGTCTTGTTGTCCAGTGGTATGATACCTTATTTTTATATGATGACTATTTATTCTTATTTAAAATATTTTACTATTTTACCAGTGGTTTTTAATTTTACCAATATTTTTTTCAGCCACCATCAACCACATGTTATAATTAATAGCTTATACACTCCTGATCAAAAATTTAAGACCACTTAAAAATCTTTAAAAATAAATTTTTTTTTACAGATGGATATATTGTTTGCTTTAGGCATGGTAACATCTTTACGCAGTGATTGCTAATCTCTAACTGAACTAAAAACATTGGAATTGCCATAGATCTAACAATTTATACCCCTGGTTTTATAATTTTGATCATGCATAAATTGCCTCATTTTATAAAAATGTAAATTTCTAAATAAAATGTTTGGAATGTAGCTTTTTGTTTCCATAACCTTTTAGATTGTAGTATTGGTAACCTTAAGTGGGAGGAGTTTAAAATCTATCTGTAAAAAGAATATTTCTTTTTAAAGATTTTTAAGTGGTCTTAAAATTTTGATCAGGAGTGTATTCATTCATTACCTTACCCTAAGGGTTGGTGAAAAATGGGCTACAAATATAAAATCTAAGTCAGGTATCATGTCTCTATTACTAAAACCAATGGCGCTGCAATCCATGCCAACTTGTACTATCACTCACAAACAATAATGAAATGTATTACCATCTTTTATTTTTGCATGTTACTACCAATAGGGCAAGAAAGACAGTGATAATGAAAGAAAAGATAAAGGTATCCACAAAAAGGCTCAAACTCGAGACCTTGTATTTGACACCACACTACTTCATGGTCACTACTACTGTCCTTGCAATCAGTTTCAATATCATCATGCATTGATCATTTTTTATTTATACTGTTTCAAATAGCACATGAAGTAATCTGTAATTGTTGTTCAGTGTGATCACAGATAGCAGATTTTCTCTCAACAAACCATACAAACTAAAATTCTGTTCACAATAAACATATGCACTTGAACTGAAGATGTCCAACACATATTGACCAATTTAACACCAATAAAACTTTTCTGAAAGTTGGAAATGGTTGGAAATTATGTACTCTGGTAAGTGTAACAATAGACCGTGGTGGGCCATACAGACAGGCTCTGTAGATCCCAATGTGCCTCACAAGCCATCTGTTGCACACTCCTGTTCATGACTGATTCAACTGTTTCAAGCACAATCTGGTAATTATGGGCTACAGCAAAAAAAAAAAAAAAAAAAATAGAAAAAGTGCATACGTCTATTGAACAGGTTAAGAGGCTCATTCCTTGTTCCCTGTTTAGGATGTGGTTTCCGGCTTTCTCTTTTCCAGTCTTCTCACTTTGGTTTCTTTTTTTCTTCAATTGGAGTAGATAGATCTATCTATCACCCGGTTCACACTCCACCCACGTCTATTGAACAGGTTAAGAGGCTCATCCCTTGTTTCCTTGTTTAGGATGTGATTTCCAGCTTTCTCTTTTTCAATCTTTTCACTATTACATAGCCCCCTGCACATCAGTGGCGTTACCACCTTGCTTGGGGTGATACGATTAAAAAAATATATATAAATTCAAGTTGCTTGAAGTTCAATGTGAAGTTTTCAAAGCAGTGATCATTTTGGTGGTTAACTTTAAGAGCACTTCATGTTTGTTTTTTTGAGCAGGACTTGACACTTACCAACAGTGACAAACTACTAGTAACTGGCTTACTGACTGTAATGTTATTACTGTGCTTGATTGATTCAGCCAGCTCACCTGACATGAATTCCATTCAAAAAATGAGAGAAACTCAAATGAACAATACAGATGAGCTGCAGTCCATTAACAAACAAGCCTGGGCCACTACAACACCTCAGCAGTGTCACATGCAGATTGTCTCCATTTGGTACAGTAATACATGCAAAAGGAACACCAACCAATTATTGAGTGTATAAATAAACATACCTTTGAGAAATTCTACATTTCCCTATTATAAATTCTTTCTTTCTTTTTACTGACCTTATAAAATATTTTAATATTTTAAAATGGTGGAGTTTTATTTTTATGAGATGTAAGCCATAATCATTAAAATTAAAACAAAAGATACTTGCAACATTCAATTTTATGTGTAATGAATCTAGAATGTAGGAAAGTTTAATTTTTTTAATTAAATTACAAAAAATATTATATTCTAATATTTTGACATGCACTCAGATATTGTGACATTTAGTCTGAGAATTCAAATAAAGAAAACAGTTTGTTTTATTTTTGTTCATATTGTACATAATGAGCTTTTATCTATGATTCAAAGATCTCAATTAAATCTAAGTTAAATTTCTTCAAATACCATCAATTTTGTTGCCAGAAAAATAGAAATGTAGCACAACTATTTATAACTTGTCTTGAGCCATTTTATTTGGCAAACATTTCGAAACGGGAATTATAATGTAAAGAATTCACACAAATTCTACATGACCATTTATTCACAATTTGTATATATTGTAAATCATAATCACAGGGACTGTAATCTGTTAGGGTCACAGGATCACTTCCTGTACTGCAAATGGAACTGGTACTGTCGATGGCAAGATAGCCTGATAGCACCTGTTCCTCTGCGGGCTGGTTTTGAATTCAGGGATGTCCTTTTCCTAAACTGGTTATCTTACCAAGGCTAAAAAGCCTGTTCTACACTATCATTTAGGGAGTAAAATTAAGAATTTTCCATCACCTAAATTGACTGCCCTCCAAAGCAAGAGAACTCAGTCTGCCCTACTATTTAATGCATAGCTGGAAGAAGATGAATTCATTCTTTTCCAAGGTCATCAATAAATAAAACAGTCAAAATTTGTGCTCAGTATGTGGATTCTACTTTACATGCTGACAAATATTGTGCTATATACACATCCATTTTTCAAGGAGCATTGGAACAGTAAAGTATGCTATCCAAAAACTAAGTAATGTACAAAGAAACAGGGAAATTTTATTGGAAACAAAGAAGAGTCTTAAAATGATATGGAATATCATTCCTTCTATAAGGCAGTGAATACTGGTCAATTTTCACACAGATGAAGAGAAAATTGGAAGCAGTAAAAATGTGGTTCTACAGAAGGATGCTGAGAATACCATGGATAGAGTGCATATGCAATAAATAAGTTTAAAAAAATAGAAACAAAAATAATACTTATACTTAGAATCCTAAGCAGTAACTGAATGTTCTGGGATATATAATAAGGAAAGAGGGCTTGAGAAATTTATAAGTACATGTATCTATTTTAGTTCCCTAAGGAATGCCTGTTTGAATCCTGCCAGACGATGCATATTTTTCTAACAAGATTTCTCAAACATTCAGGCTGGTAGATAGAAATAAGTGAATATTGAGTTAAATAAATAAATAAAAACAGAGCATCTACTCAAATATTGGTATCCATTAAAAATAAATTTTAAGCAATAACTTAAAATATGTCAGATTAATAAATGAAAAACCTGTTCTTAATATTCCTTTGTTCATGTTAAAATACGAAACTAAGCAGATATGTATATTTCAAGAATTGGGAAAAGTTTATTATATAGTATTATTTGGTGTATTATAAGTATAATACACCAAATAAGAAATTGTTTTTTTTTCTGTAATATTTGTATCTGGGATAGAGTTATCTACCTTGTAAGTCAGTCAGTTAAGTGCCATACGTGAAACATGCTTGGGTGATCATGTCTCGAAAGAGACATGACTGACTGGGCAGAAGATTATCCCGCAGTAGGTTGCCATTACTTTCTGCGGTAGATTAGTTGCCAGCCAAGGCTATAGAACCCCGATATAGGCTCCCCGATTTCTCGTTCCGAGCTGATATCCACTGCACCACAACACACATCCCGTTACAACTACTTACAACCTTGTAAGTAGTTGTAACAATTTTAATAATTAGTTATTTAAAGTCTTTTCAATTGTAACCATTATTAGTGTCTATTGAAAATCCACAAATAAAAATGATCTCATACATTTCTATTCACAGTAAAACAAAATATTTAAAAATTGGAATAATAATCAGTTTCTATTTAATTTATATGACAAAGAAAAATACATTGAAAACCATTTGAAACTCCTCCAATATCCTTATTCTTTAATTGTGGGTATAATAATCTTTAAAATGGGTTGTTCAAGTAAATTTCTCTTCAGCAGCCATTTCAATACAATGTAGCTTCCATGTGTCTTTTCTATAAATATTTTCATGTTAAATGTTCAGATGAATGCTTTGCTATGATACCAAGACTTTATGAATGTAAGTAAAGTATTAAATAAGAAAGAACAAAGATTAGGGCAAATAGTCTCAATGTAAGTAGTATAAATAATGATAACTCCTCAACCCAGAAATTCAGGCAGGCATTGAAAAATCCTTTGAAAATCCTCCAATATCTTTATTCTTTTATAAATAATGCTTGTGATAAAGCTTACCAGATTTCCAGAATTAGAAAATATAAATAATCTTGATAAAATACTATCTGCCATCTTAGTAATGACTATAACTGAAAGTAATTTAGATAAACTTAATATACAATTTGTTACAACTACTTTAATTAAGAGATTTAATTAAAATAAAACATAATATCAACATTATTATCATGAACAACCATGCTTTTGTATTTCTCTCTATTTATGCCTCTTTCTTGTGTCTGTATCTCTCTTGTTCTCTCTTTCTTCTCTCTGTATTTCTCTCTCTCTTTCTGTTTCTTGGCTCTGTATCTCTCTCTCTTGCCTCCATATTTTTCTCTCTTTTCCTGTATTTCTCTCTCTCTCTCTCATCTCCACATCTCTTTCTCTCATCTTTGTATTTCTCTCTTTTCCTTTCTGTGTGTGTATATATATATATATATATATTCATGCATACAGCATTATTAAAGAATGAAAGTTTAAAGATAAAAATGTCTATTTCTACTAATCTGATAAAAACTGTAAGCAATATTAAAAACTTGATCTGTGATAAATTTGTTGTGCTAAAAACTCAAGGGATAATGACATCTGCTATTGCAAAAGAAGTTAACAGATCTAAGAGAGTAATTTCTAAAATATAAAAGCTCTATGATAATACTAGTTCCTTTGAGTCATCTAAAACTCCAGGGTGGCCATATAAAATGCTCCTCAGCAGAAACGGGCAATTCAAAGATTCTCCATTCAGAATATTTTAACACAACAGTGGTTATTACACAAAAGGTAACTTTGAATATTGCTGCCACATCTGGTCTGGTGCTCCAGCTATATATTTAGAAGTTCTTGATGAAATACAAAGAAGAATCAGCAATGTTAATACTCTTGACTTGGCATCTTGATTTCAGTTCCTTTCTCACCACCATAATATATCTATCCTGTACCTTTTCTATAAATACTTTAACAGTAATTGTTCTGATGAACTTTCCTCTATCGTACCTAGACTTTATAAATTTAAGTGCAGTGTTAAATAGGTGACAAGGTTTCATCAATTAATAGTTAAAATGGCTAGAAGTAACCTTAAGGTCTATGCTAAAAATTTTTACTTGCACTCATCACTTGTGAAACTTTCTTTTGGCTTCTTGCTTCCCAGTCAACTTTGATCTTCAAAAATGTCTTCTTTTATTGCCATCTCTCTTTAATAGTATATTTTTCTCATATTCTCTTATACTCAGTAACTGCTTGTGTCTTTGTGACTTTATCTTGATCGGGGTGTAATGATTCAAAAAAAAAAAAAAGAAAAATTGAAATGAAAGTCTCTCGGCAAACAGTGTTGCTTATATGTGTAACGTTTCATCCGCATTCAGGAATCAAAGCCCCTCATCAGAAAGAAGAGTCAAATGCGAATGTTGTTTGAACAAATATGACTAATTTGCTAAGACTGCTCACCAGCAAATGAAAGTTAATTTGACACTGACTGCAAACAGGATGCCAGAAGTTGTAAAGGTGAGAGATCTCTTCCTATATGTGTAAAAATTCAAATACAGAGGTAGTAGCATATTGGTGTGGAGGAGGATGTTCTCTGGCACACTGAGTTACATGACAGAGTGAATGCAACCATGTATAAGAGTACTATTACAAGGCATGTTGTTCCTTCTCTGGGAGCATCTCCTATCCCCAGGATCATCTTTATGAAAGATAATGTCCCTTGTCATATGGCAAAAACAGGAATAAATGAAAATAACATTGACATCTCATTTTAACAGATATATTTACTAAAGTTACACAGAAGCATCTTGAAATACTAAAGATAAAATTTATTCAATAAAATCATCGTTGGCATCAACCACTGCGTTCAGACAAATTTGGAATCACCTGACTCCTCAGGATGGTCTCATTGTTTAAGTTGGTAAATGCTACCATAATTCTTGCCTAAAATTCATCTTTGGTATTACAATGTGATTTGTTGGTCTCTTGCTCAACTGGTCTCCACACATAATAATCAAAGTAAGGGGGTTGCAGTCTGGGGAGTTAAGTGGTCAGATGTAAGGGATGATGTAGTTGCAGAAATTAAAATAGTTATCAAATCCTGCTACTCAGAGTTTCATTTGCTCTGCTGTAAAAAAAATTCTCAAGTGGAACAATTATAATATATATTAATTCATTCAAGTGCTCTTCCATAACATACTTGTCAGGTTACTGAACTAATATACAATATACTTGGTCCACTTGACAATTTTCTTACTGCAGAGCAAATGAACCTCTGAGTAGTGAGACTTGATAACTATTTCAATATTATGTTATTAATAGTGTTATAGTATATGATATTTAAGCTCTGTGACTTTAGCAATGTGTCCTCAGTTTATTTTATATTTTAAGCTTTTAGCTTATATTTCATGTTGCATATCTATCTAAAGAGTTAATGAATTTTATTTTCAATCTGACAGTTTTATTGAAGCATTATTATAGTAAATAGTTGTATTTGAAATAGACACCCTATTCTTATTCTTACATTAAACAGTTAAATAATTCATTTATATTTATTATGTAAATTTAAATATTTACATTTAGACTTTAAATATTATGTCTATCTGCCTGCATATTCAAGAAATCTCAATAAAGGAATATATATATATATATATACTAAAGAAAAATCACTTATGCTGCTGTGACCAACAGAAAATTTTGCAAAAAGACCTAATACCATAAAAGCTCCTGAAAATATGAACAGCTAAAATGCAAACCCATACCTATTCAGTTAACTCCATTATTTTTAGACCAGGTTATCTAGACTGAGCAAAAAATGCTTCACAATGTCAACTCCTAACAAAGAACAGTCCAAGTCATTACTTGAGTTTCAATCTTCAGATGACTAGAACAATATATATAATTCCACAATTCCGACTTTGAAACTGACTACACTATTAGAATTATTAATCCAAGTAAAACAGAAATTGGAAATACATACTTGACAGAGTTAACTTACAAATAAAAAAACAGATAGGATTAACCCAATGGAGTAACACTACTGGTATCATTAATTGGTTTAACAACATTGATCAAAAGTCCAAATGTTCATTCATCCAATTGGACATCAATTTCAAAGAACTTGTTCACTTTAGTTTTGGATTTTACCATGGAATATTCTGACCTCACAAATGAGGAAAGAAATATCATATTAAACTCCTAACAATCCGTTCTCATTCACAACAAAGAACAGAGAGCAAGTAAAATTCCAAGTACCTATTTGACATTACTATCGGATCATTAAATTCTATCAGATCTTGAGGTCTATTTTGTACAATCTAATTGCACATCGTGATGTTCATACAGATAACATTGGGTTATATAGAGTTGATAGTCTCATAGTTGTCCATAATTCTACAAACTCTAAAGTAGATAGAATTTGTAAATTAATACATAGCCTAATAAAACACTTTAGTCTTAAAGTAATAGTAGAAACCAACCTAAAAAAGTTGACTTTCTAGATGTTACTCTAGATTTAGTTAATAACACATACTCAACCTACGTAAAATATAATGCTAACCCTATTTACATACATCTTAAATCAAATCATCTCTAACTATTATTAAGCACATATATACTCTGTTGAACACAGAATAAACAATAATTCCTCAACTAAAGACATTTTTTATAAACACAGTCAATATTATAATACTGCCCTTAAAAATAGCTGCTATAAATGCAATGACATTAAATATTATAAGCAAAAAAATAATAATACCAAGCATAATAGAAATAGAAAAATAATTTGGTACACACAAACATTTAACCAAATGGTTAGTACTAAGTTAGGCAACAAATTTCTTTACCTAGTGCAAAAACACTTCCCAACTAATAACTTCCTTAGCAAAATTTTTAATAAAAATACACTGAAACTTAGTTATAGCTGCACTGATAATCTTGGAAATGATAATCAAAACACAATAATAAAACCCTACAACAATATGACAAGATTAGCAATCAAAACCATCCTATTATAAATAGCAACAATAATACTTGCAGTTGTCATAACCCAAACATATTCTCTGCAAAATAGATGCCTTACAAATTTTATAATATACGAAGCTACCATCTCTATTACAGTAAATCCAAATATTACCAAACATCATATTGGCAGTACTAAAAACATTTTAAAGGGGCGTTTGTATCAGCATAAACTATCCTTTAATAATAAAATCTATAATAACGCAAATTCACTTTCCAAATACTACTGGCAATTGCAAGATGCAAATAAAACTCCTACAGTAAAATGGAAGATATTAACAAAAGCTAGAACATGTAAATCGTTGCATGAAAAATATCTTTAAAAAAATCCATTGAATTAAATTGCCCCAAAATAACTTATTAAACTAACGTAATGAAATTACTACTTACTGCTACCATAAGATAATTCACACTCTTAAATATATCTAAAATTATCTGAAATTGTTTACTATTTGTTATATTCTATAATCCTACCCATTTTAGTTAATTATACATACCTTAAACCTAAACTTAATTAACTGTTACATTACTGTGTACATTTACTTTCACTACCAGTCATCTCTAAAGTCAAGTATTTCTGCTTTTAAGAACTAACTTTATGGCCTTAAGTCTATTTTCTTACATTATTATTGGGTTTTTATACTAACAAAATCCTTTAAGAAAAATATTTTATTTTTACTGTTTTAATTTTAATCTTGTCACATCTCAAATAATATAGTGACTATATTTTTGTTCCATCCTTAAACAACTGACACTTTTCCTGTCTATACATACACTGATATACTCAATCTCAATATTCATTATTGTATACCCACAATTCTTTTAAACTATAATAATCTCCTACACAGAAACTTGATAGCTTTTTGAGTTGCATTATGCTATTATTATAACAATAATAATAACTATATATCTATAAATGCTCTACTTCTGTATTGAGCACTTTTTATAAAACGTAAACATTAAACTCTGGAATATAGATCTATTAGTTTTAACCACTTACACACACACACACACAAAATATTTAAGATATAGATAAAAATTTATCTGTACAAGGACAATATGATTAAAGACAAAAGAAAAAGTTAGCTGACATGCTTCATGCTCTGATGGACTTAATCAAGGTAAATGTCAGGATTTTATTTGGCAAGTATTTATAAACAACAATAAAAATATTAGTTTTTAAAAATTTTTTAAATTTAAGAATGCTCATAAATACATCAGTCTAACTGAAAATTGTAGAGAAATTATTAGACATTAAATTACATCACTTAATATCTTCATTGATAATTTATATATATACTAAATATACAAAATACATTTCTTCACCTTTTGAATCAATTCTCACCACCAACATAATTCTCTTCAAACATGAACTGTGACATTTTTTAAATGTTTAATATTTTCAGTCAATCTTATGAATATTTATGAGAATTTTTTCTCATGGCCAACAATATTTCTTTATATATAACTTTGCCTTGATAAAGTCTGTCATGGGATGAAACATGTAGGTAAGAAGAATAAATATAGTTTTCCTCTTGTCTTCTTTATTTATTTTCTTATATATATATATATATATATATACACACACATGCACACACACTTGGAGAGGTAGAGAGAGGCACATATGTGTATAAATCTTTAAAAGATTTATTACACATCAGTTTCTAGCACCTTCCTGCAAAAGCTTTACCAAAAATCCTTAGATGTTTAGTTTGCTTAACTTGGTCTCTTACTGCAATCAGTTGTCATTGTGATCATAATTTTATTTTAACAACTAGAGAAAATATGCTTACACTCTAAACCTATAAATTTATTGAACAAATGAACTCTGTTTAAGTTGTGTATTTGACTCTAAGCCTATGACTTTCTGTATTATTGAACTCTAAGCCTATGGTTTTCTGAACAGTTGAACTCTGCTTAGGTCAGATATTGAAATCTAAGCTTAAAACTTTATGAAGAATTGCTATATATTTTCATAAATGTTAATCTATTTAACTTTTAAAAAGTTTAGAATTTGAAAACTGCTATATTGCTTTAAATTATGTTCCTAAAGTCCATTCTTCATAAATAAATATTTAGGCAAATAACTTTGTATTAATCCATTTGCTTTGACTTAAGGAGTGTTGAAAAATTCTCAGTTAAATCTGCTTCTCAAAATCTAAACAAATAAACAAACATTACATTTCAGAATGGAGGGATTTTAGGGTGAGTAAAGAAATTTCAGCACTCCCTCCTACTTATATTTCTATGCAACATATAACACATTTTTTTATAAACATACACTTCCTCACAGCACCAGAATTAATAGATACATGCATGACTCTCTTAGTATAACAATTTTATGCAATTCATTAACACTAAGCTTTTAGTAGTTAGACTATATTTGCTCCACCCTTTATTTTGTCATGCATACTTTTGTTACTTTTTCTATTTGTAAAATGTAAGAATTTTTTAAAAAATTAACTCACCCCAAGCAAGGCAATATTAGCACTAAGACAAGGAGTTACTGGGTGTGAAAGAGAATGAGAAAACTTTAGAAAGAAATGAAAATCCAATACGAAATAGGAATCAAGCAATAAAACCCTATTCCGGTTCAAAAGACTGGGGCAGAGTGTTAACTAAATGATTAAAATAAGATCATGATATTCTTGCAAATTAAGAATAATTAATTTTTTAAGGAATAAAAATTAGTTTATTTTGTTAAAAATCAATAAAAAGTTATTTTTACTTTTTAAAATGATGATTTTCTTTTTACCAATGTTTACTCAATACAAGGCTCAAGAGCCATTCATGGAAGTTGGGTACTGAAGGAGGTGTATAATATGAATTTAAGAATAGATAGTGAGGATTATGTGGATATGGTAGATTGGTTATGATTGACTCATGACATTTGGAGAAGCATACACATGAAAGACTTTTATTACAAAGCAACAGTTCTTTGGAAAATACTGTTAGAGTGAAAGTTCCTGCTTACAATTGGAATATGGAGGAAGAAGTGAGGGTGGTTAAGCTTCAAGGATGTAGGGTCTTTTCTCTAAAGAGCTGAATTAGTTGAACTAAAAATGGATCTCATCTGAACAATTGCCATGGAATCAGTAATAGAGCAGGGGTGTTGCAGCTGTGGGAAATATATTTTTTTAGTATATTCTATTTCAAAATTGCAAAGATATGGGCAAGGATGTATGTGTGTGTGTGTGTCAGACCACTGGGAATGGAGAGCCTGGACTCCCCACTCTCAACAAAATACATTTACCACACCCCCATTGTGAAAGTGATGTTAACTAAAGTGCAAAAATGCTTTTGTGACTCCATTGACTTAAAGGTCAGCATCACCAAACTCAAAACACTGTGTGTGTGTGTGTGTGTGTGTGTGTGTGTGTGTGTGTGTGTGCATGTGCACATAACTATCTTATATTTCTTTCCATAGTCAATTTTAACATGAGCTTATCCAAAACACTTGCAGTCTAAAACTCTTACGTTTTCCCACAATAATTAGGAAACAAACTAAATACACACAAGTGAATATATTATTTGAGTGGGCTGTATTTTTTATTTTATAGAAAATTAAAATACTTTCCTATGGTCAAAACAAATTAATGAAATAATTCTTAAACAAAGTAGCAAAATTATCAGTCTTGTGCCATAGAGTTTTACAGAGGAACAAAAACTTTGATTCTTTCATAAGAACTTCAAGACCAAACATGATTGGTGCCAAAATATTATTTTGACTAATCCAGAGATGGCCTTAGAAACTGTAAAACCCGATTGAAAATGTTTTTTATGAAGTTCAATGTTAAAATGAAGATCTGGGGGAATCTTGGATATTATTAACCAATTCAATTATTTCCCCTCCCCAAACTTAATGCATGATTCCAAGCATCAGTAGCATGCTTGTCTCCCTTCTTTCCAACTTTACCCAATGAACTAAATATAAGCTGGTTATCATTTCTCTTTTTACCTTAAACTTTTGATGTCTGGAGAGTGTATGGTACTTCAACTTCTGCAGACTGCAATTAATTTCTGTTGGACTTTGCATTGATCAGATATCATTTATAATTGACTTTATATTTCTGTGGTAACATGGAAAACAAATTGTGGACTTAAAAATGTTTTTTTAATCCAAGAAAAAATCAAAATGGATCAAGAATTCAAAAGAAAATTAAAATTTTCTAGTGTTAGGTCATTAGGTCAGATATATATTTATAACATCAAAATATATTATTTTGTTTCCTCCCTAATCATTTTAACTCAATGCAAAAGTTAGACAAAAAATATCAAAATTGATCCCCCAAATCTAGTTTAGTTCAGGTAAATTTGATAGTAATTTATATTTTTAGCAAGATAAAGAAAATAATCATGATACACTGCTGTTAGGATAGATCTAAAAAAAGAATACATATCCGCCATATGTTTTGTATATGTCTTTGAAAGATAAGCCTATTAAAAAAGAATAGGTTAATAATCACCAGGACAAGCATGAATGAAAATAGAGAAAGTAGCTATGCTATTTGATCACAGCTGGGTGGAAAATGTGGGGAACCAATTTTAGTAAAGAGTTCACCTTTATTAAATAGTGAAATATGAGATGAATATTTTGAATTACAAAAGATTTTTTATTTCAGAATGAGATTCTAACAAGACTTGGCTCCTTTTTCTCCTCTCAACAAGTATCTTTTTTTTTTTAATAATTTCTGCAAATTAAAAAAAATGAAAATATAATTTGCAAAGCTCTTCCATTTTAAAATCTTTTAATATCCCAAAAGACATTACCTTTTGCTCTCAGATGCACTGTCATATGAATGAAGTTGCTTAGAACTTTAGTATAGTACCCAAGAGGTCTGAAGTTCAATCTCAGTTACAGGAAGAGGAATATAAGTTATTACTTATTTATCTTGAGACATGACAATTCTCAGTTTAAAGAAAATGAATCTTGTAAATGTTGTTGCTGAATTATTTTTTAAATTTAATTATTATTTTTATTTCTATATATATATTTTTTTTTGATTAATTATTTATTTTAAATATTTAAAAGTCTTGAATTAACTGTTTAACTTTTAAAAGATTTTTATGGTCCTTTCCTAAGCCAATGTATAACAATATTTTGGAACAGCGATAATTAATTTTATTAATTAATTAATAACCAAAATCTTCTAATTGCTATTATAGATCATAAGAAAACATACTAAGAGGAATTTTCTTTATCCTCTGAATATGAGCAAAGGAAAACGGAGGTGATTAATTTTATTAACTAATTATTAACTGTAGCTGGAAAATCTTTATCTTTAAAAGAAAGCAGGAATAAAAAATAACATCTGGTATTTCTCTATTATTGTAAACCCGGAAAGAAGAGAAAGAAAAGAGAAATGGATTTGTTTTCAAGCCACAGAAACAATAGATATCAGTTTCAGTTACCCCAAAGAAAGCTGTCATTCTAAACATAAAGGAAAGATAAATTTATTTGTTATTGTTTCTTGGTAAAGGAAAAGGAAATTTCATTTTGGGTACAAATGTCTGGCTGGCATGACTCTCGTGAAAGAATTAAAGATAACAAATGTTTTGATTCTAAGTCAAGTAATTTAGAGAAAAGGCATTTTCACTGACATCAGGGTAAAACTGATAAGGCATTCTTGTCACTTGAAAATATAGGTGACTCAGAGAATGGATATTAAAAACAGGTGCATAGAAATTATTATTTGGGTAACGATGTCAATGGACCCTTGTCAACTTGTTTTGGGCGAAGACAGTTCAAAAAGGTTAATGCCTATTGTTTTAAGAAAAAAAAATCCCTGAAATTGTTTCGTGAGAACAGAAAATTTTGAGAAAGAAAATTTGGTTAAGTCCATCCCAGAAAAGGGGTATGGGGAGATGACGTCATAAGATCGAGAGAGATTCCATTGGTCCGGTGACCAAGCCCCGAAAGGGGAAGACGACTAACAATTGACATCATGGAAAGAAGACTAATCCCATTGGTTAAACCACAGGCAACAACAAGTAGCAGCTAACCTCAGGATTTTATTGGTTGTCGAGACGGGGGATTAGACACCCAGCGACCGTCGGCCCCACACCATAGCATGTGCATAAATACAGGGTCCCGAGGGACCAAAATGAGTTGGATCGGAAGAGAGTCTGAAGTTGGCATCGAGTTCGTGTCGAGTTGGCTCGGAGAAAGTCCCAAAAATGTAACGACGAAGATAGGCACCATGTTGTTGGGTGTCAACTGCAGAGCCTGCTGGCCAACCAGAGATAAAGACAGACAAGAGAATTTCCAGACAAAGTTTTTGAGATCGACAACTGAATGTAGTTTCCAGTTGCAGAGAGCGACAGAAAATGTTGAAGTTGGAATGACAGAGATCGACAGAAGAGGCCTGATGCCGGCCAGCCAAAGTTACAGAAAGAAGAGAAGTGATTTCTCAGTCAAAGTTTTAAGTTGGAGTTGGAGTTGGAGTGGGACTGGAGACGAGACGAGTTGGAGTTGGAGTTGGCTCAGAGAAAGTCCCAAAGATGTAACGACAAAGATAGGTGCCATGTTGTTGGGTGCCAACCACAGAGCCTGCCGGCCAGCTAAAGTTACAGAAAAAAGAGAAGTGATTTTTCAGTCAAAGTTTTAAGTTGGAGTTTGAGTTGGCCTTGAGTTGGCGTTCAAGTTGAGTTCTAGTTACTGGCTTAAAAATGTAACGACGAAGATAGGCGCCATGTTGCTGGGTGTCAACCGCAGAGCCTGCCGGCCAACTAGAGATAAAGACAAGAGAATTTACAGAATTTTTCAGTAGTTGCAGCTCGAGTGGCAGAGAGTTCGATTTCCCAGTCCAGAAACATAATGACCAAAGACAGTTCCCAACTGAAGAAATAAAGAGAGAGTGAGATGATTGCCATGCTGTTGGGTGCCGACCGTAGAGAAGCCTGTCGCCAATCAACCAATCAGCATTAAGAGACAGACAAGAAGAGAATTTTCAGTCAAGTCTGAAATTGTTAACTGAAAGAGAATAACCCAGCACTTCGGCAATTTCCGTAGCATTCCGGAAAACAAGCAACAAGTTGACTAGTCTTATATAACGACTTAGATTTCTGTTCGAAGCAGCGAGCTGCGTCCAGCCAGATTCCTTGTTATTGCTCAGAAGTATATTTCGATTTACCTAAGAAATGTCCATTCCGCTACCAGTTGATAGAAGCAGGGATGGGAAATTATTCAAGAGACTATTATGTATAATCTGTATATAAAGACGTTATTTCACAACACTTCAGACGTCGGTCCACTTATTTCCTTTGATGTTACATTTCTTTCTTTTATTACTCAATTGTGTGCACACTTCCCAGCTTGGTTTAGTTCGGCAGAGAGACAGCTAGTGAAAAACTCGTTACTGCCTTGTGATTAATCAACACAACGTGGGCCAGTGGAGAAAACCGTGACAGAGTCAATCTACGACCAGCTGGCTGGATTGAAGCCAACAGCGACCGGCCAGGTAGTGGCATAATGTATATAACCATAAAAATCTTTAAAAATTAAAATAAAATGATTAAATCAAGAGATTTAAGTATTGAAAATTAATACATAAATAATTAAACAAAATAAAATGCATAGAAATATTAAAAAAAGAAAAATAACAAAATGAATCTTTTATAAATGCTTAGTCTATTACTAATAAAGTTAAGAGGGTTTCTGTTGAGTTGGCCAGTTTATTAAGTAAATCTTCTGCTTAATAATTGTGCAAACTATTTGGCCAAACCATATAAAGTTTATGCTACAATATGAGTGGAAATATTAACCATAACTCATAAAATAAGAAGTGAGATTTCAAATTAATTTTTTTTTCTTTCTGTGCTTATAAATTGAACTAGCATTATATTTTCTTTGTTTACTGGGCCAACAAAATGTTTGTTCAGCTTATTAGATAAAAATTTTAAAAACTTTATTTTTTAAATAAAATTTATTAGACAACATATTTGCTAGTGTTACAAATGCAGATCAACACACCCACAAAGCTTAGACTCTGCTAGGCAAGAGAGAGATAGTCACATGTGAGCATATAAGTTTAGGAGTAACAGGGCAGAGGTTAAACTAACCCAAATATCCACCTAGTAACAAATGTCTAGACAAAAGCCAGATACGAAATGTAAAAATTCAGCATCAGCCAAAATTTGCTCCTAAATGCGAATCACAAGGTAATCAAGAAATCCAGTCAGTTGTGGGCTAGATTTCGACTGATTAGGTCACAATATTTCTATGCTGAAGCTCAGACAGCCTATGTATGAATGAATGAGGAGGCTCATTTTTATAATGATGTAACTCAACCAAGTCAGTCATAGCAAATCTGGATAAAAATCATAAGAGTATATGATTTATTCGTTAAATTAATAAGAAGATATAAATGAGAGATTGCAGAATTGTAAAAATATAAAACCCAGCTATGTCAAGATGAAAGGAAGAAGTTTTAATAGACCAAATTGATCATCAGATAAGAAAGATATTGATGCAGATTTGCAGAGAATATAACGTTCAGTTGAAGAAACAAAAGTAAGGAAAATTGCAGAAAAGTTTGCTTGCAGAGAATATAACATTCAGTTGAAGAAACGAAAGTGAAGAAAAATTTCAGCATTTGACCCAAGTATATGTAGAAAAGACAGAAAAAAGAAAAGAAAAAAGAGAGAGAGAGAGAGAGAGAGAGAAGAAAAGAAAGAGAAAAGAGAATCAAATAGATAAAGATAAGTCATTATACTTTTGGCCTCTGTGTTATAGTTAAATGCATACATCCAACAACAATATGTTACTGCAAACATATTGTCACATGCTTAATAATAATGTGTATATCTTATCCCATTTTTGTATTATGTGTTGATTTTCTACATTCGTCTTATTTTGTCATAATTCATTATATTCGACAAGTTTTGGTGTACTAACAGAGGTTTTGAGATTTAATTCCAGTTGTTTGTTCATTGGACATTCTCACTCAAACTTTTTTTTTATATTGTTTTATTTTATGCATTAAAATTTATATGAAAACCACCTCGCCTTGTGTTCATCCCTTGGATTGTTGGTCAGTTCATGTGTTCATAAAGAAGTAACCTGGGAAAGATTATATTTGATCATACCGAACGAATAATAATCTTATCTACTATTTTTATTTTATTTTTATTGTCCATTCAATACGATCTAAGAGGGTTATCTCTTCATATCCGTCCAATGATGTGTGGAATGTAAATATGCCCAAATCGGAGTATAATCATAATAGTGGTTATCAATGAGGAGGGTATATGACAGCTAGTCTTATTTGAATTTTTAATTGTTGTATGTTATCTTTGTATTAATATCCTTGTTTTAGTTGTTTATCATAATGTTTTGGTCATATTAATTCAAAGGATATTACATACAAAGACATATTTATTGTTTTATTTCACTATATTCTGTCTGTTTTCTGCCAACTGTAAGCAAAATTTTGCTTATTTTCTTCTATCTTCAGTACTGGAAGCAATGCATGAAAATGGACCAAATTTAAAAATTTAAAAAAAATCTAGTAGCTGTGATAATATAATTAAAAGTGATATTTTGAATGAAGTTAAAGCTAATTACTGTTAATGCCATCTAATGACAAAGAAGAACAAATATTTTAGGAAACCTAAAAAACATGCTTCTCAACAGAATGTATAAAATTCAATGATGGAAGGATCATATTGAAGAAAGAGGAAATACCCCAACAATGGGAAGAATATATAAAAGATCTTTTCCATTAGAAGAGAGAGAGAGAGAGAATGACTGATAATACACAAAGATAAGAACAGACCAGAAATATTAAAATCCAAAGTGGAAGCTGCAATGGTCAAACTGAATAGAAATAAAGCAGCTGGACCAGACGGCATTGTAATAGAGCTGCTGACAGCCCTGGAAGAATTTGGCATAGAGAAAATTACAGAAATAATAAATGAAATTTATAACAGTGGTGTAATACCGGACAACCTAAGCAAGCAATTTTTATAGCACTGCCTAAGAAGCCAGGTGCAAACGAATGCAAACTCCACTGAGCAATCAATTTGATGAGCCACATTACAAAACTGACTGTATGAATCCTGATGAATAGAGTGAGAAACAGAATCAGTCCAGAGATAGGACAAGAACAGTGAATGTTCGACACTAAAACAAGGAACGCCATATTTATGATTAGTATGCTATCTGAAAGGGCAATACAAATGAGAAAAGATGTGTACCTATGTTTTATCGATTATGCAAAAGCGTTCAACAAAGTACACCACAAAGAAATGATAGAAATGCTCAGCAACCTTGACATATTTGGGAAAGACATAAGAGTAAGCAAGAATCTCTACTGGCAGCAAACCACCTGCTTACAGACAGGTAATGAATTCAGCAGATATACAAAGATAGAAAGGGGCGTAAGACAAGGATGTATCTTTTCATCAGATCTATTCAACTTGTACAGAGAGACTATTCTGAGGAAGATGATGCAGGGCTAATAGCAGACATGGAAAGGAAACTACAAGACCTCCTACAGAAGGTAGCTAAAGAGAGTGACAATAAACTGCAAGAAAACCATGATCATCAGCAAAAAGGGCAGCCCAAAATGCCAAATACAGGTGGGGGATATTAAAATCAAGCAGGTACAAAAATTTAAATACGTTGGAAGTGTTCTAACAAGACGGAAAGTGTGACACAGCGATCCAAAGGTGAATGGGCATGGTGAAGGATGCATTCCAGAAGCTGAGTAGAGTATTAAGAGACAGGAAAATTTCACTAGAAACAAAGAGAGTACTGGATTGCTATGCAATGTCAGTTCTTCAATATGGCAGTGAATGCTGGACAATTTCATCAAAGATGAAGGAAAAACTTGAAGCAACTGAAATGTGGTTCTATAGAAGGATGCTGCGGATATCATGGATCAAGCCTGTGAGCAATAATGAGGTTTTGGAAAGGATGAAAATGAAAAGGAAATTAATACTGAGCATCATGAAGAGACAGCTAAAGT
Organism: Ascarosepion bandense; assembly: GCA_037127315.1. NCBI lineage: Eukaryota > Metazoa > Mollusca > Cephalopoda > Sepiida > Sepiidae > Ascarosepion > Ascarosepion bandense. Next base: position 605,367 of record JBBBDQ010001568.1, on the reverse strand, counting down.
TCCTGAGACATGCAATGTGGAAGGAGGGCTTGAAGAATCTGATACTAACAGGCCAGATAAAGGGAAGGATAGAGAGGAAAACTGTGTATAGCATACTTGACGAGCCTGAGCAGGTGGATGGCAGATCGGTGTAACAAGAGAAAGCATGCTAAGGAATAGTTAGATGTGGAAGGCCATGATCGCCTCTGTCCTGAAAGAACAAGGCACATAGAAGAAGAAGAAGATTACAAGAAAATTGAATACATGGTTATTAGAAAAAGGAACAGCCCAACATTCAAATTACAAATTTTCATTTTTCATCATCCGTTACACAAACACTGGTGTGTAGGGCAGCAACAAAGCTTCTCCACCTCTATCTTGGGCCAGACTAGTCAATGAACCCCAAGAGTACTGCATGGCTTTCATTTCATTCTCCACCATACTTCTACATGTCGTTCTTGGTCTTCCCCTCTTTCTTTTGCCATATGGAGTCCAGTGCAGTGCTGTTCTTGTGAATGATTGTGGATCTTTCCAGAGCACATGCCCAATCTATCTCCACTGCCTTTTTGTAATGATGGTGCCCATGTTCTTTTCCTTGCATTTCTTTAACAGGTCTTCATTGGAGATCTTCTCTGGCCAAAATATTCTGAGCATTCATTGGAGGCATATGGTGTGAAAGGATTGAAGTTTGGCGAGATCTGCCTTAGTCATTCTCCAGCACTCAGATTTGTAGAGGAGAGTAGATACAACACAGCTCTGGTATAGCTTGAGCTTGGTGTTGGTGCTGTACTGTGTTGATCACCAGATGTTTTTCATTTCTTTAAACACACTCCTGCCCAGTCTACTTTGAATATCCTCTTTCGTACCACCCTCAGGTCTGTTGATACTGCCCAGGTAAGTGAACTTGTCTGCACGATGTAGATCTTCTTTATTCACTTTGACAGGAGCAGGCCTGTTCACACTCAATGATATCATTTTGGTCTTGTTGGTGCTAATCCACAACCCTATCTGCTGTCCAAAGGTTTCCAGTCTGCTGGTCTTGTCGTGTATATGTTGGTGAGTATGAGACATCAGCACGAGGTCATCGGCAAAATCCAGATCATCCAAGGTTGAGAACAGGCTCCAGCAGATCCCTCTTGGAAGGTCCTCCGTTGTCTTTCTCATGACCCAGTCAAGTTGAAGAGGACTGCTGACATCAGGCATCCTTGTCTGACTCCAGTTTTTACGTCAAAGAGGGTGTTGTTATGTCCTACTGAGCATCTGAAATTGTTGTAAAAGCTCTTGATCAGGAGGACCAATTTGGATGGGATGCCATAATGTCGAAGGATGCTCCAAAGGCTATCTCTGTGAATGCTGTCAAAAGCCTTTTCGAAGTCCACAAAGTTCACATACAACTGTCTTTGCCACTCTGTACCCTGCTCTATGATATTTAGGAGTGCAAAGATCTGATCACCACATCTGCGATGCTTCCTGAATCCTGTTTGTTCTTTTCTGAGTGTTTTGTCCACAGTGTCTGACATTCTTCGTATGATGACCTTGGCCAGGATCTTGCTTGGCACGGACAGAAGGGTGATCCCTCTCCAGTTGTTGCAGTCATTCAGGGCACCTTTCTTGGGTAACCTGACAATCACACCGTTAGTCCAGTCATCAGGTACTCACTCTTCCTCCCATATAGCTGTGAGCAGTGGTTGCAGGATGGTGACTGCTAGTTTGGGGTTCACCTTGAACATTTCTGCATCGGGGTTGTCCTGACCTGGTGACTTGCCATTCTTGAGCATCTTGATGGAAGCTATTATCTCTTCTTTTGTTGGCAGTTCGGTGTCAATGTCCAGGTCTTTTGCAGCTTCCAGGATATCTGCTGTCTCCTCAGGTGATGGTCTGTTGAGGACTTCCTGGAAGTGTTCAGCCCACCCTCTCTTTTGCTCCTTCTCCGTTGACCTGGTGACTTGCCATTCTTGAGCATCTTGATGGCAGCTATTATCTCTTCTTTTGTTGGCAGTTCGATGTCAATGTCCAGGTCTTCTGCTGTCTCCTCAGGTGATGGTCTGTTGAGGACTTCCTGGAAGTGTTCAGCCTGCATCTCTTTTGCTCCTTCTCCAAGTTTTCCTTGCTTGTACTTGACAAGTCCTCCCATGTTCCCTCTGAATTTGTCGCTCACCTGTTTTGTGATTCAGTATAGCCTATCTTGCTCACCTCGTGCTGCTGCCTCCTCTGCCTCAATTGCTAGTTGTTTCATGGCCTCTCCCTTATCATGGTGTGTTAGTCTCTTCACTTTCTTGTCAGCCTCTCTATAGATCTTCTCCTGTCTCTCACGTAGTCATGGAAATTTTGTCTGCTCTGCAGCATCTTCTTCTTGATCTCTCTTCTCTCCTCTATGGCATCCAAGGTTTCTTGTTGGATCCAGTCTTTGTTTATTTCCTACTTACGATGACCTAAGTTCTTGCTGTTTTCGGAATATAGTGAAGTGATTTGTTTCCTCATGTTCGTCTGAAATATCCTGTCAATCTGGAATCTGTTCCTCAGATCACAGATGAAAGCAGCCTTAATGATGTCGTCCCTCAGTCACTGGATGTCAAAGCATGTCTGTGTGACTGGTCTAGTTTTGGTCTTTTTGAGCTTGGTCTTGATGAGTGCTGTCACTAGGTGATGGTCACTGCTGATGTCTGCACTTCGCTTGACCTTCACGTTCAGGAGGGAGCGTCGGCACATACTGTTGATCATCAAGTAGTCAATCTGGTTCCTGTCTATTCCATTCGGCAAGTTCCAGGTCAGCTTGTGGATGGCACGATGTGTGAAGAGGGTCCCTCCTATCACTAGATTGTTCATGTTGCAGAACTCCACTAGTCTCTCACCATTGTCATTCCTGGTCCCCACCCCATGCTTTCTGATCACTCTTTCGAGGTCGGTGTTGTCGTTCCCGACATTGGTGTTGAGGTCTCCCATGATAACAAGAAGATCATGCCAAGGGTTTTTTTTCTGTCTCAGTTTGCAATTGGCTGTAGAAGTCATCTTTGTCCTCCTCGCAACTGTCATTGGTTGGTGCATAGCATTGGATGATATTGATGTTGATGTGCCTGCCTTTCAGTCTAGCTCTCATCAGTCTGCTGTTCATGGGCTTCCACTTTAGCAGGCTTCGCTCTACCCCTTTTCTTGAGGATGATGGCAACTCCCTTGTGGTGCAGACCATCGTCTCTTCCAGAGTTGAGGACGGTTTCTTCGGTGGTGGTTCTCATCCTACCAGATCCAGTCCATCTGCTCTCACTTACTCCTTGGACATGGAGGTCGAATCATCTCATCTCTGATGTTACTTGTGCCAGCTTGCCTGTCTCGTACATTGTTCTTATATTCCAATTTTCTAGTCTGATCTTGGTTTTGGTGGTGTTCAGGTCCTCCCTTCTCCTACTGGTAACGTTCTCATAGTTTTGGCCACCAGCATTCATACAAGCCTCACTGGACTTGGAAGGCCCCTCCCACACAGAAGTAGAGTTTTTCTCTGTTGCTGTTTCCATAACAAACTGTTTTTTATGGGGCAGGGTTGTTAGCCCTACACCCAACCCACAAACCTGGAGGACTGGTGGACCATTCTTGATATATATATATATATATATAAAAGTTGTTTCTATATACAATTTGATTTTTTTTAAAATTACAAATTTGAGATACTAAAATCAAACAAATGCAACAATTTATATAGCTGAGAAGTAGTTTAACAGAGGACAAAATGTGAAATACTGAAATCTGACGGCATTTTCAGATAGTGAATGTCTTTCTAGGCAGTGTTTTAAGAAAGGAAAATTTTGTTACAAACAAAGAAAAGAGTACAGAAGTGTTAAGTAATATCAGTCTTACTATATGGTAGTGAATGCTAGATAATCTTGTAACAGATGAAGAAGAGACTTAAAGCAACAGAAATGTGGTTCTACAGAAGGATGCTGAGAATACTATGAATCAAATATGTGAACAATGAAGGTTTAAAGAAAATGGAAGCAAAAACATCAAAAAAAGTTGAAATTTCTAGGGAACATAATAAGGTTAAAGGTCTTGGAAAATCTAATACAGAACAGAGATAACAAAAAGACAAAATTTATTAGGAGCAGCAAAGGACAGAAAATTGTGGAGAGTTATGATCACCAATGACTTGAAGGGGCATGGTCTATAGAAGAAGAATAATAATACAAAAAGAAGCGGGGTCAATAGTAGAGTTAGCTATCCCCATTTTGTCTCAATATTTGCTGGTCTATAAAACACATCCTTTCTTTCCTTGTTAAATATTATATTATTACATTACATTCAATGTGTAGATTTTATGGATAGGAAGCTGAACAGTGAAATTTCAAGCTGTAGAATTAGGTGTTCTAGATGAATTGTGGTAAGATGCCATTCAAAAACAGGAGCAAATATGGGACACACAAGGTAGAGATTAAGACTAATTTGATATGAAGCAATTTTGAGAATAGAATTGTTGAACTAACTGTAAGCACTTGCCAATTATTAATTTCATTTTTAAAGTAATCTAATAATTTCGCATACAAGAGTAGGGGGATTTCATTTATTGCAATTTGATTATTTCTAGTTTTTACTCTCCAAACCAGTGTTTTTTTTAACCTTTTTATCTTAAGGCATGTTGGAACCTAGACTTAAACTTCTACAGCATATAAAAACTGTATACATTTTGATTTATTTATTAGCTCACACAAAACAATTTATTATGATTTGCAATAAAAAGATGATAATTAAAAATTAAAAAAACTTATATTTATTTATTTTTCTGTTTATTATGATTTGACATTTAATGAGATGTCTGAGCTTAACATTTTTTTAAAATATCTTCTTTGCAAAGTCAAATTTTCGACAGGCATACTTTGAAATCTTCTTCCAAACATTCTAGCTGCAATCAATTTTTGTTTTTATATTGTTTATTGCAGAAAAGCTTGCTTTTTATATTACTTTATATATTATATGTATGTTTATTTATTATAACAATGATAAACTCATATAATCAATTTTAAGGTGTTTTGATTTTGATATATTGTGGTGCAGTGGATATTGGTTTGAATGAGAAATCAGAGAGCCAAGTTCAAATACTAATTAAATTTGTTGTGTTCACATACATGCAAATACCCTTGGGGAAAGGTATGAATCTATTACTTCTTCCTCCAGAAATGGATTAAATAGCAGGACAGATTGGATTCTATAGCCTTGGTTGGCAACCACTCTACTGCAGAAAAAAATGACAACCTACTGCAGAAAAATCTAGAGCCCAGTCATGTCTCTTTCAAAACATGATTGTCCAAGCATGTATTATGTATGACACTTACCTGACTCATATACATTTATCATGCTTTGGACTTCTTCCAAAAATAATTTAATTAATGACCTTTAAAAGTT